>SJYW01008672.1:691652-726523 GCA_006410735.1 Raphicerus campestris
ACAAAAGCTGAAGCTCCAATACTCTGGCCACCTGATGCAAAGAGCCAACTCACTGGAAAGGAAATCAACCCTGAATATTCATTGGAAGGACTGATGGTAAATGTCTAATACTTTGGCCACCTGATACGAAGAGCCAACTCGTTAGAAAAGACTATGATGCTGGGAAAGATTGAGGGCAAGAGGAGAAAGGGGCGCCAGAAGATGAGATGGTTGGAGAACATCACTGACTCAGTGGACGTGGGTCTGAGCAAACTCTGGGGGATGGTGAAGGATAGGGAAGCCTGATGTGCTGCAGTCCATGGGGTCACTAAGAGCTGGGCACGACGAAGCGGCTGAACAGCAACAACAATTGGTTTCATTGTCCAAGAAAATTCTAGTACTATTTTGTTGTATAAAATACTTAGGAGTATGGCCACTTTTTACAGTTCTCGTATTTTTGTAATAAAAAATGTTAAAAGCAACCATAGGTATTATACATTAATCATAAATAAATAATAGTAAGACCTGCCCTTCACACTTGAATTTTCATCCCTTTAGGAAAGAAAAGGAGTCTCTTAAAATTATTAGTGGTTAGAAAGAGTGAGTACATTTCTGGCTTTTGTTTTTAGAATGGTCACCGAACTAATAAAATTGATTTATTTACTTTTCTCTTTTTTCCTGTGAACAGAAATGTGAGGCCCATAAATATTTTTCAAAGTGAATTTATACTTTATGAGCCTCATCGAAAGTCAGCCGCGTTTATGCACTAGTCATATCCTGGCTTTTACTCTAAGACGGTGTTAATGTCCTTTGGCAGACTAGAGCCTAGAGTTAAAGCTCCAGTTTCCTCATCTGTAAAATGGAATAATAATTCCTACTTCATAGGCTTTCGTCAGAATGAAAATGACATAATAGATGTATAGTGGCCAGCATATAATTTTTGGATGTAAATGGCGGTTTCTTTGTTCCCTTCTCCTCATTAAAGTTAATAAAATAACTCATTGCTTCTGCTGAAAACCTTCTGACACACCCGCCTGGCCTCCTGAGTGGTTGCTCTCTGGCCTCTGCAGGTGGCCTGCGCCCTCAGCATCCTCATCCATCTGCCTCCTGCCTCAGGAGGCGCCTTTGCCCCGGTGTAGTCACACAGTCTGGACCTTGGCGACCACTTGGGTCCCGCCTGTGAGTTCTCTCCTCGTACTGTTTTAATGGCTACCTGGGGAGCAGTTTCTTCATGTTCGTTCCATGCTTAATGTTATTCCGTCCTGAGCTATAAATGCTGTGGGAAGCTGATTGTTACAGGTTTTTCCTCGCCTTTCCAGGCCTAGGACTGAGTCCTTCACGTGGGTGGTGCTCACCTTCTGTTTTGCAGCAATGTCCTGGCAACTTTAAAGGAGAATTTCCAAAAGCATTTTGAGTGTTGGCAAATATATACACACACACACACACACACACATATGTATATTCCCTTTTATAACAATGGAGACAGCGCTTATTTTCATATGTATTATTTCTGTCATTACATGGGTTAGAAAAAAAAATCGGAAAAGGAAACTATTATCATCCATTCTTAATGGAAGTAAGAAAAAGTGCTCTTGATTTTGGTCAGGTGCAGTGGGACTGGAAAGGGAATGTGTCAGCCGTGGTTTCTGGGCTTTTGTTCTTGTGTCTTTAAATGCTGTTCATGAAGTTGCACTAATTCATTCATTTAAACAATTACTAAACACTTAGTCTTTTAATGCAGGCTCTTCTCAGAGGTAGGGTGGAATAGAAAGATTAATTATGCTCCAGAAGGAGCTATTCTTGAGCTCCCGGTAAAATAAAGCTTGCCGTGAAAGGGAGCTCTTTGTAATTGTTGATGAACCATCTCCAGGCAGATACGGATACCTTGTCACTTTGTGAATCGAAAGCATTTTTCTAAGGAAAATAAATAGTTCAATTGAAAGAAAACACCCCGCAATTTTTCAATCACATAAATTGCTATTTTTTTTTAATGTGGGCACTGTTCTGTAAAAATCTTGTCCTCCCTCCCCACCAGCTTTTCTTTTTCAAATTTACTTGAGGGTTATAAATGCAAAATTCTACTTCCTCATCTCTACACTTCCCCTCTTGCCTCCATTCCTAGCAGACTTACTTAAAAAGATGTTCATCGGCATGGACCCCTGCTCAACGTTAGACGGTAGCCTGGGTGGGAGGGGAGTTTGGGGAAAGAATGGATACATGTGTTAACATATGTGTAACGGAGTCCTGGAGTCCTGTTGATGTCCACCTGAAACTATCACAACATGTTAATCAGCTTTGTTCTTCAGTCGCTAAGTCTTGTCTGACTATCTACGACCCCATGGACTGCAGCAGGCCAGGCTTCCCTGTCCTTCACTATCTCCCAAAATTTGCTCAGATAAATTCATGTCCATTGAGTCCGTGATGCCATCCAACCATCTTATCCTCTGCCGCCCTCTTCTCCTTTTGCCTTCAGTCTTTCCCAGCATCAGTCTTCTGCTGTTTGCATCAGGTGGCTAAAATATTGGCCAAAATAATTGGTTATACTGCGATAGAAAATTAAAAGTTACAATAAAAAAATACATATGTGCATTGGAGAGGCCTTCAAGATCATCCTCAGGCTTAATGGCTCTCTAGGAGGACTCAGTGGAGAAGGCAATGGCACCCCACTCCAGTACTCTTGCCTGGAAACTCCCATGGACGGAGGAGCCTGGTGGGCTACAGTCCATGGGGTTGCTAAGGGTCAGACACGACTGAGCGACTTCACTTTGACTTTTCACTTTCATGCATTGGAGAAGGAAATGGCAACCCACTCCAGTGTTCTTGCCTGGAGAATCCCGGGACGGGGGAGCCTGGTGGGCTGCCGTCTATGGGGTCACATAGAGTGGGACACGACTGAAGTGACGCAGCAGCAGCAGCAGCAGCAGCAGCAGCAGCAGCAGCAGGAGGTGGACTCAGGAGTCAGCCTATAACTGGCCTCAGCTGCGGTTTACAACCAGGGAAGGACACGAAGCAGAGTCAGCAGAGCTCAGAGGTGTGTGGGGTGAAGTTCGAAGGAGTCCAGGCACAGACTTCCGGGAGTCCTGGCCCCCCGAAGTCGTCATAAAAGACAAGCTTAACTCCTCCAGCAGCGAGAAGTCCTACCACGCGGGCAGCGCTGTCCCCCAGGGGAGCTCCTTGGACACTCAGTGCCTGGGGTTTTATTTGGAGCTGGTCACATAAGCACTGTCTGCCTGGAATGTTGCCCGAATTTCAGTCTCCCCGCTGGGAGGTAGGTGTTCAGCGTAAACCCCATTGTTTGTTCAGACAGCCAAGGAACAGGCAGCTGCTCATCTCCACCTGAGGGGTGCTGGGTACCCTCCCCGGTCCAGGCCCCAGCTGCTGGCTCAGGGCTGCTGGGCTCACAGGCCCCTGCAGGGCAGCTGCCCCTGTGTCCACACTTTCATGGTCCCCGTGGATGTCTGGGGCCTCTGGAGGNTCTCTCTCTCTCTCTCTCTCTCTCTCTCTCTCTCTCGATGGATGTATTTGTATTTGCAACAGTGTAAGATAGAAAACCAACACAAGGTGTCTCTTTGTCCTTCTCATTCTCTGTCCAGGGCAGCTTTGAAAGCTTTGGTATAACCAACCAAGAATTTTCTCTCTCTCTCTCTTAGACATTTAATTTAAACAAAACTTGGAAAAGTTAAACATTGACCTTTTATATGCTAGTCATGCTACTGACCCTTTGTCGGCTAGACTGTAACCTAATGTCTTAACTTTCTGAGTCTAGCATGTTACCAGCACCTGACAATCCCTATTGTACTGCCCAACTTAAGTTCTGAAATATCAAATATTCATCTTTCTCTGAGAGGTTAAGTGTTGCTCAACATTTTGATTATTTTGGAACAGAAGGCTACTCTTCCACGAGTTCAGTGGTATAAGAAGTTATTACCTATGCTGTGATCACTGACTGCAATCTGAAAGGAAATTTTTATCAGATAGTGTCATAAGTAAAATGAATGAAGATGTCAAAGCATGATAGTGAAGAAAGCTGTTTGTGACACTTTTGCTGAAAAAGAAACGGTCCGGATATAATTACAGTGTCCAAGTGGTACTGAGGCTTTTAGAAATAAAATTGCATGAAGTTTGACATTTTACAACTTTGTAAAATATATTCAGATACTTTTTACTGAAATTGTACCAAGAATTCCAGTTCTTAACAAAGAATTTAAAATCAAGACTAGTAAGACTGTAAATTCAACACATCATTTTTTTTTTCTACATCTATACTTCCAAGGGAAGTATCTCTCTCAAACAAAAAGAAATCTTTCAGAAAGGTTCACTCATAGAAACCACAAAAGGTCACACAAATCAATTGATTTCTGCTGCTTTTGGCTAGAAGGGTAGTTTGCAAAAAGGTAAAAGGCAACCAGAAGTAAGAGAGTGGAAGAAACTATATTTTCACTCCCTCTCTCTGCCTCACCCAAAGGCCAGAAAAAGGCAAGCGAGGAATGGCCTCTCCTTCTTTCCATTGCTTTCCATCAGAGAAAAGAATGAAAAATTTTCCCCACTGCTGCCAGAACAACATATAAAACATGGGCTTTTCCCTTGAGGAAATAAACCTGGAAAGAAGAGAAGAAATTTCTTCTCAACCTCCACCCACCCCACCCCCTTCAAGGACCAGAAATCAGCTAGGCAGACAATTCCTTCCTGGCCCCACTGGGAGGAATGAGGTGAGACTTGGCAGAAAGAGTGTGGTTGGGGTTTACCGTGGTTTCACCCTCCTGAAAGGTAGAGACCCGACTTCGGACAAAGTGCCATTGTCCAGTTTCCATTCAGAAAAAAAATGTTGTGAACTTGACTTTACTTTTCTCACAAGCTTTCAGGCTCTGTTAGGAGAATGTGGCCCAGGAATGTAATCAGAGGCAGAAATCCCTGTTCACAGCGTTGCCTCAGGCAAGTCACTTAGCCTGTTTCTTCCCACTGTGGGGTAGGCAGAAAAAGGCCCCTGTTTGCAATATTTAAATATTAAACACAAGACCTAGGTGAACAAGTAACATAAATATTTCTTCTTGATGCTCTGACCGTGACACAGATTGCCAATCTTAACGTTTCAGCTAATTACAAATTTTTCAAAAACAAAAGCCATTTCATCACCATATAATATTTGCCTTAAGTAGTGAAAAAGTACAAAGGTTAAGGTCATTTTAAAGCAGAATTTTAAGGTCTCTAATTTTGCTGTGTCGTTTTCTTTATCTTTCCTTCCTCCTTTTTTTTTTGTTGTTATTGTTGAACATGCTGTTTTCTTTTGCTTCATTTTCATTCAGGACATTAAGAAAACTCAGCATGTTTGTTTTCAACAATATTCAACAGTGTTCCTGCCAATTTTCTTTTAGAAGTCAATTCATTTTTTAAAAAATATTTATTTATTTGGCTGTGCCAGGTATTATTCGAGGCACTCGGGATCTTTATTTGAGGAATTTAGGATCTAATTCCCTGCCCAGGAGTTGAACCCTGGTCCCCTGCATTGGGAGCGCAGAGTCCTTGCCACTGGGCCACCAGGGAAGTCCACGCTACTTTTGATAATTATACTCTTTAGACTTCTCTCTCTACCCACCCTGGCCCAAATTCTAAGCCTGAGATTTTTTTGTGAATGTAAATTCAATTTTAAACACTATTCCAAACAGGTTAATTCTTATAGTGGTAGAAAAAAGGGAAGGATGGCCTTAACCTTGTAACTGCTGTGTAAACCATGTTGTGTCTTCATAAAGCAAGCTTTATAGTTTCATTATAAACAACTGGGCGTCCAAGGTGGCTCAGTGGTAAAAACTCCGCCTGCCAAGCAGGAGACTCAGGAGATGCAGGTTCTATTCTTGGGTCAGGAAGATCTCCCGGGAGAGGAAGTGGCAATCCACTCCAATATTCTTGCCTGGAGAATCCCATGGACAGAGGATCCCGGTGGGCTACAGTCTACGGGATTGCAAAGAGAAGGAACACAACTAAGCCACTAAACCACTATAAACATGAGGGAGAGGAGAAATGAATCAAAACTGAGACTGAAAGAGTAACAGAACAAAAAGTACAAAGGAAATAAAAATACAGAAACACAAGAAACAGCTTATCCTCATTTCAAAATAGTATCTTCATCATAACTTTTATTTTTCACTGCCTTTCCAGGGAGCTCAGAGGAACTTGCTAGCAGCACAGACTTCCCATAGTCCACTTTTGAGCTGGAGGAAAACAGTGTTACCGTGACTCTCATTTTACAAATGAAAAACATGAAGGTGAAAGATGGCATGATTAACTCAGTCTCACTAGTCAGTATGGAATCTTTGAACAAATGGCTTCTTTTTCAAGCACTGAAAACTGACCTTGAACTTGCCTGATGGTCCAGTGGTTAAGTATCTGCCTGCCAATGCAGGAGATTCGGGAACTGGCCAGAACGTGCAGGAAGGCTCTGCAACTCATCTCCGTGTGCAACCAAGGCTGTGACGCATCCTCAACCCACCGGAGACCACCACTAGGGGTTGCACATCCCCACTCGGCCTGGCCAGGAAGCCGATGACCCTCTCTGACAGCCTGGGTTCAGCCCCCCACTCACCCTCTGCAGGTGAGTGGGCCCATGAATTCAAAGCAGCCTTGAAGTTGCCAAGAGTTGGATACGACTGAAGCAAATGAACACTGCTGTCATCAAAACTGCAGTATGGTGTTGGACCAACAGATTTCGTAGAAACGGAGTCTTCCTGTTGATGTATGGCAGCAGCCAACACAATACTGTAAAGCAATTATCCTCCAATTAAAAATAAATACATTTTTAAAAAAACATGGATTCTCATGAGAACAGTCCTTACCCTATTTACAGAATCCAGGAATGTTCCAATACAACATTTTAATTCGCCTCTTGCCTTCCGATAGGGGTGACCCTCACCAGACCAGCACATGGAATCCCAAGTGGCAAGACAGGGGGTTGGGCCACATGTTTGAGTTACCTGGGCTTGAAGCAGTGAACTGTGCCTGGTCACCCGTCAACAGGTCAGCCGGGCAAAGTCGCACAGTCGACAGGTGTGTATTCATTAACAGAATGCAAATGCAAAAAACAGGCATTTGTTGTCCAAGGGAGCAGATAACATGCCCTTCCTGACTGGGGAGTGTTCCCACAATCTGCTCTGGGCTAATGCGGACATCACAGTGGTTCCTAATAAGTCACCTTTTCCTACCAAGGATATTGTAGTTTCAATATTTTTACATCAAAATGAGGTTGCTTTTCTACTCTCTCTCTTTTTTTTTTTTTTTTTTTTTTACTGTGATAGCTACTCCATTTCTTCTAAGGGATTCTTTTCCACAGTATTAGATATAATGATCATCTGAGTTAAATTCATCCATTCCAGTTCATTTTAGATCGCGGATTCCTAAAATGTTGACGTTCACTCTTGCACTCTTGCCATCAAAAGGAAAATTTGATTGCTTCCAATTAGCCTTAATTTATGGACCTAACATTCAAAGTTCCTATGCAATATTGCTCTNGCACCACTGGACCACCAGGAAAAGGGAAGTCACTTCCCTACTGTCTTGAGCAAACTATAAACATGGAAGGCTAACTTGGCTAAATTAAAGACACTCAGTAATAAAAATGATTAAATATCACTAGATCTGTGAATTCATCCAGTCTGGCTCCCGGTCTATAGAGTAGGCTTGGGGTTCCCCAGGGCACTCTAATCTTTGAGAGGGTTTGTGAAGGAACAATACCTTGCAGTAATGGCTAACATTTACAGCTCTGCAAGGAATGGAGCTAAATCTTTCTTTATCTTAGTTAATCCTCCCAACAACCCAATCTCAATCTATGTAAGATAACATTATCACCCTCATTGTGTCAGTGAGGAAACAGAGCTCATGGTTAGACTGAGACCACACCACAGGTGGCAAGTCAGATCCCTTGAGCCAAAACCATACCCACCATGGCCCCTGTGTGTGTGTGTGTGTGTGTGTGTGTGTGTGTGTGCTCAGTCACTCCAGTTGTGTCCAACTCTTTGCAACACTGTGGACTGTAGCCTACCAGGCTCCTAGGTCCACAAGGACTGTTAACATGATGAGCACTTTGAACCTCTGACTAGAACAAGCGCCTACAGAGACCCTCCTAGAGAGACACTTCTGGCAGACCTTCTTCAAGCCCAGGAAGGAAGGACGTTTTCCCAGAACAGGTGTGGAGAGGAGGCCAAGGGAAATGGCCAGTTTATTTTCTTTCCAGATGAGATATTTGCGTGGTAGATATTCTGAAGACAGGAGTTTTTTCCCTTTCCATTGCCTGCTGTCCCCACCTGAGAGCCAGTGCCTTCCCAGGGGCCCCTCTGTCCAGGTCAGTCCCCAGGGCCAGCAGAGCTTCCGCTCCTGATGGCCAGCTTGAGTGAATGAAGATGCCAAGGGCCCCACTGGACTTAATTCACTGCTGAGAGCCAGGAAAAACAGCCCCATAAATCTTCCTCCTCCGAGAAATGTCCGGGCTTCCCACGATGAGATAAACAAATTGAACATTTCAAAGCCACCTGTTAGGTACTCACCTCAATTTGCATATAAATACCAACCNTTTTTCATGCACTGGGACTTCATTGCTATGTTCGGGCTTTCTCTCGTTGTGGTGACCAAAGGCTACTTCCCAGATGAAGTGTACGGGCTTCTCACTGCAGTGGCCAGAGCACCACTGGACCACCAGGAAAAGGGAAGTCACTTCCCTACTGTCTTGAGCAAACTATAAACATGGAAGGCTAACTTGGCTAAATTAAAGACACTCAGTAATAAAAATGATTAAATATCACTAGATCTGTGAATTCATCCAGTCTGGCTCCCGGTCTATAGAGTAGGCTTGGGGTTCCCCAGGGCACTCTAATCTTTGAGAGGGTTTGTGAAGGAACAATACCTTGCAGTAATGGCTAACATTTACAGCTCTGCAAGGAATGGAGCTAAATCTTTCTTTATCTTAGTTAATCCTCCCAACAACCCAATCTCAATCTATGTAAGATAACATTATCACCCTCATTGTGTCAGTGAGGAAACAGAGCTCATGGTTAGACTGAGACCACACCACAGGTGGCAAGTCAGATCCCTTGAGCCAAAACCATACCCACCATGGCCCCTGTGTGTGTGTGTGTGTGTGTGTGTGTGTGTGTGTGTGTGTGTGCTCAGTCACTCCAGTTGTGTCCAACTCTTTGCAACACTGTGGACTGTAGCCTACCAGGCTCCTAGGTCCACAAGGACTGTTAACATGATGAGCACTTTGAACCTCTGACAAGCTCCTACAGAGACCCTCCTAGAGAGACACTTCTGGCAGACCTTCTTCAAGCCCAGGAAGGAAGGACGTTTTCCCAGAACAGGTGTGGAGAGAAGGCCAAGGGAAATGGCCAGTTTATTTTCTTTCCAGATGAGATATTTGCGTGGTAGATATTCTGAAGACAGGAGTTTTTTCCCTTTCCATTGCCTGCTGTCCCCACCTGAGAGCCAGTGCCTTCCCAGGGGCCCCTCTGTCCAGGTCAGTCCCCAGGGCCAGCAGAGCTTCCGCTCCTGATGGCCAGCTTGAGTGAATGAAGATGCCAAGGGCCCCACTGGACTTAATTCACTGCTGAGAGCCAGGAAAAACAGCCCCATAAATCTTCCTCCTCCGAGAAATGTCCGGGCTTCCCACGATGAGATAAACAAATTGAACATTTCAAAGCCACCTGTTAGGTACTCACCTCAATTTGCATATAAATACCAACCAACAGCCTCCTGTGGTTAAACAAGATGGGTAAGGATGAGGGAGTTTATGGTCTACTCCTAGTGCTTGTCACAAACCAGCACCAGCAAAGACTGACCTTCGAACCTGCTTCACAATCAAGTGTCAGGCCTGGGAAATGACCCTTGACATTAGCATCCCAGAGGGACGGACTATCTGCCTTCAGGCAGCCTCCGACAGCAGTGCCCCTCCACCCTTTCGGACAAGAAGAGTCCCGGGGGAGTCCAGCAGGCTGGCAGCCACAACCAGGTTTGCAGAGTAGTTTGCCTTTGAAAATGTTGACGGACAACAGAGCTGCTTTTGGAGAAATGGGGTTTCTCCTTTCCACACTTTATCTGTATTTTTAGCAAACACTACTGGAAGCAGGTTGACTTTGGTTTGAGCCAGGTCTCGTGGAAAATGTAAATTCGTGTACATACAAAATATTACTAAATAAATAAAGGGACTATGGGAAACTAGAAATAATACAACAATTGGAAAGGCACAAATGATCACCCTCTACCCATACATACAACATTTTTTTTAAATTTACCTTTGGTTATTTAAGTTATTTCTTAAGAAAAATAACATATATAATATAATAAATGATATAATAATAAAATATAGAATTGTTTTCTACAGATTTCCTGGTGGCTTAGACAGTAAAGAATCTGTCTGCAATTCAGGAGATCCAGGTTCAATCCCTGGGTCAAGAAGATTCCCTGGAGAAGGGAATGGCAAGTGACTCCAGTATTCTTGCCTGGAGAATCCCATGGACAGAGGAGCCTGGTGGGCTACAATCCATGGGGTCACAAAGAGTCAGACACAACTGAGCAGCTAACACACACACATAGAATATTTTTGGCTATGCGTGCTATTTATAAATTATGTTATACATTATGGTATTATATTAATATGATTAATAAATTATTGGTATGTTTATATATATTATAAATATAAATAAGTTATTGATATATGTAGAAATACATAAACAATATCAATAAATTAATGCTATTGATGTTCTATCAATTTTATCATATGGGTTATATTCCTTGGTCAGGAAGATCCCCTGGAGAAGGAAATAGCAACCCATTCCAGTAATCTTGCCTGGGAAATCTCATGGACAGAGCAGCATAGTGGGCTATAGTCCACGGGGTCACAAAAGGGTCAGACACAACTTAAAAGTGACTGAACACTCACATTATGATATTATATTAATTATATCATAATAGTGATATAATATATAATTATATTAAAATAATACAAAAATACAATAAAAGAAAGCCCTGAAAAAGTCTAAATTATAAAACCGTATATGGACACACCAGAACCACTTGAGTTTTGAAGTGAAAGCATTTTCATATGAAAATGCTAAATGTTTGAGGGGGTTAGGGGATTTATTTATAACTTTTGGTGTGCCCTTGAATGAAAGACTCAGCAAACTATACACTGCTTTCATTACAGCCTCTGGGCAGAGGCTCATTTCCAAGAGAAGGAAAAAGTACTCGCTAAAGTTGCCCCAGTGGGGCTGAGACGAACCATTAAAGGTGAAATGGTGTGTCTGCCCACACATTCCGGATCCTTGAGCTTTGTGACAACCACAGCTCTCAGGGGCTTATTCTTAACTCCTTAGAGAAACCTTGTTTGACGAAACTTTGAATATTTTAAAACAATAAGATGAAAATACAACTCTTGGAGGGCAGTGAGGAGGTACTTCTTGGTGAGTCCGTTTCCTTCAATGAGCTTGGAGGCTGTGCTAACTTTACAAGCTGGCCACACCTCAAACCCTTCATAAGTAATTCGTTTTCCTTTAGGCTGCGGGTAGAAACAATAGTTTGGGGTAAAGAAACAAACAGAAAGACAATGTTTATTTACTGACAATCTAAACTCAGGCACCCAGTTGACAAGAAGCCTTGATCTTTCCTTCATCTCATTCTCCCATTGAATTTTGGAAACCTACAAAGGTGACTAATCCTAGATCCTCCCCGCTGGGAGTTCACAGTTTAAGCCTAAAGTCCAGGTGAGAAATACCCCATTTACCAAGGCAACCGTGAGTTAAAATCTGTGGCATCAAAGCAAGGATCCTTCAATTAAAAATAAATTTTTTAAAAAAAAATCACATCCACTACATTTAGTAAAACATGTTTCCACCTGAACGTTTAACACTTGAAAAGAGAGAAACTGCTTGAAGTGTGGTGTTTCTCCACTGTTCTCATCAGACCCAGAGCAGTTCCAAGAGGGAGAAACCCAGGATAAGGAGCTTCATGCCTTTCGCTTGGTTTTCACTGCTTAAACAATTTTTGTTCCATTAAGTTTGTAACGCAAGATCTTTCAGTCTTCACATGTCTAAAAACAAACCGCTGACAAATTCCAACATCTACTTACACACTGTCTTGAAATTTGTTAAACATAAAATCATTCTAGGATTACTAAGACCCTTTGGCTGGCATGGCCTTTGTTTATATATCCAGTGTGCAATAAATACTAATAGTTATCAACTCATCTTCTCAGGCTCCTGTTCAGGCTTAGTCCAATATCAATCTAATCTGCAAGATAAAGTGAAAGTGAAATCGCTCAATCATGTCTCACTCTTTGGGACCCCATGGACTGTAGCCTACCAGGCTTCTTCCTCCATGGGATTCTCCAGGCAAGAGTACTGGAGTGGGTTGCCATTTCCTTCTCCAGGGTATCTTCCCAACCCAGGGATTGAACCCTGGTCTCCTGCATTCCAAGCAGAAGCTTTAACCTCTGAGTCACCAGGGAAGCCCTGCAAGATACAGGCAGCTAAATACAAATTTGAAATAGCCCCCGAGAGGCCATCTGGCCACTGGCTATTAGGAAGAATGAATCGCCTCAAAGTCTTGACAATCTCCTTAAGTGCCTTGAGACATTATCTAACTGCTCATCCAAAGAATCTTCTAAGATTGCTCATCAATGCCTATCTGGTTACCACCGTTCATATTCATATAAAGGGGAAAGTTTTCAGCCAAATGGTTGGTAGCCCTCCCTTAGTAACAAATACTTGTAAACTCTACAAAGCAGAACCATTGGAAAATTGCTGCCTTGTTAAAAGTAAACCCCTATCTGGTTAAACTCAGTCCTTCTCCCTTCTCAGTTCCATCTCCAAACTTCTGGAATGGCAGACCAGGGAACGATACCACCACACCACAGAACTGTTAGCAGCATTAGCAAATTAACAAGGGTGTGTTTAAAGTCTAAAACTGTACTTCCAGTAAAGAGATGTCAAAACTTGAAAGTGTTTAATTTCGTTATTTCATTGGATCTCAAATTGTCTGATCAATGATCTGATTTTTTTAAGTCTGCAGAGTGGCTTATGCACTGAATGAGTTGCAGGAGGTGAAGGGGGAAGGGAGCATGTGGATGTTGGAGCAACTTATTTTCTCATGATGACTGTGACCCACAAAGTAACTAAATTAACTTCATCCAGGGAAATTAGGTTGCTCACGAAATAGGGTGCCCCCCCCAAAATTCACAAAGTCCCCCAAACCAGTAGAACCATTGGATTTTGTTGGGAATACCAATGAGGCCAAATGTAATTGAATGCATCAATCAGACACACACCGTTCAAGCAGTTCTGACACCTTCTCTCACCTAACCTGTCTCCCGTGATCTTCTCAACGGATTAACCACCTGGAGCAGCTGAAACTCTAAGAGAGCTTCATTCTGTCAAATACGGAAAAACAGAATAGGTACACGCCATGGAAAGGTTCTTATCAGTAGCCATTTAGATTATTCCAAAAGGAAATAGTTACAAACCAACATAATTTGTACCTAAAAGAGACTTTGTTGTTCAGTCACTCAGTTGAGTCCGACCCTTTATGACCAACCCCATGAACTGTAGCACACCGGCTTCCCTGTCCTTCACTATCTCCCAGAGTTTGCTCAGACTCATGCCCCTTGAGTCCGTGATGCCGTTCAATAAAAGCAGTCAATTGAAAGCGAATTTTTAAAAAGTTAAATCCAGTCTGCAGGTGACTGACGGGCTTGCAAAACTCAAATATGTTATCTGAAATACTAAAAAGTCAAAAATATTCACTGTATAAATAGTAGGGACACATAAAAACTTGTAGGGACAATTTGGGGCCACTTGAGTTCATCCAAGACTCTTGTATTGGTAGGAATATCTACTCCTATACCTCCCCACAATTGTCATATAAAGTGTTAATTACTGCTACCACAGTGTGGGGAACCAAACCTGAGTAGCCAAAGAGCCTGAGTAAAGTGCCCAAGTTCACAAAGTTGATGGAAATAGAGTCTACATAGGAATCCAGGCTGCGAGAACCCCAAGCGCACTTGATTGCTCCCTTGGCTAAGTTCAACCTCATCACACCATGTAGCTTTTGAAGGTTTAAAGTTATGTGGGTAAAGAGACACAGAAGAGGACCAATTAAAGGCTATAAAGAAAAAAGCTGTCCAGACCCCAAATAGGCTACTTCCAGACTCGATACTAGATGCCACCTCTTTCAAGCTTTTAGTCTATAATCAAGCCATATTGAAACCAGATTTACAAGCTCTTCAGAAGAGACCTTTGTGATTTTCTAAAGCAGACATGTTTGGTATTTTAGGAGGGAGGTCAAACCCCCTATGGTGCAGTGTTTTTAATAAAATCAGTTCAGCAGAAATTAGAGACACACCAGTCAATTTCTAGGAAGCCTCGGAGCCATTCAAAATAAGGGGCAGGGCAGCGTGGGGGGAGGTGGGAATAACATAAAAGATGTAACCACGGACAGAGCAGTTTTTTCAGAAGGGGCAGAATGTCTAAGGGGTACAGATACAGAAACATCATGACAACCATTTGTCTCTGGTTTGGGCAAAGTTCCACTTTAAAAGGGAAAATCACTTTTGGGGGAGTTCTATGTCCACATTAAACAAGGACTGTTCCTGATCAGCCCAGCCATGCACTGACACCTCAAAGGAACGGCAAATATCTCTACAAGGGAAAAACAAACAAACCCGTCATCCTCCTTACATCACCGAATCAGGTAGGTCGCTGTTTCATGAAGGGTCCTTTATCTCCACTCTTGGCAACCTCTACACTCTTATAGGGAACCAGAAGTAGACTTTATATTTAGCTCTTAGAAAAATCAAAGTGGAGAAACCTACAATATTTTTGCTGAAAGGCCAAGTTATGTGCAGATTTGACTTTAAAACTGGTGGCAGAAATACACAAATATTAAATAAGGAGGCAGCAAAGGGAGAGGATTTGTTAGGAAAAGAGACAGGGCCCACCTATTATGTGGCTACAACTAGAGCCCCACTGTGGGCACAGAGCCAGCATCCTACCCAACAGGTAAGTGTGAACAGTCTTGCAGATTTAAGCTCAGCCCATAAGAACCAGGTGGAAGCTTTTCTATTCATCTATTAAAGGTCTGTGANAGTAAAGTGCCCAAGTTCACAAAGTTGATGGAAATAGAGTCTGCATAGGAATCCAGGCTGCGAGAACCCCAAGCGCACTTGATTGCTCCCTTGGCTAAGTTCAACCTCATCACACCATGTAGCTTTTGAAGGTTTAAAGTTATGTGGGTAAAGAGACACAGAAGAGGACCAATTAAAGGCTATAAAGAAAAAAGCTGTCCAGACCCCAAATAGGCTACTTCCAGACTCGATACTAGATGCCACCTCTTTCAAGCTTTTAGTCTATAATCAAGCCATATTGAAACCAGATTTACAAGCTCTTCAGAAGAGACCTTTGTGATTTTCTAAAGCAGACATGTTTGGTATTTTAGGAGGGAGGTCAAACCCCCTATGGTGCAGTGTTTTTAATAAAATCAGTTCAGCAGAAATTAGAGACACACCAGTCAATTTCTAGGAAGCCTCGGAGCCATTCAAAATAAGGGGCAGGGCAGCGTGGGGGGAGGTGGGAATAACATAAAAGATGTAACCACGGACAGAGCAGTTTTTTCAGAAGGGGCAGAATGTCTAAGGGGTACAGATACAGAAACATCATGACAACCATTTGTCTCTGGTTTGGGCAAAGTTCCACTTTAAAAGGGAAAATCACTTTTGGGGGAGTTCTATGTCCACATTAAACAAGGACTGTTCCTGATCAGCCCAGCCATGCACTGACACCTCAAAGGAACGGCAAATATCTCTACAAGGGAAAAACAAACAAACCCGTCATCCTCCTTACATCACCGAATCAGGTAGGTCGCTGTTTCATGAAGGGTCCTTTATCTCCACTCTTGGCAACCTCTACACTCTTATAGGGAACCAGAAGTAGACTTTATATTTAGCTCTTAGAAAAATCAAAGTGGAGAAACCTACAATATTTTTGCTGAAAGGCCAAGTTATGTGCAGATTTGACTTTAAAACTGGTGGCAGAAATACACAAATATTAAATAAGGAGGCAGCAAAGGGAGAGGATTTGTTAGGAAAAGAGACAGGGCCCACCTATTATGTGGCTACAACTAGAGCCCCACTGTGGGCACAGAGCCAGCATCCTACCCAACAGGTAAGTGTGAACAGTCTTGCAGATTTAAGCTCAGCCCATAAGAACCAGGTGGAAGCTTTTCTATTCATCTATTAAAGGTCTGTGATCTTAGCACCCACATACACCCAGGCCTTCCCTGGGTCTTCTCTGGAGAAAGTTCCTGGAACTTCCCTGGAGTTCACTGTTGTCAAATTGTTTCAAAGAGGATGAATTTCAATCCTTCATGGTTTTATTTCCTAATGAATTTCTGAGCTCCTAATGAACCGGTATTGGGAAGAAATGTGATGAGTAAGAAACACCAGGGTGAGCAAGGAGAGGCCACTTTAGAATCCATGGTATTTGCAAGATGCACTCATGACATAAGAACACAGAAGAGACAAGAAGCCTTTTAATCTTCAAGCCCCAAAACTACTGTAATTTGATCTAAAGCTTGAAAGAGATGGTAAGGGCAAAAATTTCACCAATGGGCCATTTTGATTCCTACTCTTCCCTTATGTTTGGAGAGTTAAGCCCCAAAATTCTTTAACTCTCAAAACAAACGGATGCACATAAAATGTAACACTTTATGAACTGTAAGTCACCCATGCAAGAATTCTCAGTCTCAAAAAGCACAATATGAATGCCGTCATTTATTAAAATGCATATTTATTCCATAGCCTAATTTATTTGGGGCTGTGGCTTATTAGTTATTAAATAATCTAGGTATTCATCTTTAGACTACTCATTTCAACTCAGATTCTTCCATCAACTGGATAACGGCACCTGTCTTAAGGGACCCAAATTATGCTGATCATAAAATATCCCCGAATATATGCAAAAAATCCTTTTTAACATTCACAAAAGGAAACCCCACAGGTACTCAAATATGCAAGCTGTAAGTTAATTTTTAAGCAAAAGTTTCAAATATACAAAAGAATCAAGAAAAGAACCTACAAATTATTCTCATATTTAAGATATTAAAGTCCCATTTTAGAGGAGAAGTATACATGTGGCATAGCTTTAAATTCAGGCTGGGCTTTATTGCCAAAGTCCTCCAGGAATGGAAACACTATTATTTAGTGTGTTAGTGGCTAAAATCAACAGTCTATTCGATTATATTAATAAAAAGTCATTCGGGGGAGAAATTATTATTTAAATCTTAATTGACTATATATAATGTTCACTACTGTAAATCTAAGATTGAGAAGTAAAAAAAAATATCGTTATAACACTCTGTTGAAGGAAGGTTTAAAAACTACGAGCGTGAGACAGTAATGTTTGGCTAATCTGGGGTCCAGAATATTTAAGTCCAGAATAAACTGATGAATTAATTAACAGTAAAAGCAGACAGTGATTAACTTTGAAAAAAAAAAAAAGATTCAGTTAGTAGGCTTTTTTCCTTTTCTGATGGGAGGTAGAGACACATTTAAAAAAAAAAATTCCAGAGCACCTGGACCAAGCTGATAAATATCACCTTTTGATAAGGCAACTTCGGAAACTGATCAATGATATCTGAGTCCAGTATAAATAAGTTTCCAATTTCTCTTGGATGAAAGCTAAAACCAGAATTATCCTAACAAAAAACTGTGGGCAAGACACTGAATGATGGGCAGTACACATTTAGAAATTCTCCATGCTGTACGAAAACGACACAGGGGCCATGTAAGAACAAACAAGATCTTGGTCTTGTTAAGAAAAAAAGAGTCAAGCCAAAATCTATAGTTGAGATCCTTCACTGAGCAATTATAGGTCTTCACTTGTATAATCAACATGTAGTTCCTTGCCCTTCTGGCTTAGTTTTTAATTTATGACAAGACACCACTAAATTTCAGACAAAAANAGATTGAGAAGTAAAAAAAAATATCGTTATAACACTCTGTTGAAGGAAGGTTTAAAAACTACGAGCGTGAGACAGTAATGTTTGGCTAATCTGGGGTCCAAAATATTTAAGTCCAGAATAAACTGATGAATTAATTAACAGTAAAAGCAGACAGTGATTAACTTTGAAAAAAAAAAAAGATTCAGTTAGTAGGCTTTTTTCCTTTTCTGATGGGAGGTAGAGACACATTTAAAAAAAAAAATTCCAGAGCACCTGGACCAAGCTGATAAATATCACCTTTTGATAAGGCAACTTCGGAAACTGATCAATGATATCTGAGTCCAGTATAAATAAGTTTCCAATTTCTCTTGGATGAAAGCTAAAACCAGAATTATCCTAACAAAAAACTGTGGGCAAGACACTGAATGATGGGCAGTACACATTTAGAAATTCTCCATGCTGTACGAAAACGACACAGGGGCCATGTAAGAACAAACAAGATCTTGGTCTTGTTAAGAAAAAAAGAGTCAAGCCAAAATCTATAGTTGAGATCCTTCACTGAGCAATTATAGGTCTTCACTTGTATAATCAACATGTAGTTCCTTGCCCTTCTGGCTTAGTTTTTAATTTATGACAAGACACCACTAAATTTCAGACAAAAAAATATATATATATATTTTAAATCTTTACAATAAATCAAGATGTAGGAGCTTACAGAGAACACATCTGTTTATTTAGGTACTCAATTCTAGCTCCCTCTGAATGCAAATAACCCTGGTAACAGTGTACAGAGTCCTCTCTTTGCTTTTTAATAATTTTAAAGGAAATAATACATTTTGACTGTATTTAAGTCTGTGCAAATAATCCTTCAGAAGAAATAGCCAAGATTCTGTTTGCAGAGGTCATTCCATCTCTCGCAGATGATGATGACGCAAGTTAGTTTTTTCTTCAAATAAAGTGCTCCCGCCCAGCAGAACTCTAGAGGGTCCCAGATGTCCAGTTCTGTGAGGCCCACTCATACGAACTCCAGCTTCCCGTGCCCGCTGTACATGCCCCAGTGCACAAGCGACAGGATGCGGTCGTGGCTGAGGTCGGCTTGTCTCATCTTATCGCAGGTCAGACAGCAGTTCTCATGGCCACTCACGGGCACCATGCACTCCAAGTCCAACTTCGCCACCTGCCCCTTTTTGGAGTGGTGTCCATGGAAGCTGTAGTGCAAACGTGAGAGCATCTGCTGCCGCTGCTCCTGCAGCCTCTTGTTCTCACTCCGCAGCATCCTCAGGGCCAGCATAATTAGCAACACCAGGATCAGCCCCCCAGCGATGGGAACTGCGATCACCGCCGCCCGGAACCACAGCTCTTTGGAGGACGTTAGCTCCTGTACTTTGGTGATGAGGTTTCTGCTACCATCGTGCTGATACCTGTTCCCTTGTCCTAGAGGGGGCACAAGCAAAACCATCAAACACGGTCACCCCTTCCTGGAGCTTTGCGAGAGCATCTCTCCTTTTAAACACGGTACCCCCCTTAAAGGAGATCAAACCGCTTGATGCTAAAGGAAATCAACCTTGAATATTCATTGGAAGGACTGATGCTAAAGCTGAAGCTCCAATACTTTGGCCACCTGCTGTGCACAGCCGACTCACTGGGAAAGACCCTGATGCTGGGAAGGATTGAGGGCAGGAGAAGAAGGGGATGACAGAGGAGGAGATGGTTGGATGGCATCCCCAGCTCAATGGACATGAGTTTGAGCAGACTCCGGGAGATGGTGAAGGACAGGGAAGCCGGGCGTCTTGCAGTCCATGGGGTCGCAAACAAATGGACACAACTGAGTGACTGAACAACAGCAATCCCCTTAAACAGAGGCTTCCAATTCAACCAACATTTAGAACAGAAATGCTGCCCAACGAGGCAGAGGAGCTTCCAAAAACATGTGTTTACAGACTGTCATTACTGATTATTAATGGCCTTTTAATGGCTTCAAAATGTTGGAAAAAAAAAAAAAACAGGCAAAACCTATTATGCAGACAGATATCTAGGGCTCAGGGAGACATGAAAGTCACTAAATAGAGATGCATCTTTGCACCCAGCCTGGCTTCTCCCTCAGCCATCTCTAATTACATCAACAACAAAATCAACGGCAGACAGACAAAGCCGTGGCTGTCACAGCCCTTGAGGCCAGCAAGGGTTTGGTCAGAGTGGGGGCCGCTCCTACCTGAGGCCTCCCCCTTGGGTGGGGTGAGGACATCCTGTAGCCCCCTATAGTTGCACATGTCTTCGTGACAGCACTCCAAAGAGGGCAAGGGGCTGCCGGAGTGGTTGCGAGCCTGTCTGGCTTGGCAGATGTCCGCTGTGCTTGCCAGGGAGTCCAGGCAGCCATGGGTGAGCGGGGAATTGGTGTTCTGAGGATCCAGAAGTCTGGAGAAGCAGGCGCTCAGTTCAGATTTACACATGTAACCAGTAGCCACGCAGTGGGCTGCATCACAGTAGCATCTGATTTCACCTGAAAATGATGGGCAATTGCATCAAACGGCTTCAGAGACCAGATAAAGCATCAGCTTCAACAACTGTGCTGTGCTATGTCCCTCAGTCGTGTCCGACTCTTTGAGATCCCATGGACTGTAGCCCACCAGGCTCCTCTGTCCACGGGATTCTCCACACAAGAATACTGGAGTGAGTTGCCACGCCCTCCTCCAGGGGATCTTCCTGACCCAGGGACTGAACCTGTGTCTCTAAAGTCTCCTGCATTGACAGGTGCGTTCTTTACGGCTAGCACCACTAGACCCCAAATTTCAAAGACATTCACTTTAGGGAATATTCAGCTGAGGGCTTAGAAAGGGCTGACCACATGGATCCCTGGAGCCCCTTGTGCAAGTCAGTGCTCGAATCTCAAGTCAGGTAAGTATCATTTTAGAAATGTATTAATCCACATAGCAGAGGATGAAAGTTCAGTGTAGGATAAGCTAGCAAGTAATTAAAAATAACACTTTTGTCTTTGAAGCAAAATAATCATCACCAGGATTTTTCCTACCATAAGGTAAATTACATTATTGACTTGTTTTAATCGTACATGACCATACAACCTAAAATGCTAGGCTTTTTGATTTTGTTAGTATAAATATTTGATCGGAACTGCTGAATTGTTTACTACCTCGAAGGGCTGTGCCAAGGTTTAAGAGCTTTTGCTAACACCTTATAAAGTTATTAACTAGAAACACAACAATCTAGAAATTGCTCTGGTCAGGAGGTTTTAAAACTATGAAACTGGGCAGCTATTTGCAACCTCTCTAGAAAAGGCAAACTCTGCCTATAAAGATCTGTTCATGCAGGGGAGCTTTTAGTCAGATATTGTAAAACAGGAACTAGGCAGTTTACAATTAGTGGTTTGCTTGCCAAAGTCAATTTCTTTCAGCCCAAATGGAAAGTCATAAAACTGGGGGCAGGGAGGAGGGGGTGAAACTGCAAGGCTCCCTCCTCCCCCCACCCCTCAACTCCCCAGTTTTATATGTAATTCAACATGGGATCTAAAATGGGAAACATTGAAACTGAAAATCCTCTGCTGGTTGAATGAAAAATCCTTAAGGAAACCTCAAATTTTTCTACAGGAAGTGATTAAAAGTTTCCTTTATAAAACTTAGTTTGTGAGTTGCAAGTGGGTTAACATTCTGCCATAAGACCTGAGACTTCCATGTCAATTTCTGGTTGAAACAATCTGGGGCTGGGAGTGATCACTCACATGATACCTGACCTGGTGGACCTCGGCCACTGTCACAGGCCACGGCTGTAGCTTGCTGTGTGAACTGAACTCGGGTACATGCCTCTCCCCAGCTTCTCCATCTGAAGTGCTGTCTTAGTTTCAGAAACCAAAGCTCTGAAATTAAACACCAACACCCGGCACTGCTGCTCTACAAATCTCCTCCCAGCCTCACCTTTCTTCTTTCTCCTCCTTTCGTGAATGCCTGAGTAAGATGTCTCATTTAATTACCTGTCCAAATTCCAGGCCACCATAAGGCTGCTAGTGCTTCAGTTCTTTTTTAAAAAATAAAAAAACCCAGCCAACTAAACACAGATCTTTGGCAACCTGAGTTTCACTGTGCAAAGCCAGAGGTCCTCCTCCTGTCCTAGGTCTGGGCCTGGGTCCCTTCGCTTCTCCAGTAAATAAGACCTTCCGGTTAGAATTCTGCTTTGCACAAGTTCTTTACTCCTCTCTCCAACCCTGCTTTTTCACAGAAGCTCACTGATCTTAAGCGAGTGATGACTGAATATCCCTAAGTTTGACAAATTCCACATATAGACAGAAATAAAACAGATTAAAAGTCCATGTTGATCCCATGCACTTCAGACCTCATGCAGAAAAAAAGAAAGCTGAATACAAGCAAAATGCTGCTTAAATATTTATGAGAGCCTATTTTAAAGATCATATTTTCAATGACCTAAAACAGTCTAATAAAAATTTGACAGGTAACTAGGAAAGTTCTAACAACTTTTTTTTTTTAATTGGAGCCACATTGGAGCAAGTTGAATAGACTTTTGTGTTACTGTATTAAAACTATATTTCTGCCGTTTCATAAAGTTTCTTCCTGTGGCATGCGAAAAGGCCAGGAGGGGACTGGTATTTTGAAGCAGGGAACAATGCTCTTCTGTCTGCCCCCCTTTCTGGTTACTGTACGTGGTGATTAAACAAAAATGTCTGCTTCAGTCAGGACGGCTACAGGAGAGGCTGCTGGCTTCTTTTAAAGCTTTTGAAGTCCGCAGCAGTCAGAAACCTCTGATCCCCTAATTATATCATTATCAGGCGCATAGTTTCGGTATCTGTGACTTATGTCAGCCGCGGTCCGGCCCCGTTCGGCCGGTCTTTGATAGACCGGGAGGCTTCCCTCTGCAGGCTGCTACGAGGGCTGTTATTTAGGGTTAATTACAGCCTTTCTTCCAAAATAAATAAATACTGTAGCACATCATCTCTGCTGGCCCGGCTGATCCTTCAACCTCATGCCTGCTACATGGCAATTAGAGAAAAGACGGGGGGTGGGGGGTGCAAAAGCTAAAAATGCCTCCTGTTTTTAAGAAAAATTGTCTGTTCACAGGACAAACAGTAGGAAGAGTTCGTGGCAGGGGAGGTGGCGGGCCCTTGAAATGCAAGAGAGTTGTCGCGTAAAGGCGAAAGCCTGCAGAGGGGAAAGAAAAAAAATAAACTGACCGCTGCAATATTTTTTTTTGAGTAGTGTTTATAAAATATGAGGTGAGTGGAAAAAGGGACTGCTGACGGAGTCCACACCTCCCAGCCCCCAAGCAGTAGCGCTGTCCACACCGCTGCACGCGGACACACACCTGGGACACCTACACGCGGGGAAGCACCACTCGCGGGCTCACAAAGACAGTCAGACAGACACACACACACGGACACTCGCGGACAGAGACATTTAAACACAGAGACGCTCACAAGTGAAGATGCTCCAATACAGAAGAGACACACAACAGACACGCAAGTGCACTCAAGGACAAAAATACTCAAATACAGACATACGTTCACAGCAGAGACACATTCAAATACAGAGTAGCGCACACAAACCGAGACACTCTGACTCAAACTGGGACATACACACGAAACACGCGGGCACGGTGCAACGGGGGGCGCGAGACTGCGGTCCCTCCCGGCCGCTCCCGCCCCACGCCGCGGCTGCAAAAGCTCAGAAGTTCACGACCGACAGACTCGCACAGTTTGACAACCACTCACCCAGGTTTCACTCCACCTCCACGCGCCCGGCCCCGGGACACCGGGGTGGGCGGGTGGCCCCGAAGCCACCGCCGCGACTTCTAAGAACAGACAACTTGTCGCGACTTGCTGGCTCGGCGCGGAAGGCCGCCTCTCCCGCCGCTAAAAATGCCCCGGGACCCCGCGGCCCTCCCCGGGGAGCGCGCGCCCCGCCAGCCGGCGGGCACCCACCTTTGGTGAGCAGGACCGCCATGGCGCAGAGTTCAAGCTGCAGCCAGATGAAGATGTAGCTGGAGTGGCGATCCATGGACGACCCCCTCCACGGCCCGGACGCCCCCACCGGCTCCCGGAGCCGCGGCTCAGCTGCAGCCTACGGCTCCCGGCGCGCGTAGTGCATGGGTAATGCCCGGGGCGCGGGGCCGGGCCGCAGCCGGAGCATGGAGAGCGGCTGAAGGGCCGCGAGGGGCACAGTCCGGTTCCGCAATCCCGGGTCCCTCCGCTCGGCCCGACAGCTGGGTGGGCTTCAGGCTCTACTCTCTTTGGTCGGCCACTCGGCAAAAGGAACCAGCAACCCAGGGCGCACACACTGCCGCCGCGAGCTCCCGCCTGCGCCCGCCTGGGTCCGACCGGCTCCGCGCCGTAAATAGCGCCCAGCGCGGGGAGCCGGCAGGCCCCTCCCCGCTCCGACCCCGCCCGGGCCCCGCCCCTGGCGCTGTGCGATTGGCCGCAGGGCTCCAGCCGTTCCGCCGGGGGGCGGGCCAGGCGCGGGCGGAGGGCTCTGCCCCGCGGCTCCGAGCGGCGCCGGCGTCTGGGCTCCGGGCGGCGCCGGCCGTCTCCCGTGCTCCCCCTCGCGGAGGCCGGGTGTCCGTGACCTTAGGGAGCCGCGGGTCGAGCTCGGCCTCGGGCCCTGCCTCTTGCCCCCGCCTCAGCGATCCTCGCCACCCGGCCTCGGGCCGGCGCTCCCCAACGTGTGGCTTCCTCTTCGTTTCCCCGAAACTCACGAGGAAACCGCGTGGCCGCCTTTGGCCCCATCCCGCCGTGCGGCTGCCTCGGGAGCCCGGGGAAAGCCGTGGCGGACCCTAGAGTGAGCCCTGCCGGCCCGCGTGCGCTCGGGGAGGGCGGCTGGGCGCGGGGCGCTTTCCACCTTTCTCTCCCTCCCCTCTGCGCATCCGCCTCGCTCGCCAGCCCTGTGATCAATAAAAGCCCAGACAGACAGACTGTTGATCAGCAGGAGCCGCCGAGTTCTCCTGGGTAGACGGGACGAGTAGCTGGCTACAGACACTTAACGAAAATTAGCAAATTCAAAAGCACCCGGCGCCAGCGAGACGACACAGGCCGAGACTGACACTCAATTAACCACCCCCCAAACAGTCGCAGGCAAACACAGCGGCTGACCCTGATCAATATCAGCCTGGCGGTGATCTCCTTTCTGAGATGCTAATTCATTTATTAGAACTTGGGGGGCTGCCCGCCCCAACGTACCCAAAGGCAGTTGGGGCGGGGGGTGGCAGGATGCTGTTTTTTATTTTTGTGGAAGTGAAATTCAGTTTAAAACTCTTATCTGAGGGGAAGCTCTTTCCTCCTCTCTCCCCAAAACCTGGGATTTACAAAAATCAACCATTTACAAAATTTCCTTTTAGGATCAGCCTACATTGTGCGACCTGATAACAATGTCAGGAGTGGGGCGGGGAAGAAAGGCGCATTTAAAGTTAAGGCAGGAGGAGCAGTCAAACCTTGAGGACTAGAGTGCAGAAATGAGCTTTAGGACTAAAAAGAAAAACTATATATATTTATGTATATATATCTCTAGGACTGATAATCCAGGCGAACCTTGAAAAGTTGCTGGAAGTCCACAGAGCTTCAGAATGTAGTTAATGAAATTGCCTTTGAAAAATAATGTCTATATGTAGAAAAACAAAATTATTTCATAAACTGATGTTCTGCCCATTACTTCACTAGATCAAAATTGCATCTAAAAGAGCAGGGGGCTGGCCCAGCAGAAGGTCAAAGAGGAAACTAAACTGGTTAGGGCACCAGGTAAACAGCAGGCGTTTCTTTAGTTGGGGAAATGGTCGAGGGGGGGAGCTGCCCAGCAGCCCTGAGGAGGGGTTTGATTAGCACTTCCTGACATCTAATTCCTTGACAAGTTAACAGTTCTAAGGGATTTTTGCAGACAATACTGTTCTTGTAATGACACACTCCCTTTTAACTCGAGTCAATTATTAGCTAACAGGAAACTTAGAGTATATTCATTCAACTTTTGGACCACCCATTGTAGTTCAGGCTCACAGTTTGTGCGTTAAAAGTCAGAAACTAAAAAATAAATCACAAACAATGGAGCTGGCAGATAATAGAGATTATGAGCACAGTGGTGATGCATAAAGAAAGCAGAGGGAATCAGCCTAGGAAGAGGAACAAGTCCAAAAGGTCTACTGGAAGCAGTGACGCGCACCATGACTCCTGAAGACTGAAAGAATTGGGAGGGGACCATTACAAGCACAGGGGACTCCAGGAACTTGGGCATGATATTCAGTGATTGCACTGGAGTGTGTGGGTGGTAAGGAGGGGTTGGGTGGATGGGAGGACAAGCAGTTCTTTATTGCTGGAGCATGAAACGTGGAGCAAGGAGTGGACAGAGATGCACCAGGAAATAACCATATTTACCTGTGATACAGATAAAAATTACTTTTTAATGGAAGAGGGTATAGGGGGATGTGTTGATGAAAGTCATATTGTAGTAAACACTTTCTGAATGCCTTTCTAGCCCTGTTCAGAGACTGTCTATTTTCTCTGGAGTGGGCATTGCCTGCCAGCCTAGGGCCCTCTGCCCCTCTGCCGATAGCTTGTCACATGACCCCAGCTGGACAAATTAGGTTCTCTCTTCTGGGTCTTTAGACTGAGATGCTAGTCAATCTCTAGAGGTCACTTCATGGAAGACAAATTCAGAGTCCATCTGTGTGCAAAGCAAGAGGAAAAGAAATGACAGAGATATGTAAGGTGGCAAAGATGTTAACTATAAGGTCCTCTTGTTACTTAAGCTCCTTTACTTTCAACCCAAAAAGTTCAAACACTGATGTTTATATTTTGCTGAATTAATATCAATTGTTGTGTTTCCAGGATGTATAATTTTTTTGTTCCAAGTACAATTCAGAATGAGAACGTCATGATCAGGCAATGATTCTACTTCTTTTGCTTTCATTATTAGCTTAATGGGCAAGCTTTTTAAATGGCTAAAAATTAGTTTTAAGAGAAACAAGTCTGCACTTTAATGGTTTTGGAGCAGACATGGACTTTTCAACT
Source organism: Raphicerus campestris (assembly GCA_006410735.1). Taxonomy (NCBI): domain Eukaryota; kingdom Metazoa; phylum Chordata; class Mammalia; order Artiodactyla; family Bovidae; genus Raphicerus; species Raphicerus campestris. Next base: position 718,609 of record SJYW01008672.1, read on the forward strand.
AAATGAACTAGTGTTTGAATCAATATGGAAAATCGAAATCAGTTTAGGGATAATATGTCAATTATGAGGCCATATCAATAGTTGAGAGGATAAACAACAATTTTAATTCAATTTAAGGCTCAAGAAAAATTGCTTCTGTACAGAATTTTACTTGTTTTGTATATGATTTGGTTGTTACTTTCCCACATGTAAGTTGATAAGGAGAAAATAGTAAACTCTAATGGGCTGTTTCTTTTATTTAAATCAACAAATGAAATCAGTGACCAAAATTCTTACCTTTTTGAAGAGAATTCTGAAAATATAAGCTGGGAACCAGCTATCTATACCCAAGAACAGAAAGCTGATTTGGGCTGTAAAACTTGTACTAATTAAACATTATAATAGTTTTGTACTTTCTAACAGTGTTCTTAACGTGATCTATATGAACTATATATTATATAATCACAGTATGCCACTACGATACACTTCCATGGTTGTCCTATACCACAGAAAAACACTAAAAAAATTTTTCTTATATTAAATAAGAGTAAAAAATAAAAACCTCAAGGGTTTTTATGTCCTCATTTTAACAAAGATGTAAGTACCCTTGCAATCTCTGCTTACACAAATAACTCCATTGTTTCCCAAAATTGTATGAGATCCCCCATTTCAGCAATGCCTCTCTCCAAGATGCAGATGAAAAATAACTTGGTACATTTTGTCTAGAAGCAGTTATGTTTAAGTTCCTGGCTAGCATGCAAACTATTGCAGTCTAGAGATAGAATCTAACATTTCTGCTTGTTATACAAATCTCTACCAACCAACAATCCACAGAGGTTAGATAATACTTTGAATTCCCAGTAGCAGGGTTTTTTTTGAAGTCATTTGTTCTCAGAAGTTAGGAGGGCAGAGCTAAAATTTACTGTCTTTGGAATATGGTCAAAGGTGAGAGATTAGCCCAGCTCAAAGGAATGACTGTCTAGTGTAAAGTTTTTCTTTTCTTTTTTCTTTCAAAATGGAAAAGGAGATAAAGAACAGAGTGCAGAGTCCAGGAGGTAGTGTGATAGGGCCTAGACAAAAAGGAGAAGATTCCCACACATCCATTCTCCCACAAACTAGGAAAAATGCTATCAAGTCTTACAAACACCATAGATCTTAGAGGTAATCTAGAGCAGGAGTCCCCATCCTTTTTGGCACCAAAGACTGGTTTCGTGGAAGACAGTTTTTCCACAGGCCGGGGCAGGGATGGTTTCGAGAAGATTCAAGCGCATTACATTTACTGTGTACTTTATTTCTATAAAGTGTCCATGGAGTATCTGTTGAGTTGAGGTTTTCTTAAAAAAAATTTAAGGCAACTAAGTTTAGAATACAGTAAGTAACAGGGACTTCCTTGGTCCTACAGTGGTTGAGACTTCTTCCAGTGCAGAGGATGAGGGTTCGTTCGATGCCTGGTTGGGGAGCTGAGATCCCACATGCCTCAAGACCAATCAAAACATAAAACAGCAGCAGTATTGTAACAAATTCAGTAAAGACTTACAAGAACGAATACAGTGAGAAACAGATTAAAAGAACATTATGAATTTAACAGTGATGTCATTTATAATCAAATAGTATCAAATATATTTTGTGTGATCCTTGATACAGTCTTTGTTCTATGGACTTGTATTACTATAGTCTCCACTTCAGCCAGTAGAACGTCTGGAAATTATTCAATAATTTATACTAGCGTTGCCTACCTGATGTCAAGTAACCAGATTGATTTCTTTTGTTCTTTTAACTAAAATGGTAAATTAATCTTTTAAAGCAGAGAAACTACCTTAAATTCCACTTAAAGGAACATCCTTGACCCAGAACGCTGTTCAAATTCATCCAATGTATAGTATTGGGGGTTCTATCTTCTCAACTGGCAATACTTCATTTGCCTTTTTGGGGGTTTTCTTTTTTCTTTTTACTGTTCATGTACAAAACATTGAGGGCTTACCTGTTAGCTCAGTCAGTAAAGACTCCTCCTGCAATACAGGAGATGCAGGTTCAATCCCTGGGTTGGGAAGATCCCCTGGAGAAGGAAATAGCAACCCACTCCAGTATTCTCACCTGGGAAATCCCATGGACAGAAGAGCCTGGCGGGCTACGGTCCACGGGGTCACAAAACAGTCAGACATGACTGAGCAACGAAACAACAGCAAAACACTGAAATCCAAAGCTTGGATACTTTCATTAGACAATCCAACATTCAGACTCTTGCTTGACATTTGGCATCCTTGCCTACTCTCCAAAACCCGCCTGTATTTCCACGGTTCTACGTTTATTCAAGCTTAGCAACCCACTCCAGTGTTCTTGCCTGGAGAATCCCAGGGACGGGGGAGCCTGGTGGGCTGCCGTCTATGGGGTCGCACAGAGTCAGACACGACTGAAGTGACTTAGCAGCAGCAGCAGCATACATGGGGTATAGCTTCCAAGACTTTCAGTGAATGCCTGAAACCTAGATAGTACCAAACTCAGTATAGACTATGGGGATTTTTTCCTCTTCATACATACCTAGAAAAGAGTTTAATGTATAATTTAGGCACAGTAAGAGAATATCTGAATTGCCAGCATCCCTCTCGTTGCACTTTGGAGCCATTATTAAGAGTAAGCATCACTTGAACACAAGTACTGAGACCATGACGGTCCATTCAGTAATTGAGAGGGCTGTGTGTATGTGTGTGTGCTGAGTCACTGAATTGTGTACAACTTTTTGCAACTCCATGGACTGCAGACTGGCAGGTTCCTCTGTTCATGGAATTTTCCAGGCAAGAATACTAGAATAGTTTGCCATTTTCTACTCCAAGGGATCTTTCTGACTCAAGAATTGAACCCACATCTCCTGCATTGGCAGGCAGATTCTTCACCACTGTGCCACTTGGGAATCCCTGAGAGGGCTACTAAGTAACTAAGAGACAGGACACCCTAAACTAGAGGATAATTCACAGGAATGATCCCAGGGTGAGACGGACAGCAGGAGATTTCATCACTCTGCTCAGAATGGCATGCAATGTAAAACTTTTGAATTATTTCTGGAATTTTCCATTTAATATTTTGGGACAATTCAGCAGGTAACTAAAACCTTGGGTGGATATCAGAATTGCAGACAAGGGGGGGATTACAGTAATGACTTCTCTCCTCCAGTTATTCTCCGCTAATGCTGGATCTTCCAAACTGAAATCTCACTGCCAGAATAGAATGATGTCTTTTGCTGTGGGACTTTGAAATGACTAATATTTGCCATCATGTTTCTGTCCCTGCCACTGTTCTTATTTCATAACAGTTTCCAAGGAAATAATGAGCTATACAGCATTTGTTTTGCCATCTACAAAGTATTAAGATACATATTAAATGTGATGTATGCCTTCAACCCATGAAATGGAATGCCATCCAGATGAACATATCTTCTAATATTTAATGCATTTCAGGGAAATGTACCCTGTGGGCAGAGGTTGTGACGAGAGCCCTGAGCTGCCCTAAGAACATCACTGAACAATTCTTGCTCACATCCTTGATATCATTGGAAGAACTCACAATGTGTTTTCCCCCACACCTAATAATCTTCCTTTGCTCCCCTTGGTCACCCAACACATCAGCTTCTATTCTGCTGTGCATTTGTTTAAACACAAGTAACTCCCCCCAGCACTGGCCCATTCATAGTTTGGTGTCACTTGCCTAGCTTTTTAGCCTATGATTTCAAAGATATCATTTAAAATGTGCACATTTATAATTCAGTCAAATTTAATTAGAAGAATAAGAGACACACTTAAAAATGAGTTCTTTTAGGAGGGGTTTCTTGGGAAGACACAGTAGGTTTATTGTAAGCATATGGCTACTCGGTCATTTATAAGCATTACTTATCTTCCCTGGAAGCCAGTAACACTGAAACCGGAAACCAGAACAGCACTTTGGGTCTCTTTTTCCCAGGGTTCTCCCTGCTTCTCGCCTCTCTAACGGACAGCTGGCATCCTTCCCCCATTTCTAGTTTTTGCTCTTCATAACTTCTGCTTGCTTTTATACAATCAGAAGCCCCCGTTAGAGAGGTTGCTATTCAGTTTATGGAGAGACAATTTCAAAACGCTCAGTTTAGGGTACGATCAGCTAGGACAGGGTCCTGGCTAATATCAAGAATGGCTGGGAAAAAAAAAAAAAACTCTACAACTGCTGCCCCTCATCAAGGTCATGGATCAGGAAGACTATAGGGTATATTACATACATACGCCGTAATATACCTTATGGTTCTTGCCTGCCATATGACATATGTATATATGATGCACAGATACAAATGAGGTTATCATTTAACTCTCCTTTTTATTTTTATTTTGTTGCTGTTAGAATTAGGTTTGAAAAAAGATTCATACATTGTGATTGACTGATATGTCCTTAAAACTCTTTACAGTTATCAGTTGAACCTCCCCTCCTCTTTTCTTTGCTGGTTACTTATTGGAAAAATCAGATCACATATCCTACAGAGTTTTCTGTGGTCTGGAATCTGTTTCTCCATAATATTGCATCTTCATGGTGTCACTTAACATGTTCCCCTTTCCTGCTGTTATTTCCTGTGAATTGGTTGTTAGATCAAAAGGCTTGATCAGATTTAGACTCAATTGGCAAGACTATCTCTTAGGTGATGATATGTATGTTTCTCAGAATTCACTCTGTCTGTTTCGTATTTGTGTGTTCTGAAGTTATTGACAATCATTGCCTAGATTCACTGTTTCATTGGGGGGTGCAAAACAATGATATTCTATTGTTTTTGCTTCATTTATTGGCTGGAACATTTCTGTNATACTCACAAGTGTTCTCTAGAAAAGAAACAGCCCTTCCTGGTAATCGGTTGAAATAGTATTGGCCAGTTGTTCCCCCCTTTCCTCCCGTTTTTACAGGTGAGCAACTGGAGGCTCAGAGAAGTGGAATGAGCTGCCTGGGGGCTCGTGGTTGGCGAATGAGCCTGGTCCGCACATGCCCTCTGCTGCCTGTTCATCTTTACCTTGTGTTCTTGTTGTCTTGTTTGCTGAGCTTGTGATCACATTGCAGAGGGTGAGCCCCCAGTTCTTGGCAAAGGTCACAGTAACTGTCTCCCTTGCTGGAGGGGCCAGGACCCTCTCACGGCCTGTGTGTGGAGGAAGTCCAGTCATGCATGTCATTCAGACACTGCATCTTTTATTTTTTTCTTAAGGATGAAGAGGAGGAAATCAAACTGGAGATAAATATGCTGAAGAAATATTCTCATCATAGAAATATTGCAACGTATTATGGTGCTTTCATTAAAAAGAGTCCCCCAGGACACGACGACCAGCTTTGGGTAAGCAAGCGTCTCCTGCGTGTTTTGTGGGATTTCCTTTTTGGTTGCACTAGAAGGGCATTAAGAACCTTCCAGAGGAAGGGGAGAGAAAAGCAAAGAAAAAGGGTAATGTCTGGTATCTTCCCTGGACTTCTCAGTGGAAGGTATCCTGAATGTTTATTTTGGTGTTGATTTCACATTGCAGGGAAAAGAGTTCGTGTTTTGGGAATAAGGTGGGAAACACACAAAATAGCAAGAAAGTTAGGAGCTTGAAATCAAAAGCAATATGATAAAAACTTTATGGACATTAGTGTCGTATCTCAGCAGCATGCATTTTCTTTACTTCCGTGGGAGTGAGAGACAAACTGCAAGACAACAAACTTAGTTCTGTAATTTACTAAGAGCAGTGGATTTCAGGCAAATTTGTGGAATTTATACATGTTCAGCCTTACCTCTTATTGAACATGTTTCAAGATGATGACACTGAGATGGTGCTGGCTCTGTAGTGATTACATTAGTTCTGCCAAAAGTACTGGACTTACAGAGTGGGCAGATACATGAATACTCTTCTGATTTTTTTCTTTGAAAGTCATTGTAGAATATTTGCGAAGTTAGAGCAAAAGGGAAAAAAATTACCTTTATTTCTATTACCCATATCTAAGCATAGTTAAAACTTTAGAATAATTCAGTTCATTTTCTAAGTACTTTATACTTTGTTCATATTGTTCAAACAGTTAAGTATTGTAAAGAGTGTCTTGTGAAAAGTTCTGTGCTGCTTAAAATAAGTCCTCCTCTTTTGTACTAACCCCAGTTAACATAAAATAGTTGGAGAATCACAACGTTGTGGGAAAATAGAACATTTCTGATGCTGGCAAGTGGGACGCCTGCTGGGGAGTGTCTGGGTCAGGTTTCTGATGACTGGGCGTCGGCTAAGGACAGACGGCCCACCCGTGCCTGTGCTCTGGAGACAGGCTGCAGGGCCTCTGCCTGGGCTGTGCTGTGGAGTGAGGACCCCAGTGTCCCGGACCCGTGTGCATGCCCAGGAGATGGGGTGGTGGAATACGCTCTCAGGAATTTGGTGCCTCCACAGTGATCACGAACCCAGACCTTTAGAAAAAGGGCGGAGTTAGACCGCCCCCGGCGGCCCGGGGAGGGTACTGGCACCTGCGACGCTCTGATCACCAGCGGGACGTGTCCGTGTCTTGTCTTCTCCAGCTCGTTATGGAGTTCTGTGGAGCCGGATCCATCACAGACCTCGTGAAGAACACCAAGGGCAACACGCTAAAGGAAGACTGGATAGCCTACATCTCCAGGGAGATCCTGCGGGTAAGCCGCCCTGAGCTCGGCTTTCTTTGCATTTGCTGCTTGTGGTGGTCGTTCAGTCGCTCAGTCGTGTCTGACTCTCGGCAACCCCATGGACCGTAGCGCGCGAGGCGCCCTGTCCTTCACCAGCTCCCAGAGCTTGCTCAAACTCACGTCCATCGAGTCGGCGATCCATCCGGCCACCGCATCCTCTGTCACCCCCTTCTCCTGCTGCCCTCAGTCTTCCCCAGCATCAGTTGCCGCTGTACAGATTATTCTTTTCACAACAACCAAGGGTTCTGTATAGCCAAGTTGGCTTTGACAGTTGAAGCCACATCACAATGTTGACTGGCCTGTTATCTAAAGAAATCAGACTTAAAATAGTTGTGTGTGTGTGCGCGTGTTTTTAAAACATAATTTATTCCCTTGAATTCATCCTGCAGTTATTCAAAAGAAAATCAGAGTGCAGAGGAGGAGAAATAATCTCTTAACTCGTGTTGTTTATGGAAATCCTTTGTCTGAGCTTGTAAATCAATATTAATGGTGCTAAATGCTGGCTTTCAGAGTCATCTTCTGGGCTTTGGCATTAACAGAATCTGCTGCACTATTTACGAGGGAAAGTTCTTGCGTTTAATATTATTTACAGCCAGTTGGAAAGCTGGTTTATGGTCTTTGAGCATGTTTCAGAGCTACCAAATGATTTTAGCAGCTTCTGAATGATTCTTTTCAGTAGCGGAGCCATTGAGACAGCGCAGACAGTGTGTTTGAAAACTGCTTGTGAGTTGCCCACGGGCTTCTTCTCTTTGGTCAACTGTCACAGTTTTCTCTCTACCTGTAAATCACACACTTAAATGACTTGGTTGGGTTTCATTTATGGACCACATTTGAAAAATAAAGACTATGGAATTGAGTTGGAACCTAATTGTAAAAAAAAAACAAACCTGTTACTTTATTTTTTATGTATAGGTAAATTTATGTTTAAGCTTCACAGAGGACTGCAGGTTTTTAAAAAATGCTGTCTAGAACTCATGGAGACAGTTTGAATTTCTTTTTATTTTGTTTACAGAGCCCTTGAAAATAGATGATTCTCTTAAGACAGCTAGTTGGATAGGGAGAGATGGGAGACCTGTCTTTGTATCATCACACACACATTTCGTTAGAAGAGCATGAGAATTCTTTTGTGGTTACTAAAGGAGCCTTAACGTGTGAGACTGAGCCTCCCGCCTCACACTGCTGTGGGGGACTTCAGTGAGTGGGTCCCTGCAGTGTCCTGAGAGCGGAGTTGCTGTTGTTTAGTCACTCAGTTGCGTCTGACTCTTTGTGAGT
>SJYW01008672.1:747829-773534 GCA_006410735.1 Raphicerus campestris
TATCTGAGGTTACTGATATTTTTCCCAGCAATCTTGATTCCAGCTTGTGCTTCTTCCAGCCCAGCGTTTCTCATGATGTATTCTGCGTATAAGTTAAATAAGCAGGATGACAATATACAGTCTTGACGTACTCCATAGTGACTCGTTATCAAGGAAGAGAGGATTTAAAAGCTTTAATAACGGTCTTGTCTGCCTGATGTCCAGTGTAGCCGACTAGCTGGGCACAAGGAGGGCCGGGAGTGTGGTTGAGATACCCCATGTTCAGAGAATGGACTTTTGAAGAGAGTGTATCAAGACAGAAGAGAATTTATTGGGGAAAAACTCCACCGTATCTTTTTGTAATTACATGAAAGATTTAATCCATTTGAGACCAAGTTTTAGAGCAGTGTGAACTGATTGCACGAGCAGTATAATTCTCTGGAGTTAGGGATATGATATAATGGAAGAGGCAATTGAGGAAGATTTCTTTGCCTTGTGATTCTTGGGGTTTGCGAGTGAAGTGACTCTCCCCTGGGAGACCAGCTGGGGGGGATGTGGTTCAGTTTACCTGTGCAGTGGTGCATCCTTGGGACCCGGTGGGCTGGGGAGCAGAGAGAGCGAGACGGTCACACGGCAAGGAACGGGACCAGATGAGAAGGCAGGGATTGGCACGTGCTGACGGTAACTGTTGTGACTACCTGTCTGGCCCGAAATGTGATGATGCTGTTCCTGGTGGGAAGTCAGGTGGTCACAGAGGGTCTAACAACGGGTGGAAGATGGTGGCTTCAGCTCTCCACTGCACAGTTTGAGTGGACGTGAGACTCTTACCTAGATTATCTCCTGTCAAATCACACACCCAGGGCAGAGTTTTATGGTATTTATGGCCATATGAAAGAAAGATGAAAGGTGATGCTGTTGAACTGTGCATGCTAAGTCGCTTCAGTTGTTTCCCACTCTCTGTGACCGCATGGACTGTGGCTCGCCAGCCTCCTCAGTCCATGTGATTTTCCAGGCAAGGATACTGGAGGGGCTGGCCATTCCCTTCTCCAGGGCCTACCTAGAGATGTCCTATCTCTCTTAAAACTCAGGACTGGGTTTTAAGGTATTGATGCTACGGGTGAAAGAAGAGGTGATGCTGTTTGACTGTAGGCTTTAGTCATCCCGTGGGTTTGCTGCCGTGGGGCGGGAGGAGCCCAGCAGGGGGAGGTGTGGGCGTGGACTGGCTCACGCCCCTGAAAGCCCCTCGCCTGCTTCCTCCCGCAGCTCCATCGTCAACGTGCCGGGGGAGTCGACGCTGCGCCGGGACTTCCTGCGGCTCCAGCAGGAGAACAAGGAGCGCTCTGAGGCCCTGCGGCGGCAGCAGCTCCTGCAGGAGCAGCAGCTCCGGGAGCAGGAGGAGTATAAACGGCAGCTGCTGGCGGAGAGGCAGAAGCGGATCGAGCAGCAGAAGGAGCAGAGGCGGCGGCTGGAGGAGGTAGATGGGGGCGGTGTCCGGGTCAGGCCCCGCCGCCTAGGCTCGGGCATCCCCGCGCTCCCAGGGCCGATCGCCACGGTCCCCGCCCTGCCCCGGGCGTGCCGGTTCCCTCCGGCAGGACCGCACACGCCCAGAGGCCCCAGGAGTGTTTTTCTCCCTTGTATGATCTTTAGGGACCTGCCCTGCCCCGTTACTCATGCTCTCTGTGCAGGTCATGGGTGGCACCACCCTGGGTCAGCCGAGGCCATGTCCGCTGCGGTCTGAGTGCTGGCTCAGCCTTGACCTCCTTTCCCTTTCACTCTTGTCCTCCGGGTCCAAGTTGGTGTGTCATAAATATTTTCCTAGAACTTTAAGACCTTTCTACAGGAAAAACATTTGTTTTCTACAAATGCCTTCACTTGATGTACATTTAAAAGGGAAGGATAAAGGAAAGAATTACATTGGGCATAATACAAATGCTGCTTTGTAACCTGGTGGTTGTGTGGGGTTAGTTCTTTGTGGGGGACACTTTCTGTACTCACTGAGCTCCTTTAACTCACTGAGACTGTCAGCACTGCTAATGTGCTTCTAGGGCTTCTTCCTTTTGAATTCTCAGAGACACTATTCCCTATATTTCACTTGAGGTTCAAAAGACCCTTTTTCTTTTTTATTCTAATTTTAATTTGTTTTAATTTTTTATTTTCTTTCCCTGACTGCCATTTACTGTATACTTCACAGCTTCAGATTTCTCACTTACAGTCGTTTATTTTCATTTACTATCTTATTGTTTCATTTTTATCCTTAATGCCAGAAAAATGCCCCAAAGACCAGTCAATCTGTTGATACTGTACAATGGAGTTTAATTTAAATAACAGCACATGGTGGGTTTTTTTTTTCCCCCAAAGTTTTGTGTTTTTTTTGCTGTGGATCATTAAAAAATTTTTTTTAAATTGAATTTGTTATGGCATTGCTTCTGTTACATTTTTCTTTTTTTTTTTTTTTGGCCAAGAGGCAGGTGGGATCTTTGTACCCTGACCAAAGATCGAACTTAAACCCCTGCATTGGAAGGCAAAGTCTTAACCACTGGATCATCACGGTCCCACCATGCATGCTTTTTCCCAGGTTACTTAAGGGTACATTTTGTGGAGAAAATCTTTGCTTTGTTCTCTGTATTATCCGGTAGTTCAGTGATGAAGAAGCCACCTTCCAGTGCAGGAGACGTGAGAGCTGTGGCTTTGGTCCCTTGGGTCAGGAAGATCCCCTGGAGGGGGAAATGGCAATCCATGCCAGGTTTCTTGCCTGAGAAATCCCATGGACAGAGGAGCTTGGTGGGCTGCAGTCCGCAGGGTCACACACGAGTTGGCTGTGACTCAGCGACTGAGCCTGCATGCACACGGCTTCTGTTAAAGTCAGTAAGCCAGTGGAGTGAATGTGAACGGACCCCACTATTATCAGCACTGACCTAGTTAGAAAAGTTAGACTTGTGAGATGAAAGCACTGCTTTTAAATGTCAATCTGGAAAGAGAACTTCAAGGTAATTAAAGCATAGTTGGAAAAGTACATATTTACTCAGACATGCTTGGAAAAATTTAAGAAGGAAATCTCTTTATAATTTGAGAGCTTTGGAAATCACTTTTCAGCACCATGCAGGTTTTCAATTTGTTAGATTTTGTTTTTAAAGAAAGAATGATTTAAGAAAGTAAGAATGACATCAGTTTGAAATACTTCAAAGGATTTTTATTATGTCTATCATTCTCAATGGAGTAACCTGAGCAGGCATGTTTCTTAGACTCTCTTGGGGTTTTGTTGCTTGGAAGTCACAGGCATAAGGTTAATCCAGTGTGGATCGATGTTGCTGAGTTGGTGGCTGATGGTGTGTATATTTAATTTTGGCCATTTTCTTTTAAAGTTCTATTGTAACAGGCCAGCTTTTCACCTTAGTGATCTCTTAAGCTATTTATTTACTAAGGGCCTTCTTTAACCTTTGATTACCCCCCAGCACACACACACCCCAATTAAGGGCCTGTTCTGACTGCAGTGGTNTAATACAAATGCTGCTTTGTAACCTGGTGGTTGTGTGGGGTTAGTTCTTTGTGGGGGACACTTTCTGTACTCACTGAGCTCCTTTAACTCACTGAGACTGTCAGCACTGCTAATGTGCTTCTAGGGCTTCTTCCTTTTGAATTCTCAGAGACACTATTCCCTATATTTCACTTGAGGTTCAAAAGACCCTTTTTCTTTTTTATTCTAATTTTAATTTGTTTTAATTTTTTATTTTCTTTCCCTGACTGCCATTTACTGTATACTTCACAGCTTCAGATTTCTCACTTACAGTCGTTTATTTTCATTTACTATCTTATTGTTTCATTTTTATCCTTAATGCCAGAAAAATGCCCCAAAGACCAGTCAATCTGTTGATACTGTACAATGGAGTTTAATTTAAATAACAGCACATGGTGGGGTTTTTTTTCCCCCAAAGTTTTGTGTTTTTTTTGCTGTGGATCATTAAAAAATTTTTTTTAAATTGAATTTGTTATGGCATTGCTTCTGTTACATTTTTCTTTTTTTTTTTTTTTGGCCAAGAGGCAGGTGGGATCTTTGTACCCTGACCAAAGATCGAACTTAAACCCCTGCATTGGAAGGCAAAGTCTTAACCACTGGATCATCACGGTCCCACCATGCATGCTTTTTCCCAGGTTACTTAAGGGTACATTTTGTGGAGAAAATCTTTGCTTTGTTCTCTGTATTATCCGGTAGTTCAGTGATGAAGAAGCCACCTTCCAGTGCAGGAGACGTGAGAGCTGTGGCTTTGGTCCCTTGGGTCAGGAAGATCCCCTGGAGGGGGAAATGGCAATCCATGCCAGGTTTCTTGCCTGAGAAATCCCATGGACAGAGGAGCTTGGTGGGCTGCAGTCCGCAGGGTCACACACGAGTTGGCTGTGACTCAGCGACTGAGCCTGCATGCACACGGCTTCTGTTAAAGTCAGTAAGCCAGTGGAGTGAATGTGAACGGACCCCACTATTATCAGCACTGACCTAGTTAGAAAAGTTAGACTTGTGAGATGAAAGCACTGCTTTTAAATGTCAATCTGGAAAGAGAACTTCAAGGTAATTAAAGCATAGTTGGAAAAGTACATATTTACTCAGACATGCTTGGAAAAATTTAAGAAGGAAATCTCTTTATAATTTGAGAGCTTTGGAAATCACTTTTCAGCACCATGCAGGTTTTCAATTTGTTAGATTTTGTTTTTAAAGAAAGAATGATTTAAGAAAGTAAGAATGACATCAGTTTGAAATACTTCAAAGGATTTTTATTATGTCTATCATTCTCAATGGAGTAACCTGAGCAGGCATGTTTCTTAGACTCTCTTGGGGTTTTGTTGCTTGGAAGTCACAGGCATAAGGTTAATCCAGTGTGGATCGATGTTGCTGAGTTGGTGGCTGATGGTGTGTATATTTAATTTTGGCCATTTTCTTTTAAAGTTCTATTGTAACAGGCCAGCTTTTCACCTTAGTGATCTCTTAAGCTATTTATTTACTAAGGGCCTTCTTTAACCTTTGATTACCCCCCAGCACACACACACCCCAATTAAGGGCCTGTTCTGACTGCAGTGGTTTGTACGGTTGGAGTTTAAATTTTGGCTCGTGATCCAGTTTATAGCTTCAGGTACTAGCACGTAATGTGGAAGAGGAATTGGTAACTGCATTGCTCTTTGCCTCGGCCGTCAGCCTCCCAGCCAGGACTTGTTTAGTGAGTTAGTCAGGGAAATGTACCATGTGCCACATTATCCTCTGGATTTTTAAGAAGTGTGTGGCTTATCTTACGTATAAGCCTTGGACAAGAAGGCCTGTGTCTGATTCATTTTGTGTTCCCGTGATGCTTCATGAGGCCTTCTCAGATGGAGGAATCAGCATTTATAGTTTGGGCGTAAGTGTTCTGGAAACTCGCACCCGTTCTTCAGTGAACTTCTGGGCTTGAGGTCTCTTGAGTTGAGTCCCAGAGCCACCTTTGCTGTTGTTTAGCAGCAGCAGCAGAAGACGCTCCGTTGTGTCCACCTTTGCAACCCCATGGACTGTAGCCCATCAGGCTCCTCTGTCTGTAGAATTTTCCAGGCAAGAAGACTAGAGTGGCTTGCCATTTCCTTCTGCAGAGCATCTTCCCAACCCAGGGATCCAACCTGCACTTCCTGCATTGGCAGGCAGATTCTTTATTGTTGAGCCACCAGGGAAGCCCTCTAGCCACCTTAAAGGACCTGGCAGAACATCCTTAGCCACAAGGGATGTGTTATTTTTTTCTCTGAAACTTTCCCTGTCCTCTCTGGAGACAGAAGTCTGAACCCTGAGGCTGGCGTGACGTGGACCCTTGACCTTGTCTGGCCTCGGCCGCTGTGTGGTGGGCAGGGTGTGCAGGCGCCCAGCCCTGCTGCTGCTGCTGCAGCCTGTCTGACTGGGAGGGGAATTGTCACATGTCCACAAGCCTTCCTCTCTTGCGGTTCTTGAGCTGTGCTAGACACTTTGTTGCTGTTCAGTCACTAAGTTGTATCTGACTCTTGGGGACCCCATAGACTGCAGCACTGCCAGTGCTGGAGACTGATTAAATGTAAATTAACTTCAATGAAATAAAGTGGAAAGCTCAGTTCCTCCCAATTTAGGCGCTGGGCAGCAGCCTGGGGCCAGTGGCCACTATGCTGAGATGGGGTGCCTCCCCTTCCCAGGGGCGCTGCAGGCCAGCGTTCTGCACGTTTGTAGGAGTAGATTTGTACTCCACACGGTGGCCCTGCTTTACTGGCAGATGCACATCTGGGGCTGGATGAGAGTGGCCAGATGTGCGCCTGGGGTCACACTGGTACTCAGAGGTTAGCGCAGAATGGTCTGTGTTAGGAGAGGCTGTGAGAGCAAGTCTGCTGCCTCAGTAGCACCGGTAATAGAAGCAGGCTGTGTCTGGTGAACGGTGGGAGTCGAGTGGTCCTCGACCTGGAGCCTACCAACCCTGTCAGCACTGGACATGTGACTTATGTTTTCTGAGCCCGTTTCCTCTATTGAGTAGGAGTGAAGGGCGTCCTAGGTTTGTCCCGAGAATTGTAGTAGGTAAGGGGCCATGGAAGGAAGATTGTCAGATACTCAGTGCTGTCCAGAGCACAGAATGAGCTTGAGCTACAGTGGTTTTTATATTCACGATAATCATCGTGACATCTCTTAATTTTGTTGAGGTCACTTACTCTTTCCCCGATATATGCTTCTTTCTTCCCTCTTTTAAGTATTTCTCTCCTTTCTTTTTTTAACCTTATTTCTGTTCTCCTGTATTCATTTCTCTACTTTTCCTTTTGACTTAAGAGCCTTGGGTAACCCTGTCAGTGATATTCAGGGGTACAGAATTCGTCCTTCCCGCGTTGCTATGGTTCAGTGAAGAACAAGGAATAACTGATATCAAAATGAAACCCAGCTGTGACCTGTACTTATGAGGATGCTGGTGTGTGGGGGCAAGGGACAGTGTGGAAATAGTTGGCTGGTGCAGGCGGGGTCCCCCAGCTCCCGCTCTCGCACCTCCCTGTAAGCGGACAGCACTCCATCCTGGGCACCGTGGCTGAGCAGTCTGCTGACGACGCAGCATCTTGACTTTTGCAGCAACAGAGGAGAGAGCGGGAAGCCAGAAGGCAGCAGGAACGTGAGCAGCGGAGGCGGGAACAGGAGGAGAAGAGGCGGCTGGAGGAGCTGGAGAGACGACGGAAGGAGGAGGAGGAGCGGAGGCGGGCGGAGGAGGAGAAGAGGAGAGTGGAGAGGGAGCAGGTCAGTCCTTGGGCGTGTTCTGGCCAGGAACCTGGGACTCGTCGCTTGGCGGGATTGGGGGCAGAAAGCGTACATAATACACACATGCACGTGCACNGGAATTGTCACATGTCCACAAGCCTTCCTCTCTTGCGGTTCTTGAGCTGTGCTAGACACTTTGTTGCTGTTCAGTCACTAAGTTGTATCTGACTCTTGGGGACCCCATAGACTGCAGCACTGCCAGTGCTGGAGACTGATTAAATGTAAATTAACTTCAATGAAATAAAGTGGAAAGCTCAGTTCCTCCCAATTTAGGCGCTGGGCAGCAGCCTGGGGCCAGTGGCCACTATGCTGAGATGGGGTGCCTCCCCTTCCCAGGGGCGCTGCAGGCCAGCGTTCTGCACGTTTGTAGGAGTAGATTTGTACTCCACACGGTGGCCCTGCTTTACTGGCAGATGCACATCTGGGGCTGGATGAGAGTGGCCAGATGTGCGCCTGGGGTCACACTGGTACTCAGAGGTTAGCGCAGAATGGTCTGTGTTAGGAGAGGCTGTGAGAGCAAGTCTGCTGCCTCAGTAGCACCGGTAATAGAAGCAGGCTGTGTCTGGTGAACGGTGGGAGTCGAGTGGTCCTCGACCTGGAGCCTACCAACCCTGTCAGCACTGGACATGTGACTTATGTTTTCTGAGCCCGTTTCCTCTATTGAGTAGGAGTGAAGGGCGTCCTAGGTTTGTCCCGAGAATTGTAGTAGGTAAGGGGCCATGGAAGGAAGATTGTCAGATACTCAGTGCTGTCCAGAGCACAGAATGAGCTTGAGCTACAGTGGTTTTTATATTCACGATAATCATCGTGACATCTCTTAATTTTGTTGAGGTCACTTACTCTTTCCCCGATATATGCTTCTTTCTTCCCTCTTTTAAGTATTTCTCTCCTTTCTTTTTTTAACCTTATTTCTGTTCTCCTGTATTCATTTCTCTACTTTTCCTTTTGACTTAAGAGCCTTGGGTAACCCTGTCAGTGATATTCAGGGGTACAGAATTCGTCCTTCCCGCGTTGCTATGGTTCAGTGAAGAACAAGGAATAACTGATATCAAAATGAAACCCAGCTGTGACCTGTACTTATGAGGATGCTGGTGTGTGGGGGCAAGGGACAGTGTGGAAATAGTTGGCTGGTGCAGGCGGGGTCCCCCAGCTCCCGCTCTCGCACCTCCCTGTAAGCGGACAGCACTCCATCCTGGGCACCGTGGCTGAGCAGTCTGCTGACGACGCAGCATCTTGACTTTTGCAGCAACAGAGGAGAGAGCGGGAAGCCAGAAGGCAGCAGGAACGTGAGCAGCGGAGGCGGGAACAGGAGGAGAAGAGGCGGCTGGAGGAGCTGGAGAGACGACGGAAGGAGGAGGAGGAGCGGAGGCGGGCGGAGGAGGAGAAGAGGAGAGTGGAGAGGGAGCAGGTCAGTCCTTGGGCGTGTTCTGGCCAGGAACCTGGGACTCGTCGCTTGGCGGGATTGGGGGCAGAAAGCGTACATAATACACACATGCACGTGCACACACAGAAGTTTAGAGGTTTGAGAATGCAGAAACAGTTGGAACTATTCACTTTAGTAAATTGAATCTCTTGTCTTTACCAACAGATACATAAATCATTACACTTCGGACACATCTCTCAAAACCAGAGGGTGGTCTCCACTAGTATGATGCCTGAAGGATTTCTAAATGTGTCCTCTAAGGTTTGGCTTAAATGCTTTGACCCTCAAATATCTGGATAATAAAAAGTGAAATTTAAAACCAACCATGGGACATTTCCTGTGAGAAATGTTTGAAGAATCCAGTGACTGATTATTTTAAGATATATTTGCACATATTAATAATTCAGTTTGTACATACATGACTTTAGAACATTAACCAAACAAATGCCATCATGTTTTAGTGACATTTATAGCATGTTAATTTCAGATTCAGTTGTCTTCCGGAATCTGATTCCTGAACCACCTCTGCAAACAGAAACTCTGAGTTCTGTTGTCTGTGTCGTCTGTGTGAATCCCGTCATTGCCTCCCTGGCTTGCGTGCCGTTGAGTCCATCAGTCTTTGTTATGACCTTTGAATAAAGGAAAAAGGATATGAATGGGGACCAATTTAAATGTGATACCTGAAATTTATGCTTAAAATGCATATAAACAATGGTATTAGCATCCAAATTTGATTATTCAGCTACTATCTTTGAGACTCATCCTTTGTCTTGAGTTTTCCTAGTGTTGGATCTACGTAACATTTTGTTGTTGCTGTTGGAATTCAAGTTATTCTATCTCTTTCTTTACTGACTTTGTTGGCCAGTTGACTGTGGTGTGTTTAGGTTTCCTATTCTGACTTCTACTTGGGGACTACAAAGAGGAGAAAATAGACACTTGTGCTTGAAAAAATTAAGTCACCAAGGGATAATTGTTGAAACTTGATTGGGAGAAGAGGGTGTGACTGCAATACTAACCTTCAGTGTTCTAATAGCGTCATTGACTTTCATGTAGAGCACGTATTCATCACCTCCTCTTTTGTAAAAATAGCGTGAAAGGTCAGTTTTCTTCCAAAATATTCCCATGTCATCCGTGCTATAGAAACGCGTAATTTCTGTGTGAACGTCGGTGTTTGGGTACATGTGTCCTTGTCCAGTTGTCCCTGTGATATGAAGGCAAAAAGCCAGCGATGTCCTGACTGGAGCTTGCAGATGTGATTCAGTTCTGTTTGGTCTGGAGAAGTGGGGAGCCGGGAGTCAGGGTCATCTCAGTCATCGGGGGGTGTGGTGGTGGGCACACGCCCCAGGGCAGGTCTTGGCCATCCTGGGGGCATGGTGCAGGGGAGCTTCGTGTCCAGGCTTGGAGCCTGGATTAGAATCCAAGGGCCTTTGTGCAGTGGCCTGTAGATACTCTTTACCTAGATTGAGTTTTGGGGGACTAAATTTGCTTTGTAAAGAAAAACTTTCTGAGGAAATTTATGCCATGATTTCTGCTCTCTAGTGTTCTTTCCACCTGTTCAGCCCAGCTGTATGGCTGCTTTTAAGGTATACAATCAGCGGTAGACACTTAAATAATCTGAATTTCAAAATAAAATCTCTCCTGCCAGATCCCTCAGTCTACTCTTTTATTAGTGAGCTTTTCCCCTGTTGAAAGGGAGCATTTTATTTGTAAAATCTTTGTGCTTTTCAAAGTAATTTCATGTCTATTTCATATATGAGCCTCATAAAAAGTCCTAAGAGTTGGGAGGGAATATTCTTGGTGTTCATTTCCCCAAAGAGAAGACTGAGAAAGTGGGTGGCTGAGGCCTTGTTGGAAACTCATCTGATTGTTGGTAGGTCAAGGTCTCCTGATTTCCCATGCCATCAAGTACGCAGCCAGCTACACAGCTGGGGTTTTCCCCTTTACATCATATATTTTGGATGTGTTTACCTGGTTATTTTTGTTTGTGTTGTTATGGAGGTTTATCATTCTCTTCCCATTGAAAAGAAGTCACCCCTCCCCATAGACACACGCACACACACGTCAGCTTACCCCATAAACACACACACACAAGTCGGCTTACCCCATAGACACACATACACAAATCAGTTTACCCCATTGATATACACACACACACAAGTCAGCTTACCCCATGGACACACGCACACACACACACACACACACACAAGTCGGCTAACCCCATAGATACACACACACACAAGTCAGCTTACCCCATAGACCACATACACACAAGTCAGCTAACCCCCCCTCCCCCACCCCCACGTCAGCTTACCCCATAGACACACACACCCATCACTGTTCATCTGGGAGAAGCCTCCAGTGTCTGGTGTTCCCATGCCAGGACTTTCAGAATGTACTCATTGTCTTTGTGTGTTAGAGAAAAAAACAAAGCGTGGTTGTTTAATATTAGACAGTTCTTGGTTTGGGGTTTTAAAAATTAGCAATTCATGCTTGTTATAAATAATAATTATCAGGCATATATTAACATGAACACTCTGGTCTCATTAGACTCTTGGTTGCTCAGGGCTTACCTTCTGAAGAGGAACAGCCTGGTCTTTCAGAGCTTCCGTTTGTGTACAGCAGCCGTGTGTAAACAGAAAAACTCAGCCATGCCTTTGTGGTTGTCATTGGCGTGCATGTCATTATTTATGAGACTCTCTAGGTCTCAGAGGCCAATTCGGAAGTTCCTGGCAAGGGGGTAGCCTTGGAAGTGGGCTTTTTCAGCTATTTGTGACTAAATGAGTCACCCCCAGACAGTGGGGGCAGGCAGCTGTGGGCCCTGCCTGCAGGGGGTCTTGACACTTCCCCTTGGATCCGCTGATTGCGGGTGCTCTCTGTGCGGCAGGAATACATCCGTCGGCAGCTGGAAGAGGAGCAGCGCCACCTGGAACTGCTTCAGCAGCAGCTGCTCCAGGAGCAGGCCATGCTACTGGTAACGCCCCTCGCGGCCCCGCCCCGTGGCTGAGGCTCCCCGAGCTGGGCAGGGCCCTGCCGACCCCCTGGGCCCCTGTGGCCAGTGCCGCAGGGCTGGCCAGCTCTCGCTGACACGTCCTCTGGGCTCCCACTGCTGCTGGGCGCACCTAGAGGCGGCTTTTCATCCCCTCTTTCCCGTGGCTGAGTTCCCTGTTCTCATTCAGTAGATAGACAAGGTTTTGCACAGGACACCTGGCATTTGGTGAAAAGCTAGGATGCTGAGAGTGGAAGGTTCAAGGCTCATGCCTTAGGGACTTTTACCTAGACTCTGGCAAGTGTCTTTTGAAGCCACCGAAACCAGCATCTCCGGGGGAGGGCTTTCTCTCTGCCTGTCCAGTGACATTATGCTTAGTGGCACGTGGCCAGATTTTCCTGCAGGTAATCCGCCATTCTGCATCCTGGCTGTTGTGCTTTATCGCGAAGCCAGCATCAGCGCACGCTGTCCCGGGGAGAAGCGGAGCTGGGGCGAGGCGGCCGCCCCCGGGCTCTGGACTGAGTGTCCCCTCTCCCCCAAGGAGTGCCGCTGGCGGGAGCTGGAGGAGCACCGGCAGACAGAGCGGCTCCAGAGGCAGCTGCAGCAAGAACAAGCCTATCTCCTGTCTCTGCAGCACGACCCCCGGAGGCCGCCCCCGCCGCCAGACAGGAGCAGGGCCGGCCTGCTCGAGCCCCAGGCCCAGCACGAGTCCGCTGACCGGGCCCGCGAGGTACGGTGCCCCTCGCCCGTGCCCTCCCCGGGGGGGAGCGGCGGTCAAGGGCTGGGAGGGGCCCCTTATCTGCTCGGTGTTGTCTCGAGAGGACCCAAGCACCTCTTTGACGGTTCCCAGCCACCTGAACACTGACCTCGACGGGAGACAGGAGGTCGTGTGGCAGCATCCTTCTGTCCCTATACACGGGGGGAGGGTGGCCTGCTCAGCTGTTTCCCCAGAGCTGCCAAGTGGATGAAGCGTCCCTAGGCCCGACTCACTCGATTTTCGGTGATAAGGGTTTATTTTCTGAATTGGGGCATGTGGGCTCCCAGGACCTCTGGCAGGGATTTGGCAGAGCAAGACGGTTGCTAGGATATGAGCAGGATGGACTGGGCGGCCATAGGGTATGGATTCTGGCCCATGGGGTGCATCCTCCAACCAGGCCCTCATGTGGAACCTTGTAGAAGCAAATGTCTTGCTTGTTTGGCAGTGCCTTGATTTTTGGTGGAATGAAACATGCTAGATTCCTGGTGATATTCAGTGCGTTTAGTTGGTCGCAAGAGATTAATTTCCTTTCTTGGCTTATCTTCACATGCACTCCTAGCATCCAGCTGGTGGAGGGAGGTCTTAAAGGCTGCCTCTCTCAGTTTGATCTTTGTGAAGATTTCTTGAGTCTGCCTCAGATCGCTGGCCTGTGCTGTCTGCCTTCATCTCTTTTCTTGTGGTTGAAGAAAACAGAAGGTTTCTCCTTAGGGTCCTTCCACTTTCAGGCTGTCTCCAGTATCTCTACTTTTTTTTTTTCTCCTACTAACCCTGAGTTCTGTCTCCTGATTCTCTGACGCAGGTGGAAGATNTGATCTTTGTGAAGATTTCTTGAGTCTGCCTCAGATCGCTGGCCTGTGCTGTCTGCCTTCATCTCTTTTCTCGTGGTTGAAGAAAACAGAAGGTTTCTCCTTAGGGTCCTTCCACTTTCAGGCTGTCTCCAGTATCTCTACTTTCTTTTTTTCTCCTACTAACCCTGAGTTCTGTCTCCTGATTCTCTGACGCAGGTGGAAGATAGATTTAGGAAAACTAACCACAGCTCCCCCGAAGCCCAGTCTAAGCAGACGGGCCGAGTATTGGAACCTCCAGTGCCTTCCAGATCAGAGTCTTTTTCCAGTGGCAACTCCGAGTCTGTGCACCCTGCCCTGCAGAGACCCGCCGAGCCACAGGTAGAGTGGCCTGTGGGCTGTGTGGGTCAAGGAGACGCCCACAGAGGCTCGGCCAGCCTCCAGCCTGCTCGAATGGCTCAGTTTGGTTTGTTTAGAAAANCTCCGAGTCTGTGCACCCTGCCCTGCAGAGACCCGCCGAGCCACAGGTAGAGTGGCCTGTGGGCTGTGTGGGTCAAGGAGACGCCCACAGAGGCTCGGCCAGCCGCCAGCCTGCTCGAACGGCTCAGTTTGGTTTGTTTAGAAAAAGAAGACTAGCAGAGTGAGTTAAGACTAAGGAGAACCTGGCCTCAGCAGGTAGGGAAGGCCAGGGTTCTCTTTCACACCGTGGTGGTGGTTCTTACTAAGAACATCTAGATGGGGTGATTTCTTCTCTCTCTCTAACTTTTCGTCTTCACTGACTCAGATGTTCATAAAGCAGTGCCCCCTTGCTGAATGAAAAGACTTTTCTGTTTAGGCTATAGAAAGTTACTGTTGTAAGTATGCAGAGGGAGACTTTGTCTCAACCTGGGGAGTTCCGTGAATGGGAGGCCCTGAAATTTTTTTTAATTTTTATATAAACATATGTATTTTTGGAGCGAGAAAGGGAAGGAGACTTTTATCAGATTCTCAAAAGGTTCAACATCCAAAAAAGTTTACGACGCAAGTGGGTTTGGTGTGAGTTTCCCTGACGTAGGTCAGGGTAGAGCTCACTGGGTCAGCCCTAGCATTCGGCCCTGCCCAGCTTTGGATGGAGGGGACCTCCATGCTGTCTGGAGGATAAAGCAGACAGCAGAGACAACCTGGGTTGGAGATCTCAGAGATCCTTAAGACGCTGGTCCCCACTCTCGCTAAAGATAGCTGGCCTTCAGGCATTTCGCTCCCTGCAGCCGTGCCATCCAGGGTACTGGACAGTGAGTCCTTGAGGCTGCGTTTACCTGTCAGCTGCTGTTGGCCTGGGTTGGGGGACAGTGGAGGTAGCAGTAGCGTTCAGACAAATCCAGATGAGGACTGGAGCGTACTTTTCGGTAAATACCCTTGATTTGGAGCCGTTTTACAGGGAAAAGAAGACCTGAGGTGAAGCTCAGTGGGGTCAGTGTTGGGAGACTGGTGTTTATGAGACGAGCTGTGTCCTGATTCACAGAAAAACTGACCCAGAAGCCAGCGGGCAGCTCCAGAAAGTGAGGAGTGGAAACAGAGAGGGTGTTAGAGGAAAGCAGGACAGATGACGGGGGAAGGAGGACGGGGAGAACAGGTCTGCTGAAGGTTAAACGTCCCCTAAATGCACTCTCTGTGGCCGCTCCCAGTGTAGGGAAGAGGCGCTCCTGCCTTGTGCAGACTGCTTTTTATACTGATGACTAATTAACACAGTGCCTGGAAACAGGGGCTGTTTTCCCTTTTCTGTCCAAAGTGGCCTTTAGCCAAAAACCTGCACTTAGGAAAACATGATTTGGGGAAAAACCTTTTTTCAAGTAGGACTTCATTTTAAAACCTATTTTTTATTACAGTTACAGATGATGCTTTTAGTTACATGCTTTCCCCCTGAAAATCGTAAATATTTTGGAAGTCTGTGATTATACTAATAACGGAATTTGCATGACTCTCACCTAGAAATCATGAACTTGGAACCATTTCTGGATCTTACACTTGGCAACGTTGAATCAATCCTGATTGAATATTTCCAGTTCTCATCAAATATGATGTAATAGCTAGAATTATACCAATTTTAATACTGGACCATTATTTTAACACAAAAAGTCTAGTCTTAAGAAAATAGAGATTGTTTCAGAGATGGCTTCTCCAGTTTAAAAGTGACCAGATGGTTTCAGTTGCCAAGGCACTGTCTTATTTCTTCTGGTGTCAAGTAGGCGGAATACCCCCTCAGCAGTCCATTTAGGGAATTCCACTGCTGACTATTTCTAAAAAAATTGAAGTCTTTTTTTTTTTTCTTCTGACTAGTAGAAAGACATGTAAAGTTCTCAGGGGATTGGAGTGTTTTAAGTTGTGGGACAAAAAAGAAGGAAAATGGTTGGTGTATTTGACAATCTGGCTGTTTTTAAGTTAAACTCAAACAGTCTTATCAAAACACGCGGGGTTGGTCTTTGCACAGTAAACATGTGACTCTGTTGTTACTTGCCCTGCCAGGTCATGGGAAGATGGGCAGACGGGGTGCACATGTGGTGATGTCCATCCTGTGGTCTCCCCACTCTCTGCCTGTCCAGTTGCTTTGACGCAGAAATGCATGCCTCACGTTGTCCATCAGACAAGAACACTGGTTTTCTTTTTTCTTTTTTTGTTGATCTTCACATTTACCACTCTCTGTAATGTTTGTCTGGGTACTAAGAGTTTTCCTTATAAATGTACATTTGTTCTTTTCTGCATATTATGCTGCCCAGACCACCTTGTGCTCGATGCCCGCCGCCCCCAGCCCCCGCCAAAGCATAGCTGTTGTCTGCTTGGCTGACCTAGTCCCAAGCTGCCCTGTGTGGGTCCCCCACCGCCCTGGCACTCTCTCTGGATTTGATATTTACCAGAAAAGCGTTTTCTGCAGAACGCATTGAATGTGTTGTGTTTTGTTTTCTCGGAAGGTACAGTGGTCCCACCTGGCATCTCTCAAGAACAATGTTTCCCCTGTCTCGAGATCCCATTCCTTCAGTGACCCTTCTCCTCCCAAATTTGCACACCACCATCTTCGCTCTCAGGACCCCTGCCCACCTTCCCGCAGTGAGGTGCTCAGTCAGAGTTCTGACTCTAAGGCGGAGGTGCCCGACCCAGCCCAGAAGGCTTGGTCTAGATCAGACAGTGACGAGGTGCCTCCAAGGGTAAGGAGCAGAAAGACAGATGTGTGCTGCTTTTTCCTTTTCCTTATTTGCTTATTTATTTTTTAATTGCTGATTTCAGTGAAGGGTGTGGTGATGTCACCAGAATTAATGGGTGATGCAATGGCAGAGGAACTTCTCGCAGTGGGGAGAAAATTCCGTGGTGAGGCGGTCACACTCAGCCCTCAGCCAGTCAGCTCTTCACTGGTGTTCTAACTCCGTACTGAAACACAAGATACCAAAATAATTTAATAAGAGTGCATCTAGAAAGAGTATGCATCTAGAACAGACAGGATCAAAATATATTTTACCAGCTGTCTTGTCAAGTTTATACAGAAGCTATAAATGACTCTGCACTGCTACGTAATATCAAAAATTTCAGAAAAGATCTCACAAGGGAAAAAACGAACATGTTTCCCAAAGCAGACTTTTTTTTTTAATTGAGGAATTTTGGAGTTTGTTTGGTTTTTTTTTTTTTTTTTTCTTTTCAGTTTTAACGTTTCTGAAATTTGGGGTTTGGTCATTAATGTTGAAATTCAACAAAAAGTCACATTTTAATTTTTTTTTTCCCCTCCACTTGGAACTTGCTTCCTCTGAATATTTTCTTGCTTCCAACATCCTTTGTTTCTCGCCCATCCATTTGTAAGCCATTGTTTGGTTTCTTTGAGCTTATTTCCCTGATTCTCACGTTATCTCAGCAAAATGCTTGTACGTCCCCTGCCACCACGCTTCATGCCAGCACCATTCAGACGTGACGGGGGCTTAGAAAGGCGGGCCTGGTGCCTCTGCCCACGTTTCCTCTTTCTGTCACGTCACTGGAGGGCAGAGAGGCTCGGCGGGCGGGGGTAGGAGTGTGAGAAGGGTGGCGAGCTAGGATGACCTTAGAGGGGGTTGGTAGGAAAGCCTTTGTTTTCTCATGTTTCCAGTGGTTTAATTGCTGTATTTGGTACCCAAAGGTCCCTGTGAGAACAACGTCACGGTCCCCCGTCCTGTCCCGCCGGGATTCCCCACTGCAGGGCAGTGGGCAGCAGAATACCCAAGCTGGTCAGAGAAACTCCACCAGGTGAGTGACGAGCCGTGCTCAGGGCGGGTCTGCTGCACCGTGTCCTGCCGTCTTTTTTTTTTTTTTTTTAATTGGAGGATGATTGCTTTGCAATGTTGTGTTGGTTTCTGCTGTACAAAAATGTGAATCAGCTTTAAGTATACAGATATCCCCTCCCTCTTGAGCCTTGCATAACTTTTCTTGTGCTCTTAAACATGGAAGTTGGGGCAAAGAGGTGATCCTTTTATAAAGAAAATGCCATAAAATCCATTCACGTGAGTAATGTCAAGTTGATCTGTGGGGGAAAGAGATGAAATCTGACCATATATTGTGGCAGTTTTAAGATGAAAAATCCTTGCCTCTGGGAGTTTTAACTGGGAAGACCAGCAGGGAAGGGTAGGTTTTTAAGGACACTGTGGCTCAAGAAGGTTTGTTATCCAAAGGATGTTGGGGAGCCCTGGGAGTGGCATGTAAATTAGACACAGGCCACGAGAGAAAGACAGTCGTCGACTTTGAGTTGGTGGTAAGCTTGTGGATTAACCACAAAATGTTTTCAGGTTGCAGAGCTGTTCTGTAGAGTAGCTGTTAGCCACATGGGTGTTGGTAGTAGTTGAGTCACTAAGTCCTGTCCAACTCTTTGCAACCCCGTGGACTGTAGTCCACCAGGCTCCTCTGCCCATGGGATTTTCCAAGCAAGAATACTGGAGTGGGTTGCTTTTGCCACATGAGGCTGCTTAAATTTGAAGTTTATTAAGATTACATACAATTAAAACTTAATTTCCTGAGCTGCACTAGTCACATTTGAAGGGCTCCATAACCTCATGTAGTTGGTGGCAGCTGTGTTCTCCAGCTCAGCAGCTCACAAGAGGTCGTGTTAAGGATTTTGTACCCTGATCATCACTGAGCCTCCAAACATGTGTTACAGGATAACCCGAGGCAGTGGAATGGGTAACAACTCAGGAGCTTCATGGAGAACTTTCTCAGCTGTCAGCAGTTAGGGTGGGCTAAGGGTCCTCCTGTGCCTGAGTCCATGTGTTAATTCTTAATCTAGAAAGCCAATGCTGTGGGGTGTCCACGGCAGGGGTATTTCACAGCCCATGTGCTGTCACACTTCCAGCCCTGATCACCGGAAAAGTCAGTTCTTGACAGCAGCAGGTACTGGAAAGAGTATGACTTTGTGTGTAATCACATGGGTGGAATTTTTCGTAATAAGAAGCTGAGTTTGCAGCTGAGACAAAATAGTGACACTTGTAGACGGAACAGTGGCATTTCCTTTTCACACCCAAAGAAGATTCGGGGTCCACTAATGGTTGGATGGGCTTTCCTGGTGGCTCAGTGATGAAGAATCAGCCTGCCAGTGCAGGAGATAGGGGCTCGATCCCTGGGTTGCAAAGGTCCCCTGGAGGAGATAATGGCAACCCACTCCAGTATTTTTGCCTGGGAAATCTCATGGGCAGAGGAGCGTGGCAGGCTGCAATCCAGGGGGTCACAAAAAGAGTCAGACATGACTTAACAACTGAACAACAGTGGTAGAATGTCTTTCACGTTTTCGGTGTGTTCAGCTACCCGAGGTAAAACCGATGGAAGACACTGCTGTCACTGCTGGTGAATCTCACGTTGTATCTGTTGTGGGCTGGTGTTCTCATCACTGCTGCACCTCAGTAATGACACGGTGCTCGTGTTTACAGCCTGACACTGTGTCTCGGGACAGAGCCTGAGTGGTTCTCTTGTCTTCTTCTCCAACAGTGGCATCGAGCCAAGGCTGCTCTGGGAGAGAGTGGAGAAGCTGGCGCCCAGGCCGGGCAGTGGCAGCTCCTCGGGGTCCAGCAACTCAGGGTCCCAGCCCGGCTCCCACCCGGGATCTCAGAGTGGCTCAGGGGAGCGCTTCAGAGTGAGATGTAGGCTGCCTCTCCTTTCTCTGCCCTCTCCACACTCACCACATGGGGTGACCCCTGAACACCCAGGGTTTAGGGACACCCGCACCCCCACCCAGCAGTTGAAACTCCTCTTGCATAGTCAGCCCACCATCCCCGTGGCTCCTTTGTGTCCATAGTTAAACCCCACAGATCCAGCCATCTGGGGGCCCTGCAGTACTGAATTACTGACTTGAAAAAACTCCACACGCGAGTGGACCTTGAGAATTCCACCCCATGTCATTTGAGTTGACTGTGTTTTGGAAATCCTTTTCAGTCATGGAAAAGATCTGGAGTTTTTCACAGCTGCATATTACCATACAGTGTGTCAGAGTAGGTTTGCTAGTAACACAAATAGTCATCATAATTTTAACAGTAAAGAGTTAAGTTTTGAGAGTTTACGCTTGTTGAACATCTTCTCACTTAATCCTTATAGCAGCCCCCAGGAGATGGATATATATTGTGTCTCCATTGTATGTGTTCAAATAACACTGTACTTTAGTGAGTTTCCCTGACTCATCCAAGGTGTTCAGCTAAACATCCAAACTGAGCTTTGAACCCACTCTTCTCAGCATAAATTCCATCAGTGTTGTCATCGATATTGGTTATCCTCACCTACTCTTAATAATAGGTTAGCGGAAATTTCCTTGGCATCATTGACGTAATGTAACAAGCTGTGAACACGTATTAGTGCAGTATGACAGTCAAGGGTTTTCAGGAAGGGTCAGAAACCTGGGGTTCAGACCTGTGTGTGGAGGGAGCCCTTACCGTGAGCATGGCTGACAAGTGGGCAGGACCAACAGGAGGTGAACATGGCCAGGTGGGCTGGGCGGCCTCGTGGACCACACTCGGATGTTCACGTGTCTCTGTCTTTCTCATCTCTGAACCTCACAGCATCATCCAAATCTGAAGGCTCACCATCTCAGCGCCTTGAAAACACAGCAAAAAAGCCTGAAGATAAAAAGGAAGTGTTTAGACCTCTCAAGCCTGCTGTAAGAATTGTACACAATCCATTTTATTCATTTCAAGCTTGAGTGAGAACTTTCTTTTAAAGCCGTGTCATTGTGAAGGCTGCAGGCCTCCCTGTGGGGCCTTGCAGATTTGAGGGGTTATAAGGAAAGCTGTAAACCTCAGACACACTTGTGCTCTGCACCCCGTTGCCCGCCTAGTCGTTTAAAACGATACAAAAGAAAAGCTTTCTATCTCTTTGCTTGGCATCAACCTTTACATGTTCTTGGTGAGTGGGCATCTAAAACACTGNGCTGCTCTGGGAGAGAGTGGAGAAGCTGGCGCCCAGGCCGGGCAGTGGCAGCTCCTCGGGGTCCAGCAACTCAGGGTCCCAGCCCGGCTCCCACCCGGGATCTCAGAGTGGCTCAGGGGAGCGCTTCAGAGTGAGATGTAGGCTGCCTCTCCTTTCTCTGCCCTCTCCACACTCACCACATGGGGTGACCCCTGAACACCCAGGGTTTAGGGACACCCGCACCCCCACCCAGCAGTTGAAACTCCTCTTGCATAGTCAGCCCACCATCCCCGTGGCTCCTTTGTGTCCATAGTTAAACCCCACAGATCCAGCCATCTGGGGGCCCTGCAGTACTGAATTACTGACTTGAAAAAACTCCACACGCGAGTGGACCTTGAGAATTCCACCCCATGTCATTTGAGTTGACTGTGTTTTGGAAATCCTTTTCAGTCATGGAAAAGATCTGGAGTTTTTCACAGCTGCATATTACCATACAGTGTGTCAGAGTAGGTTTGCTAGTAACACAAATAGTCATCATAATTTTAACAGTAAAGAGTTAAGTTTTGAGAGTTTACGCTTGTTGAACATCTTCTCACTTAATCCTTATAGCAGCCCCCAGGAGATGGATATATATTGTGTCTCCATTGTATGTGTTCAAATAACACTGTACTTTAGTGAGTTTCCCTGACTCATCCAAGGTGTTCAGCTAAACATCCAAACTGAGCTTTGAACCCACTCTTCTCAGCATAAATTCCATCAGTGTTGTCATCGATATTGGTTATCCTCACCTACTCTTAATAATAGGTTAGCGGAAATTTCCTTGGCATCATTGACGTAATGTAACAAGCTGTGAACACGTATTAGTGCAGTATGACAGTCAAGGGTTTTCAGGAAGGGTCAGAAACCTGGGGTTCAGACCTGTGTGTGGAGGGAGCCCTTACCGTGAGCATGGCTGACAAGTGGGCAGGACCAACAGGAGGTGAACATGGCCAGGTGGGCTGGGCGGCCTCGTGGACCACACTCGGATGTTCACGTGTCTCTGTCTTTCTCATCTCTGAACCTCACAGCATCATCCAAATCTGAAGGCTCACCATCTCAGCGCCTTGAAAACACAGCAAAAAAGCCTGAAGATAAAAAGGAAGTGTTTAGACCTCTCAAGCCTGCTGTAAGAATTGTACACAATCCATTTTATTCATTTCAAGCTTGAGTGAGAACTTTCTTTTAAAGCCGTGTCATTGTGAAGGCTGCAGGCCTCCCTGTGGGGCCTTGCAGATTTGAGGGGTTATAAGGAAAGCTGTAAACCTCAGACACACTTGTGCTCTGCACCCCGTTGCCCGCCTAGTCGTTTAAAACGATACAAAAGAAAAGCTTTCTATCTCTTTGCTTGGCATCAACCTTTACATGTTCTTGGTGAGTGGGCATCTAAAACACTGGCTTTAAGAAGAGATTTTTTACCTCGCCTTCTTAAACTCCCTGGGATTTACATCCTGCCTCTGGCCCGGGGGGGCAGCAGTGTGGCTGTTCTGTCTCTCTGGTCCTCGATGCAGCAGTTGTCCTGTCACTGGGCACACTGGGGGTCTGAGGCTTCTGGGGTTTTGCCTTTTGTTTGCACTGATTTCTGTGCCCCCTCCCCCTTCTCTCCTCTCTGCTCCCTTGCTGTGCGTTCCTTCTCACCGATGGGTTCTCTGGCTCAACGGACCCCCGCCGACTGCAGGGTGAAGTGGTAAGCCCCGTCTAAACAGCTCAGCACCCGAGCACATTCTAACTGCCGTTAAACTCGACCTGTGTTCCACCTGCATGCCTCTTCCTTCCTCAACTTGCTCTTTTCTCAAACTAAAAAGCCCTAAACTCTTGCTTCATCTTTGTTAACACCCCAAGTTCGCCTTGTATGCTTATTATTAAATACAGCTTTAAAAAACAAACGCACTGTGACCACAAACCGCAGCTGTATTCGTGAAGCTGCAAGCAGGGGGCCAGGCCAGTCCTTGCTTACTTGTCTCAGAGGCTCAGGTGCAAAGGAAAGAAGCAGGTTCTTAACTGACGAGAAGAGACTCTGCCAGAAGGAAGTGGGGCCACGTAGCCTGCCTTCTAAAAAGAATTTTAAGTGGACAGGTACATACTTCGAGCTTCCATATGAAGATGTAGAATAGAGATAACAACCAAGCTTGAAAGTTGTATTTGGATAATTGATAATTGATTGACTCTAAAAAATCTTCACAAAGAAGTGTGAAGAGGGCTGATGCGCTTGTGAGTAACCCCAGGCAGCTTCCCTCCTGCGCACACGGTCCTGTTGGTGGTCGGGAAGCCTGCCCAGCCACACACGCTGGGCACTTTCTCACCTAACACATCAGGAACTTTGTTCGGGAACGTGGCAAGTAGTTAACAGTCTGTGAAGCCAGACGTGAGGCACACACTGTACTCACTTCACTATCTTTCACTTTTCTGCAAGTTGGACATTTTTCAAAATAAAAGTTGGAGTTAAAAACCTCCCTAAATAAATAGTTTAAATCACCCCTCATTAACTAGAATCTTCTTGCTTTTTGGAACATCTCCTTAAAAGAAGACTTTGCCACAGGGCCAAATATCTTGATAACAGACTACCAGGATCTATCTTGCACACATTTGTTGATTAAGAATTTTCTGTCTAGCAGAGAGGAAGAAGCAATTGGTGTAGTTATGCCAGAATGCAGCATACATTTTTTTGAATGTCTTATTTTGGTTATATATATATAATGTAGAACTTGAAACAAACAATATGGAATTTGATAGTTAGAAAAATATTCTCAGCTCATCATAAACAGATGGCCATCAGGTTTAAACTGTGGGTGCAGCATCTTTGACTTCTAAAAAAATCTTTTCTGTTTCTTCCAGCTTTTTGACTTTTCTTGGTCTTTTCCTATCAAAAGCGTTAAGAGCTCCACTTCATGATACCAGTAGACTCCCTACAAGAAAGTTTTGCAAAACCGCACCTCTCCCCCACCCCTGACGCTCCTCTGTGCCCCGCGCTAGGACCTGACGGCGCTGGCCAAAGAGCTGCGGGCCATGGAGGACGTGCGGCCCCCGCACAAGGTGACGGACTACTCCTCCTCCAGCGAGGAGTCGGGGACGACGGACGAGGAGGACGACGATGCGGAGCAGGAAGGCACCGAGGAGCCCACATCTGGCCCGGAGGACCCCAGAGCCGCGTCAGTCCTGCTGAGCGTTAGGGAGGATGAGTGTCCCCGTGGGCTTCCCAGGGGGCTCAGTGGTAAAGGACCCACCTGCCAGTGCAGGAGATGCGGCTTCGATCCCTGGGTTGGAAAGATCCTCAGAGAAGGAAATGGCGATCCTCTCTAGTATTCTTGCCTGGAGAATCCCATGGACAGAGGAGCCTGGCGGGCTACAGTCCGTGGGGTCTCACAGAGTTAGACACGACTGAGCACGCACTCACAAGTGTCCCCCCGGCCTTCTTTCCCGTTCCTGTGAAGCTGACTATGTCACTGTGTGGAGCAAGCCTGTCTGTCCCCCGTTCTTTTGGTTGCTGTGTGTGTGCATGTCAGTGCCTCTCTCCAGGACTCCTGGTTTCTCATTTTCCCTCTTTAATTTGAGGCTGTGACAAAAGGGGAATTTCAGTTCATTTTCCTTGGTGAAACTCTATACCTGTAGCCTTAGGTCCCTGAGAAGGTGAAAAACGTAACCAGTGTATCTTTGGCTTGTGTGTCACGGCCCCTCACATCTGGATTGTGTCTCAACAGATCATCTCTGAACTTGAGCAATGGTGAAACGGAGTCCGTGAAAACCATGGTTGTCCATGACGACGTGGAGAGTGAACCAGCCCTGACCCCGTCCAAAGAGGGCACGCTGATTGTCCGCCAGGTACCCATGTGCTCCGCGCGGTTAGAGGCCGAGCTGCTCCTGTGGTCATTAACCCACGTGCTCATCCACTCACTCATCCTGTTTCGGCATCGTCATCTGTTCTCACGTTAACCAGGCCTGGAGGGCAGCGGGGCCAGGGTGTGGGAGGCAGGCATGTGCTGCACACCCCCGGGGCGGCCAGCAGCGTCCCCCAATCCTGCCCTCCTTGCATGTTGTGTGGCAGCCCCCCTCCCAGCCCCACGCGAGCCCTGCAGTCTGTGTCTGAAGCAGGGCAGCTGGGAGGTGTGCATGGAGCTCTCGGCTCTGAGAGGCCGTGGGGCTGAGGTGGGAGCGGCCGCCCGCCCGGGAGCCAAGAGCGTCCTGGAGCCAAAGGGTATATGGGGCGGTCTCTGCTCTGTGCTCGAGTGTAGTCTCCTCCTACATGGAATATTTAACCTGTGCCCCTGAGATGTGGTCCTTCTGGGCTACCAAGTTTTACAACTGCCTGTTCACTTCGTAGCTTAGAGGGAAGGAAAGTGATGCTCTTCTCCTTTAAGCAGAGCAGGGCTCCTGTCTAGAACTGCAGGCCTCTCCCTGACTGTGTTTCATGCTCTGGCACTACATTTGGATGGAAGGCGGGAAGTGGCCCAGGAAAGATGAGAGTTCAGAGAAGTTACAGTGTGCTTTTTAAGGCTTTAGAGAGATTTGAAAAGAAAGGAGACAAAGCCAGTAGTTTGGTAATATCAGCTCCCGTGGCAGATAAACAGCGTGGCGTGGGTTCTGCCGTGGCTTCCACTGGCTCAGCCGAGGCGCTTGGCAAGGAGGTGGGAGCAGACCCAGCTGATGCCCTCCAGTCTTGCCTTGTGACTCAGCGGAGCTTGTGGAGCCCCCCAGCACCGCAGCAGGCAGGGTCAGTAGGGTCTTCGGCATTGTCAGCGGTGCTGAGCGAGACCAGTGTGCCTTTTTCTCTGCAGAGTGCAGTTGACCAAAAGCGCGCCAGCCATCATGAGAGCAATGGCTTTGCGGGTCGCATTCACCTCTTGCCAGATCTCTTACAGCAAAGCCATTCCTCCTCCACTTCCTCCACCTCCTCTTCCCCATCCTCCAGCCAGCCGACACCCACCATGTCCCCACAGACACCCCAGGACAAGCTCACTACTAATGAGGTATGTCTCGCACCACAGCTGGCTGCTCTCCCAGGGTTAGACCAGCACCGCTTAGGAGCTAGTTTGCAGAGACCTTCCCACGCCCTGCCCTCACTTCCCCTCCCCGCCCACCTTCTTCGGTCACCTCCCCTTCTCTCCCACCC
>SJYW01008672.1:788495-803591 GCA_006410735.1 Raphicerus campestris
TCAGCTCACTGGTTACTAATGAGTGTGAATGCCACCCTGATATTAGAGTGACTCTGAGTGATCCTGCAGGGTTCTAGCCCCTTGGTGCAGGTTTGGGGCTTAGGATTTTCTGTATTGTGGTCTTCTGTAACATTTTTCCTTGTTGAGAGTGGTAGCTGGAATCATCTAAGGCTGAATGTAATGAACTGGCTCATAACAGCTGAAATGTCCCTGAACAGATGATCCCACAGGGGAGCCAGGGCAGATGTGTTAGACTGAGCTGGACTTTTCCCCAGGACAGAATGTTCACCCTCACTCAGGCCCGTTGTTCATACAGGATGAATCTCAAGCGTTCATTTGTTACGTTTAGACTTCTGTTGTTCAGTCTCTCAGTCGTGTCCAGCTATTGGCAACACCATGGACTGCAGCATGCCAGGCTTCCCTGTCCTTCACTAGCTCCCGGAATTTGCTCAAACTCATGTCCACTGTGTTGGTGATGCTATCCAACCTCTGCTGCCGCCTTCTCCTGCCTTCCATCTTTCACAGCATCAGTGTCTTTTCCAGTGAGTTGGCTCTTCGCATCAGGTGGTCAAAGTATTATTCAGTTGACCCAAACGTGTCCTGTGTAGTATGGTTGCCATCAAGAACAGGGAAGGTGGGAGTGGGTACTTAAATTTATTTGTAAATTAATTAACGTGAAGTAAACTTTAAAGTTTCGATCCTCAGTGACACCAGTACATTCCAGGTGTCCAGTAGCCCCACGTAACATAAAACCTTTCCACCGTCACGGAAAACTGGATAGCCTCTTAGAATCATTTGTGTCGTCATATTCCTGTGATTCATTTGAATAGTGACAACACGTGGAATTTAACAAGGAGAGTTATCAAGTCAACAAGCTGAGTCTCGCTGAGTCTCACGGTCGAAGTCAGGATCAAGCAGCGCTATGGTTTAGGGCAGCTGTGCAGACACTGGGGTCTACACCAGCCAATGAGTCAGGT
The DNA here is from genome assembly GCA_006410735.1 of Raphicerus campestris. Taxonomy (NCBI): domain Eukaryota; kingdom Metazoa; phylum Chordata; class Mammalia; order Artiodactyla; family Bovidae; genus Raphicerus; species Raphicerus campestris. Next base: position 789,473 of record SJYW01008672.1, read on the forward strand.
GTGGCCGGGGCCATCTGGGTGTCTGCTCTTAGCAGACATGCTGGCTGTCAGAGAACGGAGGCAGCTGTGTAAAGAAGGCCTTCATATATAAGTATAAAGTTACAGAGAGTTTCTTTACTTTTGGTACAGGATGTAGAATCCTACCAATTACTACCATCTCTACAGCTGGAAGTGCTGTAAAGTGATACTTGGTCTTATACACAGAAACAGAATTCAAATTCAGTTGATGAGTATTTTGTCATAGTTTTTCTATCTGTAAGCTCCACATGGGACTCGGGAAAGCCCACGTGGAAGATCTGACCTCTTGCTGATATTCAGGAGCCTCTTGGCTGATAAATCACATCATTATCCTTTGGAATTAATGCTGAGTCCTCCGGACAACAGGGTGGAAAGGTCGACGCTGTCCTTAATTATTAAATACTAAGAACAGTAGGAGCAGCGCTGAAATTGTTCATTGATAGTAACCAGGGTATGGAGTGGAGTCCAGCACAACATTGAGGAGGATGGGGACAGCCTGAATGTATTCAAGAATCTGGAAAGTGAACCAATGCCTGACCTCTCAGCACTGTTCTCTCACTGGTTTGGATGGATCGACAGGGAAGGGCGTGTTTGCAGAGTTTGCAGAAGGCCGCAGAGGGGACTGAGAGGTCCAGCGTGATACTGACCTGCTCTTCTTACTCTTTCAGTAAAATATGAAAGGATCAAATTTCTGGTTATTGCTTTGAAGAGCTCTGTGGAAGTCTACGCGTGGGCACCCAAGCCATATCACAAATTCATGGCCTTTAAGGTAATAACGTTAAGTGCGCTTAAAAATAGTATCAGCCATGTACAGTGTAACCAAGAGCCAGGGAATAAGTCAGCTGATCATTTATGTAAAACTGTGCCATTAGAAGAGGACAACAAGCCAAGGAATCAAAATTGAAATATATGTATATGTCTGTGATACCATGGGCTTCCCTGGTAGCTCAACTGAAAGAATCCTCCTACAGTGCAGGAGACCCCGGTTCAATTCCTGGGTTGGGAAAATGTCCTGGAGAAGGGATAGGCTACCCACTTCAGTATTCATGGGCTTCCCTGATGGCTCAGATGGTATAAAGAATCCGCCTACAAGGCAGGAGCCCTGGGTTGGGAAGATCCCCTGGAGAAGGGAATGGCTACCCACTCCAGTATTCTGGCCTGAAGAATTCCACGGACTATATATATCGTCAATGGGGGTCACAAAGAGTTGGACACGACTGAGTGACTTTCACTTGCAATTTTTTATCAGCAGTAGTCAGCTTCCAGGTATATCTGTTCCAACAGAGGACTAATTAAGAGTGAAGTTACAGAAATGCTTAATGACATAGCGATATATATCATATATTAAATAGACTAAGTATTAAAAATATGTATGAACGTGAACGTGAAGTCGCTCAGTCGTGTCCGACCCTTTGCAACTCCATGGACACCAGGCTCCTCTGTCCATGGGATTTTCTAGGCAAGAGTACTGGAGTGGGTTGCCATTGCCTTATTTTTTGTTTCAAGAAAAATACTGTAGAAAAAAATTGGCAGTTATTTTGTGGGTGTTTTTANCTCCATGGACACCAGGCTCCTCTGTCCATGGGATTTTCTAGGCAAGAGTACTGGAGTGGGTTGCCATTGCCTTATTTTTTGTTTCAAGAAAAATACTGTAGAAAAAAATTGGCAGTTATTTTGTGGGTGTTTTTAAAATGTTTTTGTAATTCTAGGCTGCACTAGATAAAAATTTTATATATTTTTTCGTTAAAAATGATATTACTATGACACTAGATATTATAAATCACTTAATAAACATTTCTGATATTAGCCACAAAACTTTAAGCATTACCCCTGGGCCTATTTTAGTGCAGGATAAGAAATTAAGAAATTTTTTTTTAATGATTGTTTACTTATTTTTTAAAATAGTTTTGACATATTAAAGGTAGGCCTCCATTATCTGGAAAATTGACATATTTAGATAGCTTATTATTTGATTCTCCAGTAAAGCAAGATAAGTGGGGTTATCATATTTGCTTTAAAATAAATCCACATATTATTGACTAAAAGCAGTTGATTGTAAAGTTATAATTATCTTTTGAGATCTGATCTTAATCACCTTCATGGACCAAGTACTGTACTCATTGTTTTATAAATAAATACTTTATTTGGAGCTGTCTCATGAGCTATAGGTATTGATGTTCCAGGTCACCCAGACTGTCACAGTACATGGTAGCCTCTCATTACCACTATTAAACGAGGTGGAGAGTTAACGTGGAAGTCTGAGTAGCTCTGTAGAGACTGTGATGACCACACTGATAAAATTCTCCACACACGTCTCTTGCACTGCTCCTCTCTCTATCCATCGCCTGCATTAGAATAGTTGCTGCTAACAGATAAAAGCAAAATAAAGACTCACCGTGTGGAGTATTTTTCCTTATGGTTTTTGCCAGGGTGGTTCAGTCTTTAACTGAGTGCCTGGGTCTGGCTTCTCCAGTTGGAATCGTTAGATGTAAGTTCTGTTCATCTCACTGCTGCTTCTCGCCTGCTTCTTTGCAGTCGTTTGGCGAGCTGGTGCACAAGCCGTTGCTGGTGGATCTCACTGTTGAGGAAGGCCAGAGGCTGAAGGTGATCTATGGATCCTGTGCTGGATTCCATGCTGTTGATGTGGACTCAGGATCAGTCTATGACATTTACCTACCAACACACGTAAGAAAGAACCCACACTCTATGGTTGGTTGACTGGCTTCATTTTGTTTTGACTTTTCTCTTTGCTCTGCTCAGTGCACTAACCCGGGCAGGGTCTCCTCGCCTCCCCTTTGCAGTGGGGCTGAGTATTTCAGTGGCGTGCCCTCTTCAGTAGCTCCTGTCTCTGAAGCCCTCCTGAGACCCGCTTAGCCCTGCTTTCACTAACATGGGAAGGGAGGGGGCAGCTGCTGGCAGGTCAGGACAGCCACGGGGTGCGACTGGTTAGAGGAAATGTATTAAATGGAGCCCACAGTCCAAATATATTCCAGGGGCCTCGGGAGATGTGAATGAGTACCGTGTAGGGCGTATCATAGGTAGACTTTCAGATATGTCTGACATCACGTGGGTTCTCCACAGTGTTGTCCAGTTGCTGTATTTACCACCAGGAAGCTGAGCCAGTGCCTTTGCCCAAGACACGCTTATTAAGCCCGTGTGCAGGAATAGAGGTGGCCACCGACGTGCTTCCCTGTGCTTTGTCCCCCTTCTCCAGATCCAGTGTAGCATCAAACCCCATGCGATCATCATCCTCCCCAACACGGACGGCATGGAGCTCCTGGTGTGCTATGAAGATGAAGGGGTTTACGTGAACACGTACGGGAGGATCACCAAGGATGTGGTTCTGCAGTGGGGAGAGATGCCGACGTCTGTAGGTGCGTGTCCCTGAGAGGAAGCGGTCGTGTTTGTTAAAGTAGGGCCTTTCCTGCGGATCTTTGTGTTTCATATACTGGTGTTACATGGTGTTCAGACCGTTTGACCATTTAACAGAGTGGTTGGCAGTAGGTGGTGGGAAAGGTGGATTGTAGACTGTGATGCATCATAGTCTTAGGACAAAAATCTTAGTAGTTTTTTTTTTTTTAATCAATTTATTTAGTTTGTTATTCAGTCGCTAAGTTATGTCCAGCTCGTGGCAGCCACATGGACTACAGTGTGCCAGGCTTCCCTGTCCTTTATGGTCTCCTGGAGCTTGCTCAAACTCATGTCCATTGAGCCAGTGATGCCATCCAACCATCTCATCCTCTGTCGCCCTCTTTCTCCGCCAGCCCTCACTTTCCCAGCATCAGGGTCTTTTCTAATGAGTTGGCTCTTCCCATATTTTTTTAAAAAAAATAAATTTATGTATTTTCTTTTTGGCTGGGCTAGGTCTTTGGTGCTGCGTGGGCTTTTCTCTGGTTGTGGCGAGTAGGAGCTCCTCTCCACTTGCGGTGTGCAGGCTTCTCATTGTGGTGGATCCTCTTGTGGCATACAGGCGCCGGGGTGTGTGAGCCACAGGCTCCAGTTGCGGCTCACAGGCTGCTCCGCGGCACGTGGGATCTTCCTAGATCAGGGTGAACCCATGTCTCCTGCATTGGCAGGCAGATTCTTTATCACTGAGCCACCAGAGCAGCCCTAAAGAATCATTTCTTAAAGCTCTGTCTTCACAGTCCTCCATTTAATCCAAGGCAGCCAGGGACAGTAAGACAGACGTAGTTGTGGCTAATGGGTGGAAGGCGAGGGGAACAGGAAGGTGAGTGATGCTGTGGTGATCTCATGGTCCAGCCACAGTCCACACACAGCCTCTGACCTTCCCTGCGCATGTCCTAAAGGCTGACGCCTGGAACCCTGTTGGCTCAAAGTTTATTTCCCCAAACTACTTTGGTTTTATAGCAGCCAAGTCTCTGGCTCTATCCACTTGCCTTTTCTTCTCCCTGGTAATTGGCGTGAGGAAAATATAAGCCAAACTGTGGACAGGGACTGGGGGTAATGCTCCAGCATGTCCTCCTCAGAGGCATCAACAGACTCAGCTGATAATTTAAAATATCACCTTCCAGGATGACCCACAGTGTGGCACGTGTAGAGTTCCTTATATCAGTGGTCCCCATCCTTCTTGGCACCAGGGACCAGTTTTCCTGGAAGCTGTAGGAGAGGAGGGATGGTTTGGGGATGAGTCAAGCACATTATATTTATTGTGTACTTTATTTCTGTTGTTATATCAGCTCCACCTCAGATCATTAGCCGTTATATTCCAGAGGTTGGGGACCTCTGTCTTAGAAAAACCTCCAACTGCCAGCTGTTTAGAGGGGTGGGGTGTGTGTGTATGTATGTGTGTGTGTGTGAAACCTGAGCAGCTGCTTTCCATGGCTGTTTCCTCATCTTTAATAATATGTGTTTTCCTCTCTCAAAAAGCATATATTCGATCCAATCAGACAATGGGCTGGGGAGAAAAGGCCATAGAGATCCGATCTGTGGAAACTGGCCACTTGGATGGCGTGTTTATGCACAAAAGGGCCCAAAGGCTGAAATTCTTGTGTGAACGCAATGACAAGGTAACAGTCTCCTTAGGGGTTTATTTTCCATGGAGTTCTGTGAAGCCTTTCCTTGGGATTTTGATAGGTTCTGAAATAACTTTATCAAGGAACTTTTCAGTAGTGCCTTTTTAGACCCATTAATGGAGGTCAGGATATATTTTATTTTGTTTTTGTTGAGGGGGTGGACATGTTTATCTCTGCAGAAATCATTCTGTGTTGGGTTTTTGTTGTCTTTTGAGGTTTTTTTTTTCTTTTCCCACCCCATTAGGTGGCCTGTGCGGGCTGTATTTAGTTTAGGGATAGAAAAGGTTAAAGCTCCCAGTTTAGATGGATGGAACTCTTTTGTGATTCGAAAGACCCCTCCTGCACATTTAAGTAATAAGGGAAATTTTCCTTCCCCGATATATGCATGAAATACACCGCTTGTTAGTCCATCTCTCGAGTATTGACATAACTGCATTGTTTTCCTGGCATAAGTGCCTAAGAGGAGAAATTATTTTATGCAAAAACCGGAGTGCTGCCTACAGATGAGACCTGTGAGACCCCAGAACATCANACAGTGTGCCAGGCTTCCCTGTCCTTTATGGTCTCCTGGAGCTTGCTCAAACTCATGTCCATTGAGCCAGTGATGCCATCCAACCATCTCATCCTCTGTCGCCCTCTTTCTCCGCCAGCCCTCACTTTCCCAGCATCAGGGTCTTTTCTAATGAGTTGGCTCTTCCCATATATTTTTTTTTTAATAAACTTATCTATTTTCTTTTTGGCTGGGCTAGGTCTTTGGTGCTGCGTGGGCTTTTCTCTGGTTGTGGCGAGTAGGAGCTCCTCTCCACTTGCGGTGTGCAGGCTTCTCATTGTGGTGGATCCTCTTGTGGCATACAGGCGCCGGGGTGTGTGAGCCACAGGCTCCAGTTGCGGCTCACAGGCTGCTCCGCGGCACGTGGGATCTTCCTAGATCAGGGTGAACCCATGTCTCCTGCATTGGCAGGCAGATTCTTTATCACTGAGCCACCAGAGCAGCCCTAAAGAATCATTTCTTAAAGCTCTGTCTTCACAGTCCTCCATTTAATCCAAGGCAGCCAGGGACAGTAAGACAGACGTAGTTGTGGCTAATGGGTGGAAGGCGAGGGGAACAGGAAGGTGAGTGATGCTGTGGTGATCTCATGGTCCAGCCACAGTCCACACACAGCCTCTGACCTTCCCTGCGCATGTCCTAAAGGCTGACGCCTGGAACCCTGTTGGCTCAAAGTTTATTTCCCCAAACTACTTTGGTTTTATAGCAGCCAAGTCTCTGGCTCTATCCACTTGCCTTTTCTTCTCCCTGGTAATTGGCGTGAGGAAAATATAAGCCAAACTGTGGACAGGGACTGGGGGTAATGCTCCAGCATGTCCTCCTCAGAGGCATCAACAGACTCAGCTGATAATTTAAAATATCACCTTCCAGGATGACCCACAGTGTGGCACGTGTAGAGTTCCTTATATCAGTGGTCCCCATCCTTCTTGGCACCAGGGACCAGTTTTCCTGGAAGCTGTAGGAGAGGAGGGATGGTTTGGGGATGAGTCAAGCACATTATATTTATTGTGTACTTTATTTCTGTTGTTATATCAGCTCCACCTCAGATCATTAGCCGTTATATTCCAGAGGTTGGGGACCTCTGTCTTAGAAAAACCTCCAACTGCCAGCTGTTTAGAGGGGTGGGGTGTGTGTGTATGTATGTGTGTGTGTGTGAAACCTGAGCAGCTGCTTTCCATGGCTGTTTCCTCATCTTTAATAATATGTGTTTTCCTCTCTCAAAAAGCATATATTCGATCCAATCAGACAATGGGCTGGGGAGAAAAGGCCATAGAGATCCGATCTGTGGAAACTGGCCACTTGGATGGCGTGTTTATGCACAAAAGGGCCCAAAGGCTGAAATTCTTGTGTGAACGCAATGACAAGGTAACAGTCTCCTTAGGGGTTTATTTTCCATGGAGTTCTGTGAAGCCTTTCCTTGGGATTTTGATAGGTTCTGAAATAACTTTATCAAGGAACTTTTCAGTAGTGCCTTTTTAGACCCATTAATGGAGGTCAGGATATATTTTATTTTGTTTTTGTTGAGGGGGTGGACATGTTTATCTCTGCAGAAATCATTCTGTGTTGGGTTTTTGTTGTCTTTTGAGGTTTTTTTTTTCTTTTCCCACCCCATTAGGTGGCCTGTGCGGGCTGTATTTAGTTTAGGGATAGAAAAGGTTAAAGCTCCCAGTTTAGATGGATGGAACTCTTTTGTGATTCGAAAGACCCCTCCTGCACATTTAAGTAATAAGGGAAATTTTCCTTCCCCGATATATGCATGAAATACACCGCTTGTTAGTCCATCTCTCGAGTATTGACATAACTGCATTGTTTTCCTGGCATAAGTGCCTAAGAGGAGAAATTATTTTATGCAAAAACCGGAGTGCTGCCTACAGATGAGACCTGTGAGACCCCAGAACATCAAAGCCCAAGTTAAAACCTTTGCTTTTCTGAACTGGCCACATTGTTTTCTTCTCCAGGACTCCCTTCCTTCCCAAACCAACCTTGGAGTGGAGCAGACAGCTGGCCAAGAGTGTTGACCTCTCTGGCCTTTTCTAAGCTTAGATTTCTCTCTCTTCTGTCACTTGGATGAAAATATGACTACCTGAGGCAGCCCACTACAGCCTTAGAAACATTTCCACCTCTTGCTTCACATTGAAATACATTAAGCCTTCCAGTCACCAGACTTCAGGTTGACTTCTCGGATGAAGAAGAGCTGTCATCTCCCCCTGGGAGGTGGACCTCCCGCCCAGCTAGGTGCTCTACCCCATCTACATCCTCCCAGCCCATTTCCTCCTGCAGTCCAGTCCTCTGGCTCATTCGCCGGTGCACTTGACCTACATTATATCTCCCAAATCTTTTACTTGGAAATCCACACAACCTCAGAGCTAACCGAGGATTTTACCAGCTTTGGGGTTTACATTTTCCTAAGTATGTTCAGTGGATCCATAACCACAGTATTCTTTGAACTTCAGGCATTAAAAAAATTGTTTTAAATCATTCATGATGTCACACCCATCAGGGTTTATTAATAAAAGGCACAAAACTATATATTTTTTGACAGTAGAGTCCTATGACATAAAACATTTCCGTTTCATTTTTTAAAAGAAAAACAAGGCGGCTGAGCCGCCTCCCCACTGATCACTGAGTTTGCCAAACATGTTGATCTTTCACCTTGGGGTGAGCACAGATGATCCAGTTTGGGGGCCATCCCCTTGTTTCCTCTGTATTCTCACAATAGGGCACGGGGTGCACAGAACCATCCCTTGGCTAAGGAGTCTTCCTGAGTTAAGAGAATGTTAGTTGCTCAGCCTCCTCCGGCTCTTTGTGACTCCCTGGGCTGGAGGCCCACCTGGCTCCTGTGTCCATGAAATTCTACAGGCAAGAATACTGTAGTGGGTTGCCATTCCTGCCCCAGGGAATCTTTCTGACCCAGGTCTGCCCACATTGCTGGCAAATTCTTTACCATCTGAGCCACCAGAGAAGCCCTCCTAGTGGAGATGAAAACTGGCTCCATGCTGATGAATGGACATCACCCCAGATTTTCTTTGGGAGGGGGCCTCTTGACTTTTGGGGTCTCCCTCACCCCTCTCCCCCCTCTCCCCCTGCAGGTGTTCTTTGCCTCGGTCCGGTCTGGGGGCAGCAGCCAGGTTTACTTCATGACTCTCGGCAGGACCTCTCTTCTGAGCTGGTAGGAGTGGCGGGCTAGGCTGCGGCCCTGGAGGTGTCGACCACAAGAACCCGGAGATCCTGGCAACTGGAGCGCGGAGCTGCCCGGGCCGCGTGGGCGGGGGCCTCCTCCCCGCCCCCACCCGCTCTTACCAGTTCATCCCCATTCTCTTCCTGTCCTGTTCGAAATAAATCGAGGCTGCATCGCAGCTGGTGCTGTTGAGACTGCCATCGGGTGCTATCCGTGCTGGGATGGAGCAGCGGGCAGAACGCGTGCGCATTCCCTCCAGCTCCAGTGTTCCTTGCCTGCAGCTCCATCCTGGGGCGTCTGCAGGTGGAGACCAGACGCCTGTGGGGGGGTTGGCAGGTGTAAACGTGCGCTCGGAGGAGCAGGTCGCTGAAGCCAAGAGCAGATTTAATATAGTAACATTAACAACGTATTTAATTGACATTTCTTTTTTTTTTTGTAATGTGACCATATGTGGACAAAGAAGAAGGTGCAGGTTTAAGAAGTTAATATTTATAAAATGTGAAAGACAGTTACTAGGATAACTTTTTTGTGGGTGGGGCTTGGGAGGCGGGTGGGTGGGTTTAGGGACCCATTTGGTTTCTTGGGAATTTTTTTTTTTTGGCCAAGAACTCAGTTGTTTTTCTGTGTACCAAGTTTTGCCTAAAATCACGTGCAGATGATTCTTTTTAAAAAAAGGAAAAAGAAAGGGTGTGCATTTGTATCCTGCCCAGAACCTTGTTGTGTGACAGTATTAGCGCTGCCTCGGTCAAAGGTTTAATTTTTGTTTAAACCTGGAAGTGCAACAGCAGTTTCACCACGATCGGCACTTGCAGAGGGGAAAAAAATCTCTTTCAACCACGTGTTTATTTTTTCGCCTACCTCATTGTTTTTAATGCATTAAGAGGTGGTTTAGTTTCTATGTCTTTGGAGGAAAACATTAACCTTAATACCAAAATGATCCAATTGAAGTTTGACTGTTACTTTGTCACGTCTCAGTAGGCACTAGAGAAATTGTCCCCGAAGGTGGGAAACAGCCATGAGGCTTGTCCGCTGATAGGCACGTCTGCTTTCTGAGCTGAGAAAGCAGATCATGTCATTTTCCACCAGATTCATCAGTGGTGGTGGTGGATGGACAGGCGGCCATTGCCCACAGCACATGGGGCCTCGCTATTCCCAGCTCGGAGTTTGCAGACAGGTGGTCATATGGGGGTCAACCCCACAAACTGTTGACAGTGTTGCCGGAACCTTTCCTTGGGGCCGGGGGTGTTTCCCTTTTTCTAAAAATGCAATGCACTAAAACTATTTTAAGAATGTAGTTAATACTGCTCATTCATAAGATAGCATCTTCCTGCGTTTCGGGTGTGATATCGGAGCCCTGGCTTCTCGCGTGCTCTCCGTTGCTCGCTCTCTCTGCGCGCTCTCTCTGTTTTTTAAACCAGTTTTACTTTATGAATATGTTCATGACATTTGTAATAAATGTCTTGGGTAATAATTGGTTTCATGGCTTCTGGTCACTGGCTTCCTCTGAGCATGTTGGTTATATTGATTACTTGTTAAAGGGTGGCTCAGCCGTCCGCCTGTCCTCTGGCAGAGTTCTGATGGGAATCTCACTCACCAAACAAAAGCTTGGTGTGGCCTAGGCTTATTCCTCCTCCGTGGTGAATTTGCTTTTATGACATCAAAGTGGAGATTTTCCGCCCCAAGAAATTAACAATCACTTGCACCTGTTTGCTGAGTCTGTCCCCACCCCCAACCCCCCACCCCCAACGCTGTATCCTGTTTGGCATCTGCTTTGACCTGTTGTTCTCTTCCTCCTGGGTCAGCATTTTTGCCAAAGGCTCCTCCTCTGAATTTCAAAAATGTAGTGAAGAGCACACAGGCTCACAGATTCAGAAACAACAGCTGGCCACGTACACCCACCACAGCAGCACCTGCTGAGAAGACTGGTCTCCGTGTTGGAAGGATTCAGGCTGGGGAAACAGGCTTTCCATGCACGTTGACGTCAGCATGGTGCTGGCGTCTAAGGCAGAGAGAACCAGCTCTGTTCTGGTCATTTGTACTTAAAGGAGAGAAGATCTGGGCACTAGTCCCGCCCTTGGCAGGAGTTCTGAGACTGGCCAAACCAATCACTGCGGGGCTGCAGTCCTTGCCACGTTACTACTGGTGATTCCCTTCTCTCGTTGGCTTTTGACGGGAGACGAAATGTGCCCCAGCAAACACGTGCCCCAGGAGGAGAACGGGCTGCATAGTTGGGTCGCTTGTAGCCCCTCCCATGACTTGAGGAAAAGGCCAAGTTGGGCAGGTGTCTTTCAAAAAAGTACTAAACTGATACCAACATGAAAGATACAAAAAGGTTGAGGATGATGGGCTCCAAGCTCAGGCCAGCGTGGGCCTCTCCTACCTGTGCAGTACCTGGTGGTGTGGGAGTTAACGTGCTTGAATCCGTCACTGGGCTTGGCTGACCGAGGTCAACCAGACACTGGTCCCTCGTTGGGGGCCTGTGGTCTCCTTCCTTGTCTGGGGTGTCCCTCCCTCCTTGGCCTTCCCTTGCTACAGCTTCAAGCAGGCGCCGGATTAGCTTTCTCCATGGAAGATGGCAGGCTCTCTCCATTTCATTCCTAACAGGGTAGTGACTTCACTCAAGTGCCAAGATGGCAAAATTAGCAGGAGAATTTAGTATTGTGCCGATACCACTAAATATGGAACCTAGAAAACCATGACAGCTCTTCCAAACAAAATACCGGTATGGCTCTAGGTTTAGTTGAAGCTTTAATAAGTGATACTTTTCTGTATTTAAAATGGAGTCTCTCTATCGAGTGCAGTTTTTTTTTTTTTTACTTTTTCTCATGCACATGTTGTGTTGAAGAAAATGTTTACAAAAAATAATTTTGTTACACTAATGGGCATCACATATTTATGGTCTATTTTTAAGTGATTTTTTGTGGGTTATTTAGGCTTTTGTTTTAGTTGTAGTCCACTTAAACGATGGTTCATAATCCCTAATTTTGCCAATTATAAATTTGCTAAACGGTAATGCAAATGAAAAGCTGCATTAAGTTTACTAATCAGAACTGCGAAGCAGACTGGTGGCAAGTACACAGCCTTCTTTTTTCAGTGCTAACTTGTCTTCTGTGTATTATGAAAATGACTGTTGTCCCTCTTCTCCCCTTTTTTGTCCTTAAATAAAGTAAAAGTGACACCTGTTTCATGTGGCATGAGTTTCAAATATATTCTGTTCCTGCAGAATGTTCACTTTCTATAAGGATCCACCTTCCCTGGTGCCACCCCAAGGCCAAGTGAGCAGCTCCCAGATTTTGCCACCTCCCTGAAAGGGGTGGCCCAGGGGATTCTCAGGCACAAGTTACAAAAGCAGCAAACATTTGTTCAGAGATCTTAGAATGAGGGACTTCTCTAGGGGTCCAGTAGTTAAGAATCCACCTCCCTTAAAGGGGACATGGGTTCGATTCCTGGTCCAGGAAGATTCCACTTGCTGCGAGGCGACTAAGGCCCTGTGCCTCAACTGCAGAGCTGAAACAACCCACTTGAAGGAAGCGCTTGTGCCACAAGGGCAGCCAAGAACCGACACAGCCAAATAAATAAATACTTTATTTAAAATCTTAAAATGAAGTTTGATAGTGAGCTCTTGATGGCCATGTTCCTGAAGCCAAAAGCAAAAGTAAAGCTTCTTAGGAAGAAACCGGCTTGTTTTTCCAAGCCTGAATTGAATCAAGAAATAAAGTGCATGCTATCTGTTCTGTAGCTAATTGGACGTTGGAAGGAACCCTTTCTCAAATTGGTGTGTAAACAAGAACCTAAGCCTGGTCATTGGAGCCCCTCCAGTGCAAAGTCATCATGGCCCTGCCGTGGATGTGCTCCATCAACACCCGTACACCCCCGCCCTGTAGCTTGGCAGGAACATTCTACACTGGGTACAAACCAGGTCAGCTATGGGTGTCCACACTTTGCCAGAGCCCCCAAGTTGGGGAGGAATAGCCATGCAACTTCATCATCAATTGCACGTGCTCGTCAACTAGCTCCTCTCTGCTGCATGCTAGAAACACGTTCCTGTTCTAAGGTGAAAATAAACTTGGAAATACCTAGGCCACCAAATGAACGAGTTGCCTTCCTCCTCGTCTGTTGGAGCTGGTGTGGGTGACGAGGAATAAACCTCCGGTGGTCTGTTGTTGAGCCCTTGTTCCAGCTTCCCTCCATTGGTGGGGGTCTCACAGGAGGTCCCGTGGTCAAGTCTTCCCCTCTAAGGATGACTTGGTGACACTGCTGCCCTCTGCCATCTAGACTTAAACAATGCCCATGCTTCACTTTAGCAGAAGTAGGTGCTGCGTTTTGCAAAGTAAAATGGCTAAGGAATTAAGCCATTTTCTCAGGAGGGAAGTAACAGGTGTTCAGGTAGGAGATGCTCACATCTGGTCTGCCCCATCCTTTTCTATAAGATGCTCTTATTGTGTGGGATGTGCGTTTCAGAATCTGCCTGGCACTCTTCACCTCTGCCTCTGACCTAACTTCCTTGTGCTCGTAGTTCACCTCACTTCTCTCTGATTCCCTGATGATGGCCCGATGTTGCTTTGTTTGTTCTGTTTGTATCTGTATACAGACCCAGCATATGACAGTATTCTGGCAAATCCCATGGACAGAGGAGCTGGGGCTGGGGCTGCAGTCCATGGGGTCGAAAAGAGTTGGACGTGACCCAGTCACCGAGCATGCATTTGAGCTGCGATTGGTTCTCACTGGTTTGCTACTCTTAATTCCCTTGTTGTTCACTTTAGTAGCTTAAAATGAAACCTCTGATGTTCATCTGAAGAGGAAGCCAGGCCCCTGTGTGGCATGGGGCAGCTAGGTCCCAAGAGGGCTATGAGCCCCACCTACTCCAGGCACGGACCACCCAGTCCTGGAGCAGACCACCAGCCCCATCGGCTGCAACTTGGCTTCTCGCGAAGAAGCCTAGGTCTTATCTCCTAGTTTCCTTGGTTACAGGAAATTTGAATTCGATGGTCCAGCACAAGATTATTGTTTTTATTATGGTCTGAATTATACACTTCTGGCAGCTTCTCCCCTCAGAAGTCCTGCTGCAGAGAGATGACGTGGATGGAGCATCAGCCAAGCAGCGCTGCTAGTTGCTTTCATGGAAACCAGTATTAAACAGCTTTTCTACAATAAACTATATTAAATACTGCCTTTGATTCTTCTATTGACAACTTTATTGAGGTGATCCATACCACACAATTCACCATTTAAAGAATGCATGTAACTGAGTGGCCTTTAGTCCTTCAGAGTTGTGTATACATCACCACAGTCCATCTTTAAACATGGTTATCACCCCAAGAAGACAGCCTGTACCCCTTTGCC
>SJYW01008672.1:813084-841145 GCA_006410735.1 Raphicerus campestris
TTGTGGGTGGGGCTTGGGAGGCGGGTGGGTGGGTTTAGGGACCCATTTGGTTTCTTGGGAATTTTTTTTTTTTGGCCAAGAACTCAGTTGTTTTTCTGTGTACCAAGTTTTGCCTAAAATCACGTGCAGATGATTCTTTTTAAAAAAAGGAAAAAGAAAGGGTGTGCATTTGTATCCTGCCCAGAACCTTGTTGTGTGACAGTATTAGCGCTGCCTCGGTCAAAGGTTTAATTTTTGTTTAAACCTGGAAGTGCAACAGCAGTTTCACCACGATCGGCACTTGCAGAGGGGAAAAAAATCTCTTTCAACCACGTGTTTATTTTTTCGCCTACCTCATTGTTTTTAATGCATTAAGAGGTGGTTTAGTTTCTATGTCTTTGGAGGAAAACATTAACCTTAATACCAAAATGATCCAATTGAAGTTTGACTGTTACTTTGTCACGTCTCAGTAGGCACTAGAGAAATTGTCCCCGAAGGTGGGAAACAGCCATGAGGCTTGTCCGCTGATAGGCACGTCTGCTTTCTGAGCTGAGAAAGCAGATCATGTCATTTTCCACCAGATTCATCAGTGGTGGTGGTGGATGGACAGGCGGCCATTGCCCGCAGCACATGGGGCCTCGCTATTCCCAGCTCGGAGTTTGCAGACAGGTGGTCATATGGGGGTCAACCCCACAAACTGTTGACAGTGTTGCCGGAACCTTTCCTTGGGGCCGGGGGTGTTTCCCTTTTTCTAAAAATGCAATGCACTAAAACTATTTTAAGAATGTAGTTAATACTGCTCATTCATAAGATAGCATCTTCCTGCGTTTCGGGTGTGATATCGGAGCCCTGGCTTCTCGCGTGCTCTCCGTTGCTCGCTCTCTCTGCGCGCTCTCTCTGTTTTTTAAACCAGTTTTACTTTATGAATATGTTCATGACATTTGTAATAAATGTCTTGGGTAATAATTGGTTTCATGGCTTCTGGTCACTGGCTTCCTCTGAGCATGTTGGTTATATTGATTACTTGTTAAAGGGTGGCTCAGCCGTCCGCCTGTCCTCTGGCAGAGTTCTGATGGGAATCTCACTCACCAAACAAAAGCTTGGTGTGGCCTAGGCTTATTCCTCCTCCGTGGTGAATTTGCTTTTATGACATCAAAGTGGAGATTTTCCGCCCCAAGAAATTAACAATCACTTGCACCTGTTTGCTGAGTCTGTCCCCACCCCCAACCCCCCACCCCCAACGCTGTATCCTGTTTGGCATCTGCTTTGACCTGTTGTTCTCTTCCTCCTGGGTCAGCATTTTTGCCAAAGGCTCCTCCTCTGAATTTCAAAAATGTAGTGAAGAGCACACAGGCTCACAGATTCAGAAACAACAGCTGGCCACGTACACCCACCACAGCAGCACCTGCTGAGAAGACTGGTCTCCGTGTTGGAAGGATTCAGGCTGGGGAAACAGGCTTTCCATGCACGTTGACGTCAGCATGGTGCTGGCGTCTAAGGCAGAGAGAACCAGCTCTGTTCTGGTCATTTGTACTTAAAGGAGAGAAGATCTGGGCACTAGTCCCGCCCTTGGCAGGAGTTCTGAGACTGGCCAAACCAATCACTGCGGGGCTGCAGTCCTTGCCACGTTACTACTGGTGATTCCCTTCTCTCGTTGGCTTTTGACGGGAGACGAAATGTGCCCCAGCAAACACGTGCCCCAGGAGGAGAACGGGCTGCATAGTTGGGTCGCTTGTAGCCCCTCCCATGACTTGAGGAAAAGGCCAAGTTGGGCAGGTGTCTTTCAAAAAAGTACTAAACTGATACCAACATGAAAGATACAAAAAGGTTGAGGATGATGGGCTCCAAGCTCAGGCCAGCGTGGGCCTCTCCTACCTGTGCAGTACCTGGTGGTGTGGGAGTTAACGTGCTTGAATCCGTCACTGGGCTTGGCTGACCGAGGTCAACCAGACACTGGTCCCTCGTTGGGGGCCTGTGGTCTCCTTCCTTGTCTGGGGTGTCCCTCCCTCCTTGGCCTTCCCTTGCTACAGCTTCAAGCAGGCGCCGGATTAGCTTTCTCCATGGAAGATGGCAGGCTCTCTCCATTTCATTCCTAACAGGGTAGTGACTTCACTCAAGTGCCAAGATGGCAAAATTAGCAGGAGAATTTAGTATTGTGCCGATACCACTAAATATGGAACCTAGAAAACCATGACAGCTCTTCCAAACAAAATACCGGTATGGCTCTAGGTTTAGTTGAAGCTTTAATAAGTGATACTTTTCTGTATTTAAAATGGAGTCTCTCTATCGAGTGCAGTTTTTTTTTTTTTTACTTTTTCTCATGCACATGTTGTGTTGAAGAAAATGTTTACAAAAAATAATTTTGTTACACTAATGGGCATCACATATTTATGGTCTATTTTTAAGTGATTTTTTGTGGGTTATTTAGGCTTTTGTTTTAGTTGTAGTCCACTTAAACGATGGTTCATAATCCCTAATTTTGCCAATTATAAATTTGCTAAACGGTAATGCAAATGAAAAGCTGCATTAAGTTTACTAATCAGAACTGCGAAGCAGACTGGTGGCAAGTACACAGCCTTCTTTTTTCAGTGCTAACTTGTCTTCTGTGTATTATGAAAATGACTGTTGTCCCTCTTCTCCCCTTTTTTGTCCTTAAATAAAGTAAAAGTGACACCTGTTTCATGTGGCATGAGTTTCAAATATATTCTGTTCCTGCAGAATGTTCACTTTCTATAAGGATCCACCTTCCCTGGTGCCACCCCAAGGCCAAGTGAGCAGCTCCCAGATTTTGCCACCTCCCTGAAAGGGGTGGCCCAGGGGATTCTCAGGCACAAGTTACAAAAGCAGCAAACATTTGTTCAGAGATCTTAGAATGAGGGACTTCTCTAGGGGTCCAGTAGTTAAGAATCCACCTCCCTTAAAGGGGACATGGGTTCGATTCCTGGTCCAGGAAGATTCCACTTGCTGCGAGGCGACTAAGGCCCTGTGCCTCAACTGCAGAGCTGAAACAACCCACTTGAAGGAAGCGCTTGTGCCACAAGGGCAGCCAAGAACCGACACAGCCAAATAAATAAATACTTTATTTAAAATCTTAAAATGAAGTTTGATAGTGAGCTCTTGATGGCCATGTTCCTGAAGCCAAAAGCAAAAGTAAAGCTTCTTAGGAAGAAACCGGCTTGTTTTTCCAAGCCTGAATTGAATCAAGAAATAAAGTGCATGCTATCTGTTCTGTAGCTAATTGGACGTTGGAAGGAACCCTTTCTCAAATTGGTGTGTAAACAAGAACCTAAGCCTGGTCATTGGAGCCCCTCCAGTGCAAAGTCATCATGGCCCTGCCGTGGATGTGCTCCATCAACACCCGTACACCCCCGCCCTGTAGCTTGGCAGGAACATTCTACACTGGGTACAAACCAGGTCAGCTATGGGTGTCCACACTTTGCCAGAGCCCCCAAGTTGGGGAGGAATAGCCATGCAACTTCATCATCAATTGCACGTGCTCGTCAACTAGCTCCTCTCTGCTGCATGCTAGAAACACGTTCCTGTTCTAAGGTGAAAATAAACTTGGAAAT
This sequence comes from Raphicerus campestris, assembly GCA_006410735.1. Lineage (NCBI taxonomy): Eukaryota > Metazoa > Chordata > Mammalia > Artiodactyla > Bovidae > Raphicerus > Raphicerus campestris. The sequence continues at coordinate 816,633 of SJYW01008672.1, forward strand.
ACCTAGGCCACCAAATGAACGAGTTGCCTTCCTCCTCGTCTGTTGGAGCTGGTGTGGGTGACGAGGAATAAACCTCCGGTGGTCTGTTGTTGAGCCCTTGTTCCAGCTTCCCTCCATTGGTGGGGGTCTCACAGGAGGTCCCGTGGTCAAGTCTTCCCCTCTAAGGATGACTTGGTGACACTGCTGCCCTCTGCCATCTAGACTTAAACAATGCCCATGCTTCACTTTAGCAGAAGTAGGTGCTGCGTTTTGCAAAGTAAAATGGCTAAGGAATTAAGCCATTTTCTCAGGAGGGAAGTAACAGGTGTTCAGGTAGGAGATGCTCACATCTGGTCTGCCGCATCCTTCTCTGTAAGATGCTCTTATTGTGTGGGATGTGCGTTTCAGAATCTGCCTGGCACTCTTCACCTCTGCCTCTGACCTAACTTCCTTGTGCTCGTAGTTCACCTCACTTCTCTCTGATTCCCTGATGATGGCCCGATGTTGCTTTGTTTGTTCTGTTTGTATCTGTATACAGACCCAGCATATGACAGTATTCTGGCAAATCCCATGGACAGAGGAGCTGGGGCTGGGGCTGCAGTCCATGGGGTCGAAAAGAGTCAGACGTGACCCAGTCACCGAGCATGCATTTGAGCTGCGATTGGTTCTCACTGGTTTGCTACTCTTAATTCCCTTGTTGTTCACTTTAGTAGCTTAAAATGAAACCTCTGATGTTCATCTGAAGAGGAAGCCAGGCTCCTGTGTGGCATGGGGCAGCTAGGCCCCAAGAGGGCTGTGAGCCCCACCTACTCCAGGCACGGACCACCCAGTCCTGGAGCAGACCACCAGCCCCATCGGCTGCAACTTGGCTTCTCGAGAAGAAGCCTAGGTCTTATCTCCTAGTTTCCTTGGTTACAGGAAATTTGAATTTGATGGTCCAGCACAAGATTATTGTTTTTATTATGGTCTGAATTATACACTTCTGGCAGCTTCTCCCCTCAGAAGTCCTGCTGCAGAGAGATGACGTGGATGGAGCATCAGCCAAGCAGCGCTGCTAGTTGCTTTCATGGAAACCAGTATTAAACAGCTTTTCTACAATAAACTATATTAAATACTGCCTTTGATTCTTCTATTGACAACTTTATTGAGGTGATCCATACCACACAATTCACCATTTAAAGAATGCATGTAACTGAGTGGCCTTTAGTCCTTCAGAGTTGCGTATACATCACCACAGTCCATCTTTAAACATGGTTATCACCCCAAGAAGACAGCCTGTACCCCTTTGCCACCATCCCTTGGTCCACTCCCCTCCCATGCCCCTGAACGCCGTGCAGTCTGTCCTCCACCCTCGTGATGTGCGCGTGTCTCTTGGACGTTCCACATCACTCGTTTGTCGCAGGTTCCTTCGGCTTCTCAGGATGTCTGGAGCTTCACCCTGTTGCAGCGTGTGCTTCGTTTCTTTGTCTGTGTCTTCCTTTGATTTGGCATCGTCAGTTCATCATAGTTGCTGTTGCCTTCTTTCAGCCTTAGGATCGATGGACCACCTCACTGAACAAAGAAATTCATTTACTGTTTTGTTTTTTTTTCACACCAAGACTGAAATTGTGGATTTCACTCAGCACATCTCAGTTCCGAGTCACTTCTTAAGTCCTCCATTCCACCTTTTGTGTCCAGACTCTGATTCCTGCCACTGTGCGATTCACACAAGCACGCAGCCCGTGCCGAAGTTGAGAAACAGAAGTAACTATAACATTGTGCGTCACGGCACATTCGTGTATGGCCCAGTGACTGACTAGAGCCAAGTTCCATTCCTCTTGACTCCCCCTGTCCTGTGGCTGGAATGCAGGGTGGGGCAGGTGTAAGAGTTCAGGTTGTAATCTCCCTTTTGTTGAAGTACAACCCTCTCGTTAAGCTCCTGATGCTTTGATGGGCTTCCCAGGTGGCTCAGTGGTAAACAATTCACCTGCCAATACCAGAAACGCAGGAGATCCCTGTGTGTGTTCAATTCCTGGGTTGGGAAGATCCCCTGGAGGTGGAAATGGCAACGGGCTCCAGTATCCTTGCCTGGGAAGTCCCATGGACAGAGGAGTCCATGGGGTCGCCAAGAGTCTGACACGACAACAAATGCTTTGATCCTATTCTGGAAGGTCAGATGCAGGTGTTCCAGCACAGCGTTTATGTTGAAGCCATTGTGGTTGTGAACCGGGTGTAGCCTAAGGGAATGCTCCTGGAATCTGCCAGAAGTAAGGGCTTCTTGTGGAGGACCAAACTCTTGTATTAGAAGATGTCTCCCCAAGATCAGTTCATCAGGTTCGACTGAGCATATTTGTAACCTCCATAAAACTGAACATGAAGTATCTGCATCAGAATAACTCGTTTTACACACGAAACAGTTGATCCTTTCAGTCAGCGCTTCTGAGGCACCATACTTTGAGCCACTGTGTTGCTGCTGAGCTTGTATAACATGAAGAGAGAGGAGCCAGTTGTGGCTCAGACTCCAAAGGAAGTTTATTACAAGGAATTGAAAAGAGATGCTGGCCACCCTGCAGCCATGGTGTTGCAGGAAGGGGACCCCTTCCAGGGCCCGAAACTGGGCTCTTGTCTAACACTTGGGAAAGAATTCTCCAAGGAGACGCATGTGCTGACAAAGCAAGAGATTTTATTGGGAAAGGACACCCGGGTGGAGAGCAGTAGGGTAAGGGAACCCAGGAGAACTGCTCTGCCCCATGGCTCGCAGTCTTGGGCTTTATGGTGATGGGATTAGTCTTCGAGTGGTCTTTGGCCAGTCACTCTAATTGGCCTTTCCTGGTGGCGCATGCATCACTCAGCCAAGATGGATGCTAGCGAGAGGGATTCTGGGAAGTGGACGGACACGCGGTGTCTCCTTTCGACCTTTCCCGAACTCTTCCGTTGGTGGTGGCTTATTCCATATTCCTTACCAGGATCTCCTGTCATAAAACAGCTCATGCAAATGGTTACTAAAGAGCCTGGCCAGGGTGGGCGGTTTCAATCAGTGCGCTTCCCCTAACAATGGAGCACCGTAAGGCACCCTGAGGACAGGGTGGGGCTCAGGAGGGAAGGAGGACTCACAAGGTTGCAGCTGGAGACACCCAAGTCCTGTAGCAAATTCCCAGCATGTGTCACATCACCTGGAGGACTTGTTAGAACCCATTGCAAGTTCCAAGCCCAGAGTTTCGGGTTCAAGAGCTCTGAGATGGGGCCAGAGAGTCTCAGGGGCTTCTGATGCTGGCCTGGGACCATGCTTAAGAACCCCACTAATACAGAAGTTAGTAAAAACAAGAAAAGTAAGGACGATGAAAAATGCATATGATGAGCACAGTTACTTGAGCCAAGTTCCACGATCAGAAGTACAGAGAGCACCCAGAGGGGAGATGGGCTGTCACTTGCCCGTGTTTTTCTTAATCCCTCTTTAGAAAGTTCTTAATGAGATGGAATCAAGGGGCTGACTCCCTGGTGGTTTACTTGGCATATGTACATTTATTGATGTTTTGATGTACATTTATTGATGTATTGATATGGATGTTTTGCTCTGAAACAGAAATCCTACAAGGGCTTGTATTGGCCTCTCACCCCGAGGCAGCCAGGTGTTTGCCTCTCGCTTCCCTCCAGGGTCGGTGATGGGTTTCCACTTGAAGCTGGTTGGAGCTGTGTGTGTAATTGGGACTATGGATCTTCCGTTTTGTTCCATTAGTCTACTTATGCACAAATGCTATACTCTTCATGGTACAGACTTTATAATTTTTTAAAGTGCCTCTTGATTTATCAACTGTAAATGTTTATTTGGTGTTAAATTGCTAAGTAGTGTTCAACTCTTGCAACCCCATGGACTGTAGCCTGCCAGACTTGTCCATGAGATTTCCCAGGCAAGAATACTGGAGTGGGTTTCCATTCCCTTCTCCAGGCGATCTTCCCAACCCAGGGATTGAACCCGTGTCTCCTGCAGTGGCAGGCGGATTCTTTACCACCAAGCCACCTGGGAAGCCTTGTAAATGTTTAACTCCTTATTAAGAAAAACAAGACTTTGCCTAATTTATTCCCCCTTTCTCACTCCTTTCTCCAGCTTTTCAGAATTACACATTTTTATTCTTGTTAGAGTTTCAATTTTAAAATTATTTCTAAAGGCAGATTTAATTCTAAAATGTTTTCTAATATTTTAAATTCTAAGCCGAGAGTTAATTGTAAAATTCTAGCCTCTCGGGTGCATGTGCTTCAGTAGCTGCAGCTCCCGGGCTCTAGAGCAGAGGCTCAGTAGTGGTGTGTGGGCCTAGTTGCTCCTCGGCCCTGTGGGATCTTTGCAGATCAGAGACGGAACCTGGCTCTCCTGCACTGGCAGTAGGTTCTTTGCCACTAAGCCACCAGGGAAGCCCATTTGGCTATTTTCTACCTCTCAAATTTTGCTTTACAACTTTTTTTAAATAACAGTTTCATGCTTAGTAACGTTTTTCTATGGGTTGATCATGAAATTTTAAAATGGATGTATAGTGTTTATGTTAGTTCAACTCTAAATGCTATTTCTCTACCTAGTTGAGGAGTTGCTAGAACCACTTTTCCCTCCTTAGTCAAATGTTATGACCTCTTTTCCACTGAAGGGAAGATATTTCTTATATCTGAATCAAATTGATGATCTTTTTCCATACTCTATTAATTGCTCCAACTGTGGTTCTTATTTTAGCTATGGTCTTCCTACATAGGTTTTCCCGCCTAGAATCCCCAAGTACTTTTAAAGAAAGATACCTTCATCTTAACTTTCAAATCATCCAGACTTTCATTGATGATCACCTACAGAATATAATCCACTGTTCTAAGTGAGAGACATCCCACTTCCTGGTCTAGCCTGGGCCTGTTGCTGTCTAGGACAGCTGTCAATTTCTCATTCTGAGACTTCCCTTTACTGATCACTGCCCCTCCCCCTACCTGGGTTCTACTGTTTTCTGGATTTCATTTCCTTCTCTTTCTGGTTTTCCTTCCTTATTTTCTTGATATCCTTGAGTAACTTTCTCAGAAAGGGTATATGGGAGGAAAACTTTAGATCTTTGTCTTTCTGAAAATATCTGTACTCATTCCATCTCTATTATTTGATTGATAGTTTTCTTGGGAATAAAATGCTATATTAACATAAACTTCCCTCAGAATTGTGAAGGTATTTTTCCATTGTCTTATATTATTTGATTGTTGGAGGTGTGAGGACTTGTTTTTAGTATGATTCTCATTCTTTGATACTTGAAAATTTCTCCTGGAAGCATCTAGAATTTTTCTTTTTGATATTCTGAATATTCATGAGTCTTTATTCCTTTATGGATTTTTTCCCAGTTACTCCTTTAGTGGTGCCTTTCGGTCTGAAGTCTAGTGACTTGATTTGACACTGGGCCTTTTAATTTTTTTCCAGTTTTCCCCCCACTTTCACGAGCTCTGACATCAAAGGGACGCCTATGAGCTGGATGTTCTATTTGTTGGACTAATTTTTTCCCTTTTTTATTAAAGATTTTAGCATTGTCATTCAGCTTACTTATTAATTTTTCTTGACCTTAACTTTCAGCCTGTGTCCTGATTATTCTTTTAATTTTAGAAATCATGGTGTTATTTTAAAGTGAAGGTAAAGGCATTAGGTAATGGCAGAAAAGTATGTTCTATTCTAGACCACTGAGAACAACTACAAGTGCCTTAAAAGAATACAAATGAAATGAGTTCAAAACCACTGGAGAGCTATTAATGCAGGCAGGACCTAAGGGACCATAATGCTATAGACTGAGTTGCATACAGGAACGTCGCTCAGTCGTGTCCGACCCTTTGCGACCCCATGGACTGTAGCCTGCCAGGCTTCTCTGTCCATGGGATTTTCCAGGCAATAGTACTGGGAGTGGATTGCCATTTCCTTCTCCAGCGGATCTTCCTGAACCAGGGATCAAACCCGGGTCTCCCGCATTGTAGACAGACACTTTATTGTCTGAGCCACCAGGGAAGTCCAAGCCCGATATTCATTGCTTCTACCAAGCATCTTGCTTACAATGCGGGAGACCTGGGTTCGATCCCTGGATAGGGAAGATCCTCTGGAGAAGGAAATGGCAACCCACTCCAGTACTCTTGCCTGGAAAATCCCATGGACAGAGGAGCATGGTGGGCTACAGTCGACAGGGTCGCAGAGAGTCGGACATGACTGAGTGACTTCACTTTCTTTCACTTTCTACCCTTGAGGGATTTGCTAATTTAAAAGTCACATGAAAAAAAAAAAAGTCACATGGATCCAAGATTGAGGGTAGAAGAGGGTGACAGAGGATGAGATGGTTGGATGGAACCACCGACTCAGTGGATGTGAGTTTGAACAAATTCCAGGAGATAGTGAAGGACAGGGAAGCCTGGAGTGCTGCAGTCCATGGGTTCACAAAGAGTCAGACAGGAGTTAGCAACTGAACAGCAACAACGTGTCCAAGAGTAGAAAATAGCAGCTAAGAGACTGGGAAATGGAGTCAGACTTTTGGCAATCACCTAGTAACTGAAGAGACAAAATATAAATGTCAGGGCTATGAAAACAGTCAAGACCTCACAATCTAAAATCCCAGAGGAGGAAAAAAACAGCCACATCAAGCTGAGCTCAACATTTTGTTCCACTTTTCCCTTCAGACATTTGCTGATTCAGAAGTAGCATGGGTGCAAGCAACTAAGAAACTGGGAACCTGAGCAGAGCTTTTGGCAGTTGCATGAGTCTGGGGAGACAAAAATTTCAGTTAATTGCACAGTAAGTAGGAAAAGCCTTGGTGAATACCCCAGGCTTCCGGCTGATGCTGTGGGAGGGCTACACATGAATTAAGAGCAAACCAACCTAGGTAAGGTGGTGTGTCTCTCCTTTTTTACCGCCTGCCAGAAAATATGTAATTTGTGGAGGAACGTAACACTAGTCAACCTCAGGTATGTCGGCTGCTGCTAAGTCGCTTCAGTCGTGTCCGACTGTGTGACCCCATAAATGGCAACCCACCAGGCTCCCCGTCCCTGCGATTCTCCAGGCAAGAACACTGGAGTGGGTTGCCATTTCCTTCTCCAATGCATGAAAGTGAAAAGTGAAAGTGAAGTCACTCAGTTGTGTCTGACCCTCAGCGACCCCATGGACCACAGCTTTCCAGGCTCCTCCATCTGTGGGATTTTCCAGGCAAGAGTACTGGAGTGGGGTGCAATTGCCTTCTCCAAGTATGTCTACTTATGCACTATGTCCAGCATACAGTAAAAAATTATCAAACATTCCAAGAAATAGCAAAAAGTTTACCAAACTAGGGGAAAAAATGTATTTGAGAACCTACAGGTGCTGCAGATTTTGGAGTTACGTTGGATCATGTGTTTAATAGATGAAGAAAGTGAAGATTTCTGCAGAGAACTGGAAACAAGTAGAACCAAAATTTCAATAACAGAAACCACTGTCAAAATCCCCATGGACATGAGAAGACAACCTATGGAATGTGAAAAAAATGTTTGCAAATCATTTATCTGATAATGATATCAGATAACATTATTATCTGATATACTTTGCATATCCAGAATATGTAATGAACCTGTTTAACTCAACAGTTTTTTAAAGAAAACCTTAGTTAAAAAGTGAGTAAAATCTTGAGTAGATATTTCTCCAAAGAATATATACAAGTGGCCAATAAGTGCATAAAAAGATGGTCAATATCACTATTCATCAGGGAATTGCAAGTCAAACCACAAAATGCCACTTCACACCTATTAGGATGGCTAGTATTTAAAAATAACAACAACCAAACAGCCCTGAAAAGTAACAAGGGTTGGCAAGGATGTAGAGAAACGAACGCTTGTGCGCTGTTGGTGGGAATGTAGAGTGATGCAGATGCTATCCAAAACAGTATGAGAGTTCCTCCCCAAAATTACAGTGAATTACCATATGATCCAGAGTACATCATGTGAAATGCTGGGCTGGATGAAGCACAAGCTGGAATCAAGATTGCTGGGAAAAATATCAATAACCTCAGACATGCAGATGATACCACCACCCTTATGGCAGAAGGTGAAGAGGAACTAAAAAGCCTCTTAATGAAAGTGAAAGAGGACAGTGAAAAAGTTGGCTTAAAACTCAGCATTCAGAAAACTAAGATCATGGCATTCAGTCCCATTACTTCATGGCAAATAGATGGGGAAACCATAAAAACAGTGAGAGACTTTCTTTTCCTGGGCTCCAAAATCCCTGCAGATGGCGACTGCAGCCATGAAATTAAAAGACACTTGCTCCTTGGAAGAAAAGCTATGACCAACCTAGACAGCATGTTAAAAAGCAGAGATATTACTTTGCCAACAAAGGTCCATCTAGTCAAGGCTACGGTTTTTCTAGTAGTCATATATGGATGTGAGAGTTGGACTATAAAGAAAGCTGCTGCTAAGTCGCTTTAGTTGTGTCCGACTCTGTGCGACCCCATAGACGGCAGTCCACCAGGCTCCCCCATCCCTGGGATTCTCCCAGCAACAACACTGGAGTGGGTTGCCGTTTCCTTCTCCAATACATGAAAGTGAAAAGTGAAAGGAAAGTCGCTCAGTCTTGTCTGACTCTTTGCGCCAAAGAATTGATGCTTTTGAACTGTGGTGTTGGAGAAGACTCTTGAGAGTCCCTTGAACAGCAAGGAGATCAAACCAGTCAATTCTAAAGGAAATCAGTCTTGAATATTCATTGGAAGGGCTGATGCTGAAGCTGAAACTCCAATACTTTGGCCACCTGATGCAAAGAGCTGAGTAATTGGAAGAGACCCTGATGCTGGGAAAGACTGAAGGCAGGAAGAGAAGGGGCTGACAGAGGATTAGATGGTTGGATGGCATCACCAACTCAATGGACATGAGTTTGAGTAAGCTCCAGGAGTTGGTGATGACAGGGAAGCCTGGTGTGCTGCAGTCAATGGGGTCACAAAGAGTCGGACATGACTGAGTGACCTGAACTTAACTGAACCATATGACCCAGCACTTCCACTTCTGTGTATACACTGCCCAAAAATAAAAAGCAAGGTCTTGAAGAAATATTTGTATTCCTATGCTTATAGTGACATAATTCCCAACAGCTAAAAGGTAGAAGCAACCCAGTGTCCATTGGTGGATGAATTGATAACAAAATGTGGTCTCTAATATGCTAGAAGATTATTCAACCTTAGAAAGGAAAATCTGACACATGTTATGACATTGATGAACTTTTAAGGACATTAAGCTAAGTGAATAGCCCCCAAAGACATCTATTACATGATTCGCTTATGTGCAGTATGTAGCTGAGTCAGATTCAAAGAGGCAGAAAGCAGAATGGTGGTTTCCAGGAGCTGGAGCTGGGGGTAGGGGTAGAATAGGAAGTTATTGCATCATACACACAGAACTTCAGTTTTGCAAGATGAAAATCTTTGGAGATTGACTGTACAACAGTGTGAGTGTGTTTAGCCCTACTAATCTGTACACTTACAATGGTTAAGATGGTCAGTTTTGTCATATTTTTTAAAATACAAAATAACTGCACACAATACAAAGGCAAAGTAACTCCACAAATGAGTTTAATAGTATGTTAGAGACAGCAAAATACAAGATTTGTGACCTGGAAAATAGATCAATAGGAAATATCCAGAAAGAAGCACAGAGAGAAAAAGCATGGAAGTACAGAAAAGAGTGTAAGAGACATATGAAATGCAGTGTAAGAATCTAAATATGTAGAGACTGGAGTCCCAGAAGAAGAGGAAAGTAAAACTGAGGCAATATTTGAAGAAATGACAGGTAACAATATTGCCAAATTTATAAAAAGACATTAAGTGACTAATTGAAGAAGCTCCATATCCCTAGGCAGGGAGAAAAGCACACGTAGATTACCTCATTATAAACCTGCTAAAAACCAGATAAAGAGGAAATCTTAAAAGCAGCTAGAAGACAAATTACAGCCCGTGCTCATTATTTTCAGTATGCATATTTGTGAATTTGCCTAATTGAAAAAATTCATTTGTAACCTCAAAAATAAATTCTGGTGTTTTCAGGGACATGCACATAGGAGCAAAAAACCTGAGCCACCCCAACACCCCTGAACCTCTTGTGACTAGTCTTTTTTAATGTCACCATAGTTTTGCCTTTTCCAGAATCTCATGGAATTGGAATCATAGGGCACATACCTTTGTAAGACTGGCTTCTTTCACTTAGCAGTTTAAACTCTCCCATGTTTGTCTTTGGCTTGATGACTCATTTTCTTTTATTTTTTTTGTGGGATAATTTTTCATTGTATGAATTTACCATGGTTTCTTTATCCAGTCACCTATTGAGGGGCATTTGGATTGCTTCCAGTTGTTGGCACTTAGGAATTAAAGCTGCTGTAATGCAGGAGACCTGGAGAAGGAAAGGGCAACCCACACTAGTTATACAAAATTCAGCTCAACATGTACCATGAACTTCCATGTGAAACATAAGAAATAACACTTTTGTACGAAAACAAAGGAGAAAACATTTGGCATTTAGGACTCGATGAAGAGTTCTTAGACATAACATGTAGCACATTTTGAAAAAAAAAGAATAAACTTCTTCAATATTAAAAACTTCTGCTCTGCAAAAGACCCTCTTCAGAGGATGAAAATACAAGCTTCAGAATAAGAGACTGCAAATCTTATAGACAAAGACTCATATCTAGAATGCATAAAGGATTCTCGGCAATAAACACACATACCATTCAATTAGAAAATGGACCAAAGACATGAAGAGATACTTCATTGAAGAGGAGAGATAGCCAATAAGTACTTGTAGTTATTTTCAGCATCAATAGCCACTAGGAGGCACAAGACCAAAATGAAAGATCCGTGTAAAGGAACCTATTAAAGCTAAAATACAAAATAATGAAAACACCAGAAGCTGGTGAGCATGTGGATAAACAATCTCTCCTATGTGACTGGTAAGATTGTAAAGAGATTGTAGCCACTTAGGAAAGAATTTGGCCACTTTGTAAAAACAAACAATATGACCTAACACTTGCACGCACTTATTCTGGCGAAATAAAAACTTACACGCACAAAGAGACCTGGACGTAACAGCTTTTTGCTTTATTTTGTTGAAAATATTTATTGGAATATAGTTGATTTAAAATGTTGTGTTTCAGGTATATAGCAACGTGATTCAAATATATATACTCTTCCAGATTCCTTCCCATTGTATGTTATTACAAGATACCAAGTGTAGTTCCCTATGCTTTACACTAGGTTCTTGTTCATTAACTATTTTGTATATAGTAATGTGTATATTTTAATCCTAAATTTTCATCTCAAGCTCCTAATTTATCCTTCCCCTAGTTCCTTTCCCCTTTTGTGACCATAAGTTTGTTTTCTGAGTCTATTTCTGTTTTGTAAATAATTTCATTTGTTTCCTATTTTTAGATATTTGTCTTTGTCAACTTTACTTAATATGATATTCTCTAAGCCCATCCATATTGCTGCAGATGATATTATTTCACTCTTTTTTATGGCTGAGCAATATTCTTCTGTGTATATATACTACATCTTCTTTATTCATTCATCTGTTGATAGACATTTAGGTTACTTCTATGCCTTGTCTATTGTAAACAGTGCTGCTGTGAACACTGGGATGCATGTGTCTTTTTGAATTTTTTCTCTGGAAAAAAAAAAGTAAATCTTCCTGGTGGCTCAGAAGGTAAAGCATCTGCCTACGGTGCAGGAGACCCGGGTTCAATCCCTGGGTTGGGAAGATCCCCTGGAGAAGGAAATGGCAACCCACCCCAGTATTCTTGCCCGGAAAATCCCATGGACAGAGGAGCCTGGTAGGCTACAGTCCATGGAGTCACAAAGAGTCAGACACGACTGAGTGACTTCACTTCCACTTTCTTTTCCCTGGATGCATGCCCAGGAGTGGGATTGCAAGGTCATATGGTGGCCCTATTTTTAGTTTTTTAAGGAACCTCCATACTGTTGTCCATTGTGGCTGCTGCAGGGATTTACATTCTCACCAACAGTGTAGGAGGGGTTTGTTTTTTCTGCATCCTGTCCAGCATTTATTTGTAGGCTTTTTGATGACGGCCATTCTGGCTGGGGTGAGGTGACGCCTCACTGCAGTTTGTGTGGGTTTCTCTAGTAACTGGTGATGTTGAGCATTTTTTGTGTGTGCCTGTTGCGCTCTGTGTTTCTTCTCTGGAGAGATGTCTATTTAGGTCTTTCGGCCAGTTTTTGATTGGGTTGTTTGTTTTTTTGATAGTTGTCTGTATTTTGAAAATTAATCTTTTATTGGATCCAAATATTTTCTCCCTCTCCATAGGTTGTCTTTTCATTTTGTTTATGGTTTTGCTGTGGAAAAGCTTGTAACTTTAATTAGGTCCCATTTGTTTATTTTTGGTTTTATTTCCATTACTCTAGGAGATGGATCCAGAAAAATTTTGCTGTTATTTATGTCAAAGAGTATTCTGCTTATGTTTTCCTCTGGGAATTTTATAATATCTGGTCTTACATTTAGGTCATTAGTCTATTTGAGTTTACTTTTGTATATGGTATTAGAGAATGTTAGTAAAAAATGTATTTTTTACTTATAGCTGTCTGGTTTTCCCAGCGCCATTTATTAAAGAGACTGTCTTTCCTTAGTGTATATTCTTGCCTCCTTTATCATAGACTAATTGGCCAGAAGTGTGTGCTTTCATTTCTGGGCTTTCTAACGTGTTCCATTGATCTATATTTCTAACATGTTCCATTGATCTGAACTTTGTTTATAATAGATAAAAATAGGAAACAATCCATACGCCCTTGAGTGAGTGAATGGTTGAACTCTGATAGATCCCTACCATGGAACACTTCTCAGCAATGAAAAGGAAGAAACTATTGATTCGGGCAACAACTTGTATGGATCTCAGAGGCATTTCACTGAGCGAAAAGAAGGTAATCTCAAACTCAAAATATTACACACTTCAATATTTATTTAATATAACAAAATTTAGAAATAGCAGAATAGTAGTTGTGAGTGTGTAAGGATGTGAGAGGTGGGTGCGCGTGATGATAGAGGACCCGCTTGAGGGACATCTTTGTGGTGATAATTCAGTTCTTGCATCTTGATTGTGGTGGTGATTATGTGAATCTGCCCATGTGATAAAACACATAGAACTCTCAACACACACATAAATAAGTGCATGAAAATCTGAGAAGATTCTGTGGATTTCCCAGTTTTGATATTGCATTATAATTAGGGAAGGTGCTATCATTGGAAAAGACTAACCTGGAACCTGTACTATTTTTGCAACTTCTTATGAAAGTACATTGTTTAAAAAAGGTTTAAAAGATCAGTTATGTTTCTATTCAACAGCAGAAATTCTAAACTGAGAGGAAACTTGAATATAGTATTTTCAATAGCTTAAAAAATTAAACTCCTAACTTCATTAAAGTGCTAATAGTTTCAGTGAAAAACATGCAAGTCCTCTACACAGAAAACTTTTTAAAGGGTTTTAGAAAANCTAGTAACTGGTGATGTTGAGCATTTTTTGTGTGTGCCTGTTGCGCTCTGTGTTTCTTCTCTGGAGAGATGTCTATTTAGGTCTTTCGGCCAGTTTTTGATTGGGTTGTTTGTTTTTTTGATAGTTGTCTGTATTTTGAAAATTAATCTTTTATTGGATCCAAATATTTTCTCCCTCTCCATAGGTTGTCTTTTCATTTTGTTTATGGTTTTGCTGTGGAAAAGCTTGTAACTTTAATTAGGTCCCATTTGTTTATTTTTGGTTTTATTTCCATTACTCTAGGAGATGGATCCAAAAAAATTTTGCTGTTATTTATGTCAAAGAGTATTCTGCTTATGTTTTCCTCTGGGAATTTTATAATATCTGGTCTTACATTTAGGTCATTAGTCTATTTGAGTTTACTTTTGTATATGGTATTAGAGAATGTTAGTAAAAAATGTATTTTTTACTTATAGCTGTCTGGTTTTCCCAGCACCATTTATTAAAGAGACTGTCTTTCCTTAGTGTATATTCTTGCCTCCTTTATCATAGACTAATTGGCCAGAAGTGTGTGCTTTCATTTCTGGGCTTTCTAACGTGTTCCATTGATCTATATTTCTAACATGTTCCATTGATCTGAACTTTGTTTATAATAGATAAAAATAGGAAACAATCCATACGCCCTTGAGTGAGTGAATGGTTGAACTCTGATAGATCCCTATCATGGAACACTTCTCAGCAATGAAAAGGAAGAAACTATTGATTCGGGCAACAACTTGTATGGATCTCAGAGGCATTTCACTGAGCGAAAAGAAGGTAATCTCAAACTCAAAATATTACACACTTCAATATTTATTTAATATAACAAAATTTAGAAATAGCAGAATAGTAGTTGTGAGTGTGTAAGGATGTGAGAGGTGGGTGCGCGTGATGATAGAGGACCCGCTTGAGGGACATCTTTGTGGTGATAATTCAGTTCTTGCATCTTGATTGTGGTGGTGATTATGTGAATCTGCCCATGTGATAAAACACATAGAACTCTCAACACACACATAAATAAGTGCATGAAAATCTGAGAAGATTCTGTGGATTTCCCAGTTTTGATATTGCATTATAATTAGGGAAGGTGCTATCATTGGAAAAGACTAACCTGGAACCTGTACTATTTTTGCAACTTCTTATGAAAGTACATTGTTTAAAAAAGGTTTAAAAGATCAGTTATGTTTCTATTCAACAGCAGAAATTCTAAACTGAGAGGAAACTTGAATATAGTATTTTCAATAGCTTAAAAAATTAAACTCCTAACTTCATTAAAGTGCTAATAGTTCCAGTGAAAAACATGCAAGTCCTCTACACAGAAAACTTTTTAAAGGGTTTTAGAAAACTACATAAATGAAGTAATACGCTGTGTTTGTTGATCAAAGAATGAAAAATATGTCAATGTATCATAAATTATATGGATTTAATACAAAGTCAAAATCCCAGTTTTTTCTCTTTTTTGTGTGTGTATGTAGAAGTAACTAACTGACTCTAGAATACATATTGAAATGCAAATGGTCGATGTATCCAAGATGGTGATGGAAGGAGAAAACCTGTAGTATTTCCACTTCTCTCCTATAGGGGCTTCCCTTGTAGCTCAGTTAGTAAAGAATCCACCTACAATGCAAGAGACCCAGGTTCAGTTCCTGGGTCGGGAAGATCCCCTGGAGAAGGAAATGGCAACCCACTCCAGTGTTCTTGCCTGGAGAATCCCATGGACTGTAGCCTGCCAGGCTCCTCTGTCCATGGGGTCAAAAGAGTCGGACACGACTTAGCTACTAAACCACCACTACCACCCACTTATTACAGAGTGACAATGTGATATTGATACAAGAATAAGCAAACAGACCTATAAAGTAAAAGTTCAGAAATAAACTCACATATATGCACCCTGAAGTTCATGACAATACAGAATATTTGCAAAAGAAAGTCCTTTTCAAATAGAATTGGATCACTTTTGCATTTCACACGTGAAAAAACAAGTATTCATCCACACCCCAAACAGTACAGAAAATCAATTCTAGATGATTGTTGTTCTACATGCGAAAGGTAAAGAGTTCTATAGTGAGATACAAAGAGCAGTGTATATTCTTTTCTTGAGCTCTTTATGGATTTTATTCTTTTCTTGTTTTATGGATATAACGTCTTCTCCATGGTGATAGAAATTAGAATTTTTAACTTCTTGATTATCCAAGTTCAGTTTTTTTGCTTGTTTACTTTTCACATTCCTGGTGTCCACGTGTGTCTGATGATTCTAAGTTTTCCTTGGACTAGATTGCTTATAGGTGACTGATGTAAATTTTCTCTGCTGTTGTGTAAGTAGGTTTGTTTCCTCATTAGGTCTGAATGAGAAGGCTGATGGGGAGCTCAGGGTACATGGCTGAACGGACAGCCCTTTGGCTGGGAATCTCCAAAATTTCAGATTTCCTAAACCACTAGCCCATCCCCACCCAACCAGGTCCATTTCTCTAAAGGAAATCTCTTTGACTTCTTTGCTTGGTGAGAAACACTGGACTGCCAGCCTCTGGACCCTCACCATCTTTGGGTCTGAATTTCTCCAGGAAGAATCTCTTCCCTGGCTCCCTTTAGCCCTTTTTAAAATACAGCCTTCCCTCTGGCTTCCTCATTATAACTTCACCATCATACCTTCCTTCTCTCTAGTAATATGTTAAAATCTTTCATCCACTGAAGACCCCTTCTATTTATTTATCATTGTTGTTCTTTAGTGGTAACAAGTGGAGAAAAACGTGTTTTCAATCTACTCTCTTAAAATAGAACCTTCTAACTTATCCTTCCTTTACCTAGCCTAACCTAGTGTTTGCCAACTTGACCTGGACATAGTATCTTGTCGTTGTTGTTATTTAGTCACTCTATCATGTCCAACTCTTTGTGACCCCATGAACTGCAGCCTGCCAGGCTCCTCTGTCCATGGAATTCTCTAGGCAAGAATACTGGAGTGGGTTGCCATTTCCTTCTCTAGTGGATCTTCCCAACCCAGGGATTGAACCCACGTCTCTTGCCTTGGCATGGGGGTTCTTTACCACTGAGCCACGAGGGAAGCCCCATATAGTACCTTCAGTTCAGTTCAGTTGCTCAGTTGTGTCCAATTCTTTGCGACCCCATGGACCGCAGCACACCAGGCTTCCCTGTCCATTACCAGCTCCCAGAGCTTGCTCAAACTCATTTCCATCAAGTCGGTAGAATCTTAATAACATGCAAATAGAACATATATTTAGAAACAGTGTTATATATAGTTGTGAGGGGATCATGTGAAGGATGATCCCAGAAAACCAGGTCAGCATCTCCACTTGTAGACTTTTTGATTGTTCTACATATTTCAGTACCTTAGGGCTGTGTTCTCAGGCTCTGGGATGTGAAATCCTGGTACATGAATACTTTTCCCAGGTGGTAAAGTGAATCTAAAACTGGTTCAAGAAAAATTCATGTTCTGTTCACTGTTACTCAGTTCTCTTTAAGGCAGGAAGCCTGGTTAGGCTTCAGAACTTTCACAAAAGATCACCAAGTCACTTAGTCTCTTAGCACTTCTCTCCATCTGACTCTCTGCCTTCGGCCATGTGGAAAAGCAGAACCCTGACTTGTCTCAGAGAATCTAATCTCTGCCTGTCAGTTTGGCCACTCTGATTGAAATCCAGGCTGAGGAAGGTATCTTTAAAAAGGACATCTAGAGTAGGATTGCTGTGTATACACTACCATGTGTAAAACAGATAGCTAGGGGGGACCTGCTCTACAGCACAGAGACCTCGGCTCGCTGCTCTGTGATGACCCAGAGGGCTGGGATGCAGGGCTGGGAGGGAGATTCAGGAGGGAAGGGATACATATAGCTGATTCACACTGTTGTACCACAGAAACCAACACAACATTGGAAAGCAGTTTGCCTCCAATTAAGAAAGATAAACTGTACACATTTGAGATGGGCTTCCCAGGTGGCGCTAGAGGTAACGAATCCCCCTGCCAGTGCAGGAGACTCCTGTTCAGTCCCTGGGTTGGGAAGATCCCCTGGAGTAGGAAGTGGCAATCCACTCCAGAGTTCTTGCCTGAAAACTTCCCTGGACAGAGGAGCCTGGTGGGCTATGGTCTCTGGGATTTCAAAAGAGTCAGACACAACTGAGTACACGCACACACACATTTGAGATAAATATGAATGGACTTATGTTATCTTGATTTGTGAGACAATTAATAAAAATGCTGAATTTTTTAAAAAATAGAAAGCAAGAACATCTAAAGTGAGTTTCCCAAAGGCTGTTCTATGGGACACCTCTTCTGCCTGATGCTAGCAGGTCTTCATGGACCAAAGTCCCATGATTAACCAGATGCATGCTGGAGTCTGAAAGGAGAGCCCCCAGAGGAACCAACCTGTTTAAACTTGGTTTAAACTGGCTATTCCCCACAGTATCTGACTCTGGACCTTTCCTGGGGGTTTTACCAGAAGCACACACAGGAAATCACTTCTCCATTTGTTACGCAATGCTGCTGGAAAAAAGAATCATCTCCTATGATACTTACTGTCCAAAACAGTCCACAAAACCAGCATCTTTCTGAATTTTGCAGATGAGTGGGTGAGAGCGGGTGCTTTTTTTCTTTCTGATGAGCAGAGCTGTGTAACTTCTGTTCCCCTTTTTTGCTCAAGGAAGCTCTGAGTCAGACTTAATATTTAGTGTTGGTGAAGCTATCAGGCTCTGTGATTAACATACTTCCTTCCTCTTTCCATGTTCTTATTGTTTTGATTTTATTTAACCCTGTTACTACGTCCTTTGGGGAGCCCTCTCAAACACATTTTAGGAACAATTAAGGTCACCTGACCAAACTATGACATTTTGTTAATATATGATCATGGAATATCTATGATCATATATCCATTCAGCAAGATAATCATTGTCTAATCACACATGGTGACCGGTTATTCAGACTTCAGCTTTATGTAGGTTTCCATTGGGAGAAAATAGTTGACTATAAAAAATAATCTCTCCCATGTTCTTGTGCCCTGGTGATGTATTTGATGGCAAAAAGGAAAATCCTTGGGAAGTAATAATTTTATATTTCCACTTTATAGGGGAACATGGACTACATTTAACTAAAGGAATCATTTAGACTGGTTTTGTTTTATTTTATTTTTTAAAGTAGAGTTGATTTACAATTTGTGTTAATTTCTGCTGTACAGCAAAGTGAATTATTTATATATGCAAAAGAATAGGAATAAGGATGTGTATATATAAACGCACATTCTTATTCTTTTACATTATGGTTTATCACAGGCTATTGAATATAGTTCTCTGTGCTACACAGTAGGACCTTATTGTTTATCCACCCTACCTATTAATATAATTGTTTCTATCTGTGAATCCCAAACTCTCAATCCTTCTCTCTTCCACCTCTCTCTCACTTGGCAAACAAATAGACTTGTTTCATTCAAAATACAAATTCATCCTTTGTTGGACTGTTTCTCTAGGCTTCCCTTGCATCTATTACCACACATGGCATGCATGTTGAGGTGTTCTTAGGAAATATCTTCAGTTAACTAAAGTGACAATGCATAATCCTGGCAGCTGGGGGAGGGTTAGCAGGGAAGGAAGAGGAACATTCAGAACTGAGGTCCTCAGTAACAAATATGGACAGATTAACTGGCCATAAATGCATGGGTTTATTTCTGGGCTTTCTGTCCTATTCCACTGACCTATGCATCTGCTTTTGTGCTGCTACCGTATGTTTTGATGACTATAGCTTTGTAGTATAGTCTAAAGTCAAGGACAGTGATTCCTCCAGCTCTCCTCTTCTTTCTCAAGATTGTTTTGGCTATTTGGGGGTCTTTGTCTTTCCATGCAAATTAAATTTTTTTTGTTCCCTTTCTGTGAAAAATGTCATTGGTCATTTGACAGGGATTTCATTGAATCTGTAGATTCCCTTGGGTAGTTTAGTCATTTTAATTAACAGTATTGATTCTTTTAATCCAAGAACATGGTATATCTTTCTATCTGCTTGTGTCTTCTTCAATATCTCTCATGAGTGTTATAGTTTTCAGAGTCTTTTTGCTTTCTTAGGTAGGTTTATTCCTAGGTATTTTATTAGTCTGCTCCCTAGAGTTCATATGAAGTTAAACCATTTTATGCAGGACATTAAATCATGGGATATAGGAGGGATAAACCCAAACATTGTATAATATGATACAAGTGAACAGTTTATGGTGGAAATAGATTAAATCATGAATTTTAGCTGAGGATTGGGGCTCCATTGTGAAACCATCTAGTCCCAGGTGCTCTTTTCAGTAGTGGAGTTTTAATTACCTTTTCAGTTTCATCTATAACAGTTGATTTATTCAAGGCCTCCTTTTCTTGGTTTAATACTGGTCGTTTTTGCGTTTTGCAAGGAAACCATCTGTGTCCACGTATGTTGCCAGCAGCTTGTGNAGAACATATATTTAGAAACAGTGTTATATATAGTTGTGAGGGGATCATGTGAAGGATGATCCCAGAAAACCAGGTCAGCATCTCCACTTGTAGACTTTTTGATTGTTCTACATATTTCAGTACCTTAGGGCTGTGTTCTCAGGCTCTGGGATGTGAAATCCTGGTACATGAATACTTTTCCCAGGTGGTAAAGTGAATCTAAAACTGGTTCAAGAAAAATTCATGTTCTGTTCACTGTTACTCAGTTCTCTTTAAGGCAGGAAGCCTGGTTAGGCTTCAGAACTTTCACAAAAGATCACCAAGTCACTTAGTCGCTTAGCACTTCTCTCCATCTGACTCTCTGCCTTCGGCCATGTGGAAAAGCAGAACCCTGACTTGTCTCAGAGAATCTAATCTCTGCCTGTCAGTTTGGCCACTCTGATTGAAATCCAGGCTGAGGAAGGTATCTTTAAAAAGGACATCTAGAGTAGGATTGCTGTGTATACACTACCATGTGTAAAACAGATAGCTAGGGGGGACCTGCTCTACAGCACAGAGACCTCGGCTCGCTGCTCTGTGATGACCCAGAGGGCTGGGATGCAGGGCTGGGAGGGAGATTCAGGAGGGAAGGGATACATATAGCTGATTCACACTGTTGTACCGCAGAAACCAACACAACATTGGAAAGCAGTTTGCCTCCAATTAAGAAAGATAAACTGTACACATTTGAGATGGGCTTCCCAGGTGGCGCTAGAGGTAACGAATCCCCCTGCCAGTGCAGGAGACTCCTGTTCAGTCCCTGGGTTGGGAAGATCCCCTGGAGTAGGAAGTGGCAATCCACTCCAGAGTTCTTGCCTGAAAACTTCCCTGGACAGAGGAGCCTGGTGGGCTATGGTCTCTGGGATTTCAAAAGAGTCAGACACAACTGAGTACACGCACACACACATTTGAGATAAATATGAATGGACTTATGTTATCTTGATTTGTGAGACAATTAATAAAAATGCTGAATTTTTTAAAAAATAGAAAGCAAGAACATCTAAAGTGAGTTTCCCAAAGGCTGTTCTATGGGACACCTCTTCTGCCTGATGCTAGCAGGTCTTCATGGACCAAAGTCCCATGATTAACCAGATGCATGCTGGAGTCTGAAAGGAGAGCCCCCAGAGGAACCAACCTGTTTAAACTTGGTTTAAACTGGCTATTCCCCACAGTATCTGACTCTGGACCTTTCCTGGGGGTTTTACCAGAAGCACACACAGGAAATCACTTCTCCATTTGTTACGCAATGCTGCTGGAAAAAAGAATCATCTCCTATGATACTTACTGTCCAAAACAGTCCACAAAACCAGCATCTTTCTGAATTTTGCAGATGAGTGGGTGAGAGCGGGTGCTTTTTTTCTTTCTGATGAGCAGAGCTGTGTAACTTCTGTTCCCCTTTTTTGCTCAAGGAAGCTCTGAGTCAGACTTAATATTTAGTGTTGGTGAAGCTATCAGGCTCTGTGATTAACATACTTCCTTCCTCTTTCCATGTTCTTATTGTTTTGATTTTATTTAACCCTGTTACTACGTCCTTTGGGGAGCCCTCTCAAACACATTTTAGGAACAATTAAGGTCACCTGACCAAACTATGACATTTTGTTAATATATGATCATGGAATATCTATGATCATATATCCATTCAGCAAGATAATCATTGTCTAATCACACATGGTGACCGGTTATTCAGACTTCAGCTTTATGTAGGTTTCCATTGGGAGAAAATAGTTGACTATAAAAAATAATCTCTCCCATGTTCTTGTGCCCTGGTGATGTATTTGATGGCAAAAAGGAAAATCCTTGGGAAGTAATAATTTTATATTTCCACTTTATAGGGGAACATGGACTACATTTAACTAAAGGAATCATTTAGACTGGTTTTGTTTTATTTTATTTTTTAAAGTAGAGTTGATTTACAATTTGTGTTAATTTCTGCTGTACAGCAAAGTGAATTATTTATATATGCAAAAGAATAGGAATAAGGATGTGTATATATAAACGCACATTCTTATTCTTTTACATTATGGTTTATCACAGGCTATTGAATATAGTTCTCTGTGCTACACAGTAGGACCTTATTGTTTATCCACCCTACCTATTAATATAATTGTTTCTATCTGTGAATCCCAAACTCTCAATCCTTCTCTCTTCCACCTCTCTCTCACTTGGCAAACAAATAGACTTGTTTCATTCAAAATACAAATTCATCCTTTGTTGGACTGTTTCTCTAGGCTTCCCTTGCATCTATTACCACACATGGCATGCATGTTGAGGTGTTCTTAGGAAATATCTTCAGTTAACTAAAGTGACAATGCATAATCCTGGCAGCTGGGGGAGGGTTAGCAGGGAAGGAAGAGGAACATTCAGAACTGAGGTCCTCAGTAACAAATATGGACAGATTAACTGGCCATAAATGCATGGGTTTATTTCTGGGCTTTCTGTCCTATTCCACTGACCTATGCATCTGCTTTTGTGCTGCTACCGTATGTTTTGATGACTATAGCTTTGTAGTATAGTCTAAAGTCAAGGACAGTGATTCCTCCAGCTCTCCTCTTCTTTCTCAAGATTGTTTTGGCTATTTGGGGGTCTTTGTCTTTCCATGCAAATTAAATTTTTTTTGTTCCCTTTCTGTGAAAAATGTCATTGGTCATTTGACAGGGATTTCATTGAATCTGTAGATTCCCTTGGGTAGTTTAGTCATTTTAATTAACAGTATTGATTCTTTTAATCCAAGAACATGGTATATCTTTCTATCTGCTTGTGTCTTCTTCAATATCTCTCATGAGTGTTATAGTTTTCAGAGTCTTTTTGCTTTCTTAGGTAGGTTTATTCCTAGGTATTTTATTAGTCTGCTCCCTAGAGTTCATATGAAGTTAAACCATTTTATGCAGGACATTAAATCATGGGATATAGGAGGGATAAACCCAAACATTGTATAATATGATACAAGTGAACAGTTTATGGTGGAAATAGATTAAATCATGAATTTTAGCTGAGGATTGGGGCTCCATTGTGAAACCATCTAGTCCCAGGTGCTCTTTTCAGTAGTGAAGTTTTAATTACCTTTTCAGTTTCATCTATAACAGTTGATTTATTCAAGGCCTCCTTTTCTTGGTTTAATACTGGTCGTTTTTGCGTTTTGCAAGGAAACCATCTGTGTCCACGTATGTTGCCAGCAGCTTGTGATAGTGTTGTTTTGCAGTGGATTCACTGGTCCCTAGTCTATGATTATCTGATATTCTCATTCTACTCATGCATACTTTTGCTGTGTTTCTTTTTGTCTTTTTCAGTCTCACAAGATCATCAATGTTATTGGTCTTTTCAATAAAATGCTTTTGGATTTGTATATTTTTATTACATAGATTTTAGCCCTTACCATTATTAATTTCCTCTTCCAACTCTTTGTGGTTTGATGTTTTTGTTCCATTACTATTTTAAAAAAATATTTGTTTATTTATTTGGCTGCATAAGGACTCTAGTTGTAGCGCTAGGGCTCTAGAGCACATGGGCTTTCCTGGACCAAGGATTGAACCCTGGTCACAGGTTCAATCCCACATCTTCTTCATTGCAAGATGGACTCTCAATCATTGGACCATCAGGGAAGTCCCACTAATTTCTTAAAATGAGTTAATTTGTGTCCCCACAGAGAGAACTATTGAAGTCCTAACCACCTGTGCTTCAGAAGGAGACCTTGTATAGAAATAGAGTTATTGTAGATGTAATTAGTTAAGGCCACACAGGACTTGTTTGGGCCTAGTCCAGTATGACTGGCGTCCTTGCACAAAGATGGGCAGGTGAAGATGCAAAGGGTGAATACCATAGAAAATGCAGGCAGAAAATGGCCTATTTATGCTGCCACAAGCCAAGGAGTATCTGTATCCACCAGAAGCTGAAAAAGGTAAGAAGATTTTTCCCCAGAGACTTTGGAGGAAGTTTGGCCTGGCTAACACCTTGTTTTCAGATTTTAGCCTCCAGAACTCTGAAACAATAACTTTCTGTTGTTCTAAACCACACAAGGGAAATTAGAAAAAGAAAAATGGAAAGTAAAAGTCAGCATACCTAAATTTATGGGATACAGTCAAGGCAGAACTCAGAGAGAAATATATAGCTGTAAACACCTACATACAAATATGATTCCAAGTCAATTACCTATTGCAAAGTATAGAAAAATCCTAAAAAAATTCACAAAAAATTTTGCAGCTAATAAACTGATGCAGTAAAGTAGCAGAATATAAAATTAACAAATTAAAAGCAGTTATGTTTCTCTAGATAGAAATGAATGATGCAAATGAGACATTAAGAAAACAATTTCATTTATAATAGCATCAAAAAGGACAAAATAATTGGGAATAAATTTAACTAAGGAGGTGTAAGGCTTGTACACTGAAAATGACAGAACATTGCTGAAAGGTTAATGGGCGCTTAAACAAATGGAAAAAATCCTGTATTCATGGCTTGGAAGACTTAATATTGTTAAGTGATAATACTATCCGAACTGACCTAAGGATTCAGTGCGGTTCCTACCAGAGTCCTAGTGGCCTCTTTTTTCTTCTTCAGAAATGGAAAAACTGATCCCACAGTTCACATGGAAAGCATGCATGCATGCTAAGTTGC
>SJYW01008672.1:848519-872982 GCA_006410735.1 Raphicerus campestris
GAGCTCCCGGGATGCTCTGATGTCGTCCAGGCCACACTCTGAGAACTCCTGCCCCAGGGCTCGGTCACGGCCTCCCCGATTCTCGCTGAGCCAGTGCCCTCTACTTCCTAGCCATGCCCCTTGGTCCCCCTTCCTCCAGCTGGGGCACTTGCTATGCCCTCTATACTGGTCTGGCCTTCACTGAGCTCTGGGTTAGCCTTGACAAGATGAGAAAAAAAGTGTTTTTCTTTGCTTTTCTCAACCCGAAGGAGATGGGAATGCTTCAAAAGGTGTTCTCTCTGGGGGAGAAATGGGTTCACTGAAGAACTGATGCTTTCAAAGTGTGGTGCTAGAGAAGACTCTTGAAAGTCCCTTGCACTGCAGGGAGAGCAAACCAGTCAATCCTATAAGAAACCAACCCTGATTATTCAGTGGAAGGACTGATGCTGAAGCTCCAAGACTTTGGCCACCTGATAAGAGCTGACTCACTGAAAACAACCTGATGCTAGGAAAGATTGAAGGCAGGAGGAGAAGGGACGACAGAGGATGAGATGGTTGGAGGGCCTCGTCACCTCAATGTACATGAGTTTGAGCAAACTCCAGGAGATGGTGAAGGACCGGGAAGCCTGGCATGCTGCAGTCCATGGGGTTGCAGAGAGTCAGACATGACTCGGTGACTGAACAATATCAACAACAGCAAAGTGGGGAACTGAACGCAAGGCAGGGAACACATTTGAGGGTGGCTGGGGTGTGGGCTCTGGGCTGGTTTGGTCTGTATTTGAGAGGCACACTTGTGGGTTTATGGTTGGAACCTCTAGGAACTGGCTAGTCCACGGAAGGGTCAGAGAGGCCCCAGATGTCAAAGGTAAAACACAGACCTGGTTAATGTAAGACTTGGTTAATCCAGGATGGTTCGCAGAGAAATGGGCAGTGGGAAGTGGTGCTGGCTCTGAGCTTCAGATCCATTTTAAAGTCTCTATCCTAAAAGCACTGTCTGGACTATGAATCAGGCTCTGGGTTGTCACTGCCTCTTGTCTTCCAAGCTCAGCCCGTCTCTCCCATGCCAGGCTAAGGGTGTCCCCTTCCTTTTCCTCTGTAGGTGAGGAAGGAGATCCCTTGCTCAGGGTTCATGGACTGAGACCAGCTGCTGCCATGTGAGGTCATAGACCCCATACAAGCCCTCAGGGGACAAGTGCAACAGCGCCGGGTGTCCTGGGGCAGGGGGGTGACCGAAGCCACATGGAAGGTACCTCCTGACAGGACTCCAAGGAATCTCTTCTTGTGATTCACTGCACCAGAGCCTTCCTTCCAGCTGCCAAAGCCTGCGGAGCCCGCCTGTGACAGCCTGCCCTGGGGGCTGGAATGTTGCGGAGACGACAAATCAAAGCTGGCTCAGCCTGAAGCCTGCATGCCTGTTGGGAGGGCTGGCAGGTGCCGTGCCCAGGTGGGGTTTCTTATGTAACGTGACACATGGATGAGCCGGCCGTGGGTGCACCCGGGGCCCGGCAGGGTGACTCAGGCCCCGCCATCACTGCTTCCCAGAAATGTGGCACTCGGGTGTCAGCTGAGCAGATGTTCTGTGTGTCACTGTGATTGTTAGAAAGCAAAGGAGGGTCCCATGACGCAGTGGAAGCGGGGGCGGGGGTGGGGGCCGGCAGTGGAGACTGCAGGGGTATCAAGGCCAAAGGAGGTGGGCGGTGTGGGGTGGGGAGGCAAGATCTGGAAACTTCCCTTTCCATTTGGACCAGACTGGAAGGCAAGGAAGGCTGCCGGTGGCACGTCTTCCTCCCACCCTTGTTGGGCGGACGCTCGGCTGGTTTTCAGCAGTGGAATCCTATACAGTGAATAATCCTTGTGTCACTCATTACAGAAATCAAATCTCTGTGAAGAGATCATCTTCCTCTCTCTGGCTGTAAGGCAATGGAGTGTTTCTTTCCCCCTACCACTGAGTAGAGAGCAGGGCCCGTCCTCCACCAGTGGCCTGGCAGTGCCCTGGGGGTTCGGCTTCTAGGGGTCTTCTCCTGGACCGCCCACATCCCCAATGCTGGCCCCGTGTCCCTGGTCCGAAGGTGGAGGGTAAGGTTAAGGGAGGCAGGGGTACAGTTAGGGGACAGGAGGCCTCGAATTAGAGCAGGAGAGGCCTGCTGGAGACTCCTGCGCCCGCACAGGGGGAGGGCTTGGCTTGTGGAAGGAGGACTGGGGGATCTGGGCTGGGCGCCCCGGGGAGGGGCATCAGCGTGACATAGGTCCAGTGTCCAGCTGGCCTCTGTGCATGCTCCAGGCCCCATAGGCAGGTTGGAGGGGAGAATGGGCAGCGGCCCTTGGTGTCCTCATCCCATTGAGTGTCTCTCTCTGAAACCAGGGCAAAGAGGAGGAAGCCAAGGACAGGCTGGGAAGAACAGGCCTTTCCACGATGAAGACTGATTTCCTCTGAACTGAATACAAAACAAAATCTCTCCTGTAGCTCTCAAGTGCTCTGTGCATTCTCCCTAAGCCACACCATCTAGACAACCTGGGCGCATAGGTGTGATGGGAACCGCATTGTTCCAGTCCACACTTGTGCAGACCAGTGTCCTACACTGTGTAGCATCGTCAGGCACAGACTCTGAGAACAGAAAGGAACCTTCGAGCTTGTTGATGGGGAGCCATGGTCCCCAAAACACACCAGCATCCTCAACCCTGGGACCTATGATTTTGATACCTTCTATAGCAAAAGGGATTTTCCAGGTGTCATTAGGTTGTGGGTTTTCAGGTGGGAAGATTATCCTGGATTATTTCAGTGGGCCCCCAATAGAGTCGGGGCTTCCCAGATGGCTCAGTGGTAGAGATCCCACCTGCTAGTGCAGGAGATGCAGGAGACTTGGGTTCTATCCCTGGGTTGGGAAGATCCCCTGGAAGAGGGAATGGCAACCCACTCCAGTATTCTTGCCTGGGAAACCCCATGGACAGAGGAGCCTGGCGGGCTACCATCCACCGGGTCGCCAAAAGTTGGACATGTCTGAGCCCTGAGCCTGCCCACACAAATAGAGCCAAGAGAGTCCTCAAAAGTGAGAGGGAAGAATGTCAGGAGAAAGGCCACCTGCTGCTGGGAGCAGGGAGGGGACGGTGATGTGCTGGGGAGAAGTGAGGACCGCTCCAGAAGATGGAAAAGATGAAGGAAGGATCGTCCCCTGGGCCTTCAGTAGGACCGCAGCACTGCTGACCCCTTGACTGCCACCTCCTGGAGCCCACTGTGGACTTCTGGCCTCCAGAGCGGTTAGAAGATCAGATGGTTTTGTTTTAGCCGTTGTTGGTGATGACTCGATATAGCAGCTGAAGGAAACTAATACAGCACTCCCTGAACTCAGCCCTCTCTATAGCGGAGGAGGCAGAAGCCTGATTGCAGTATATATTTTCATTTTTAGTTTGCTAACTTGTATTTATTGGTAATTGTCCCACTGACCAGAGCAGGCCTGAGAATTTTCAGTTTTATGGGGTCTGATTACGAAATCAATCCTGTGGATTTGATGACCATATTTTCTTGAATCAAAATGAAAGAACTCTGATCTGATAATGAATGAGATTCCTCTGGTGGCACAGTGGGTAAGAAGCCGCCTGCCAATGCAGGGGAAACGGGTTTGATCCCTGGTCCGGGAAGATTCCACATGCCGCGGAGCAACTGAACCTGTGTGCTACAACTATTGACCTTGTGCTCTAGATCCTGGAAGCTGCGACTCCTGAGCCCGTGCACCACAGCTGCTGAAGCCTGTGCACCCGAGGGCCTGTGCTCTGCAAGAGGAGCCACCGCAAGGAGAAGCCACCCCTGGAGAGGAGCCCCCGCTCGCTGCACCTAGAGAAAGCCCTCTCAAAGCACCGGAGACCCAGCACAACCAAAACTAAAGAAAGAGATAAAATTATATAGAAAAAGGATGAGTGGATCTATGGGGATACTGTGGCAGAGGCTGTCCCATTAAACCGGGGACCAGTAGCCCATGTTGTAATGCACATCGCAGTGGCCAACCCACAGCATCCTTGCCTCCAGCTCCCCTCTCATCACCCCCAACCTCTGCCTCCACATCATTGTAAGGAAGGAAGAAAAGGGGGGCGGGCGAAGCTTGCTGCTGGGTTTGCAGAGGACGCTGCTGATTTCTGAATCAGAACGGACTTTGAAAAGTCCTCCTGAGTCTAAAAAGATGAAGACGCATTGCTTCAACCCTTGCAATAAACATCCTGGGTGACCTTCACCTCAAACCTCAGAGGTTTCGAGATGGCACAGAACATGCTGTGCCGTGTTTATTTCCCATCACTTGGTGGAGAAACTCTGCACGGGAAGGACAATGCAGAAATGAAGCCCTGGAGGTACTGCAGGGTGGTCTCGCAATAAAGTGAGTCACGTGGATTTTTTTTTTTTTGGTTTTGCAGTGTATATAAAAGTGTAATACACTGTACTGTAACCTATTAAGCATGCAATAACATTATGTCTAAAAAAAAAAGTACGTACCTTAACTGAAAAATACTTTCTTGCTAAAAAATGCTAACCATCATCTGAGCCTTCAGTGTGTCATCACCTTTTTGCAATAGTCCTTCAAAGATCACCATCACAACTATAATAATAATAATGAAAAATGTGAAATACTTGGAGAATGGCCAAAATGTGAAACAGACACAAGTGAGCAAATGCTCTCGGAAGAGTGGCACTCCTAGACTTGTTCGAACCCAGGTTGCTGCAAACCTTCAATGTGTAATAAATGCAGTATCTGCTAAATAAAACAAAGTCCAGTAAAATGAGGTCAACCTGCACTGCTGCGGGCCCCTGCAGTCTGGCTTGAATGACTGTGAGTCTGAGGCATTAATTTTTTTTTTTTTTNGGCACAGTGGGTAAGAAGCCGCCTGCCAATGCAGGGGAAACGGGTTTGATCCCTGGTCCGGGAAGATTCCACATGCCGCGGAGCAACTGAACCTGTGTGCTACAACTATTGACCTTGTGCTCTAGATCCTGGAAGCTGCGACTCCTGAGCCCGTGCACCACAGCTGCTGAAGCCTGTGCACCCGAGGGCCTGTGCTCTGCAAGAGGAGCCACCGCAAGGAGAAGCCACCCCTGGAGAGGAGCCCCCGCTCGCTGCACCTAGAGAAAGCCCTCTCAAAGCACCGGAGACCCAGCACAACCAAAACTAAAGAAAGAGATAAAATTATATAGAAAAAGGATGAGTGGATCTATGGGGATACTGTGGCAGAGGCTGTCCCATTAAACCGGGGACCAGNTGGAGTGGGTTGTCATTTCCTTCTCCAATGCATGAAAGTGAAAAGTGAAAGTGAAGTCGCTCAGTCGTGTCCGACTCTTTGCGACTCCATGGACTGCAGCCCACCAGGCTCTTCCGTTCATGGGATTTTCCAGGCAAGAGTACTGGGGTGGGGTGCCATTGCCTTCTCTGAGGTTGTGTAAATTCCTCTTTATGGATCGTAAGATAAGCAGTTACCCTTCAGCATGGCCAAAGGCACACGGCGTGATTTCACTTCCTCTCTTTGGCGCTATTCATGTGGGCTGCCCTGTGCTATTCAGTGACTAGGACCCCAAAGAGGTGGGTCAGCTGGACTCGTATGTTTGGCTGACCACAGTGACAGTATGGAGAGGATTCAGTCATCGACAGGCCTTTCATCCTGGGATAATTATGGTGTTTGGTGAGATTTACCTGCTGAGGTGAATGTATACCCTTGGAACTTCTTTGGCTGGACTGCAAATTTATAGCATACTTTTTGATCTTACCATGTTAAAGTTATGGGACAGAAACAAGTATTCCCCCTTCAACTAGTCCTTGGAAAAAGATTAAACAGGAATACAGTGTAACATTTACTCTTTGCCTAATAAACTCTTGTGGTGGGTATTCCCAGCTCCCAGAGACCCAAGTTCGATTCTTGGGTTGGGAAGATCCCCTGGAGAAGGAGATGGCAACACTCCAGTATTCTTGCCTGGGAAATCCTATGGTCAGAGGAACCTGGCGGGCTACAGTCCATGGGGTCGCAGAGTCAGACATGACTGAGCAACTCACACAAACAGACAGCTTCCATAAGAACCTCATCATGAAGTTATGCAAACACTAAATAAATCCAGTAAGCTCACCTGTGGGACCCCTATATGCCTGGACCTCAGTTTGTTCTCCTTTAAACTGGAGGATGGATTTGACCATCTCAAAAGTCTCCATCTTGCTCCAACGTGGTGTTTTTCTCAGATTTTATTTACCCATCTGAGTTGAGACCCCCAAGAATTACCTTCCTTGTTGTTGTTCAGTCGCTAAGTCATGTCCAACTCTTTTGAGACCCCATGGACTGTAGCCTGTCAGACTCCTCTGTCCTTGGGACTTACCAAGCAAGAATACTGGAGTGGGTTTCCATTTCCCTCTCCAGCAGAATCTTCCCAACCCAGGGATCAAACTCACATCTCCTACATTGTCAGGCAGATTCTTTACCACCAGGAAAGCCCTACCTTCCTTGTCAGCAGAAGAATAAAACTAGGATCAGTGGGTGCTTTTGACTCTGAACCGTTTGCTCTGGGTATGAAATTCCTAAGATTTCTCTACAAGGATTTTTGTTTCTGCATTTTCACTTTTAAGAACATCAGTATCTGAATAAATCAAACAGAAAGTGTCCGTTAGGATAGTAACAGGGATTTTAAAGGACATCTGGAAGTGTGTTTTTCCTTTCCATCCCCCAGCACCAGCCTGGGTCCAGTCCCTGGGACTCCATCCTTTCTAGCTCCAGGGACTGCTCCTAAGGGGAGAGTTAGCACCATCTGTCTTGCACAGACATGAATTTCCACCTCCAGGGTACAGATTACTCAACCAAATCCCACAAACTCTGATAAATATTTGGAAAAACCACCTTCTTCCTTCAGTAATAAGAGTTAAACATCACATAAGACTGGGGGCAGGGGTTCTCTATACCCAGAAGGACTTCAGGGGGTAAACAGCAACTCTGTCCCTGGTTAAAGTTTCAAAGTCCTCTTCTTCTTTTGAACAGGACTGTGGCGGGCAAAATACACATCCTTGTAAAAATCACCTCGCAGCTGGAAGTAATGCAAGTTTTAGCGAGTCACAAAAAATAGGGAAACTCGCACAGAGTTTCCTTGGCCACTTCCCCATTCGAGTGCTCACACACCCAGAGCTGCAGCTCGGAGGGTGCTCTCAGTGAGAAGGGAAAAGGTGTGTTCACAGCCACCCAGTCGGGGGAGGGACGCAAGCCCGATTGGGAAATCCCTGGACAACGAGGATATAAATTCCTGCCCGACCGCTGAGCTTCCACTGAAGGTGAAAGGCCTGGCAGCCTTCCCAGGAGACAAGCTCCAGGTGAGCAATGCAGAGCTGCAGGTAAGGTGGGGAGGGGGGGGCTCGATATGGGAGTCAGGGCTCCTGGGCTCCATCATTTCTCCAGGGAACCTCAGGAAGCTTCCCTGATGTCTAGAACGCAGATGCTCCCTCTCTCTGTGACCTTCCCCACCCATGGGAAGGTGACTTGGACCTTTTGCGGTTTCAGTTTCTCTGTCAAGAAAGGGGCTGGATCAGAGGGTTTCCAAGGACTTTTCTACGATTGGAGTGAGTGAGTGAAAGTCGCTCAGTCCTGTCTAACTCTTTTGCGACCCCTTGGGCTGTAGCTTGCCAGGCTCCTCTGTCCATAGGATTCTCCAGGCAAGAATACCGGTGTGGGTTGCTATGCCCTCCTCCAGGGGCTCTTCCTGACCCAGGGATCGATCCCAGGTCTCCTGCATTGGAGACAGATTCTTTACTGTCGCTGTGATTGGAGTGACAGGCAAAACAGCTGTGGAATCAGGAAGAGGGGAGGAGTGGCTGAGAGGGTCTGTCTCTGGCTCAGAGGAGGCTGTGCCTCTGGGACTTACACTGAGCTTAGAGGCTTTCCTCTTTGGAAAGATCATGGGATGCTGTCTTTTCCAAAATATGAGCAACTTTTGTAACATCTGAGCTCTCGGGGTTGGCTGAGCCCCAAACCTTCTGGCTGCTTTGGAAGAGCAGCAGGCAGAGTGTGGTTACGTGCCAGTCCCAGAGGCTGAAGGGCCCAGGTTCAAGTCCAGTTGTGCCTGTTAAAACTGTATGACATCATGTGTGTGTTCCTATGGTGAGTGTCTTTTAAGAACCCTGTTACTTGAGTGAATCAGGAGTACCATCGACAGAGATGGTCCACCCAATGGCCAGCAGCTCACCAGTAATCCACAGTCAGGAAACGTGAAGTAAGTGTAAGTGAAGTTGCTTAGTCATGTCCGACTCNTACTTTTTGATCTTACCATGTTAAAGTTATGGGACAGAAACAAGTATTCCCCCTTCAACTAGTCCTTGGAAAAAGATTAAACAGGAATACAGTGTAACATTTACTCTTTGCCTAATAAACTCTTGTGGTGGGTATTCCCAGCTCCCAGAGACCCAAGTTCGATTCTTGGGTTGGGAAGATCCCCTGGAGAAGGAGATGGCAACACTCCAGTATTCTTGCCTGGGAAATCCTATGGTCAGAGGAACCTGGCGGGCTACAGTCCATGGGGTCGCAGAGTCAGACATGACTGAGCAACTCACACAAACAGACAGCTTCCATAAGAACCTCATCATGAAGTTATGCAAACACTAAATAAATCCAGTAAGCTCACCTGTGGGACCCCTATATGCCTGGACCTCAGTTTGTTCTCCTTTAAACTGGAGGATGGATTTGACCATCTCAAAAGTCTCCATCTTGCTCCAATGTGGTGTTTTTCTCAGATTTTATTTACCCATCTGAGTTGAGACCCCCAAGAATTACCTTCCTTGTTGTTGTTCAGTCACTAAGTCATGTCCAACTCTTTTGAGACCCCATGGACTGTAGCCTGTCAGACTCCTCTGTCCTTGGGACTTACCAAGCAAGAATACTGGAGTGGGTTTCCATTTCCCTCTCCAGCAGAATCTTCCCAACCCAGGGATCAAACTCACATCTCCTACATTGTCAGGCAGATTCTTTACCACCAGGAAAGCCCTACCTTCCTTGTCAGCAGAAGAATAAAACTAGGATCAGTGGGTGCTTTTGACTCTGAACCGTTTGCTCTGGGTATGAAATTCCTAAGATTTCTCTACAAGGATTTTTGTTTCTGCATTTTCACTTTTAAGAACATCAGTATCTGAATAAATCAAACAGAAAGTGTCCGTTAGGATAGTAACAGGGATTTTAAAGGACATCTGGAAGTGTGTTTTTCCTTTCCATCCCCCAGCACCAGCCTGGGTCCAGTCCCTGGGACTCCATCCTTTCTAGCTCCAGGGACTGCTCCTAAGGGGAGAGTTAGCACCATCTGTCTTGCACAGACATGAATTTCCACCTCCAGGGTACAGATTACTCAACCAAATCCCACAAACTCTGATAAATATTTGGAAAAACCACCTTCTTCCTTCAGTAATAAGAGTTAAACATCACATAAGACTGGGGGCAGGGGTTCTCTATACCCAGAAGGACTTCAGGGGGTAAACAGCAACTCTGTCCCTGGTTAAAGTTTCAAAGTCCTCTTCTTCTTTTGAACAGGACTGTGGCGGGCAAAATACACATCCTTGTAAAAATCACCTCGCAGCTGGAAGTAATGCAAGTTTTAGCGAGTCACAAAAAATAGGGAAACTCGCACAGAGTTTCCTTGGCCACTTCCCCATTCGAGTGCTCACACACCCAGAGCTGCAGCTCGGAGGGTGCTCTCAGTGAGAAGGGAAAAGGTGTGTTCACAGCCACCCAGTCGGGGGAGGGACGCAAGCCCGATTGGGAAATCCCTGGACAACGAGGATATAAATTCCTGCCCGACCGCTGAGCTTCCACTGAAGGTGAAAGGCCTGGCAGCCTTCCCAGGAGACAAGCTCCAGGTGAGCAATGCAGAGCTGCAGGTAAGGTGGGGAGGGGGGGGCTCGATATGGGAGTCAGGGCTCCTGGGCTCCATCATTTCTCCAGGGAACCTCAGGAAGCTTCCCTGATGTCTAGAACGCAGATGCTCCCTCTCTCTGTGACCTTCCCCACCCATGGGAAGGTGACTTGGACCTTTTGCGGTTTCAGTTTCTCTGTCAAGAAAGGGGCTGGATCAGAGGGTTTCCAAGGACTTTTCTACGATTGGAGTGAGTGAGTGAAAGTCGCTCAGTCCTGTCTAACTCTTTTGCGACCCCTTGGGCTGTAGCTTGCCAGGCTCCTCTGTCCATAGGATTCTCCAGGCAAGAATACCGGTGTGGGTTGCTATGCCCTCCTCCAGGGGCTCTTCCTGACCCAGGGATCGATCCCAGGTCTCCTGCATTGGAGACAGATTCTTTACTGTCGCTGTGATTGGAGTGACAGGCAAAACAGCTGTGGAATCAGGAAGAGGGGAGGAGTGGCTGAGAGGGTCTGTCTCTGGCTCAGAGGAGGCTGTGCCTCTGGGACTTACACTGAGCTTAGAGGCTTTCCTCTTTGGAAAGATCATGGGATGCTGTCTTTTCCAAAATATGAGCAACTTTTGTAACATCTGAGCTCTCGGGGTTGGCTGAGCCCCAAACCTTCTGGCTGCCTTGGAAGAGCAGCAGGCAGAGTGTGGTTACGTGCCAGTCCCAGAGGCTGAAGGGCCCAGGTTCAAGTCCAGTTGTGCCTGTTAAAACTGTATGACATCATGTGTGTGTTCCTATGGTGAGTGTCTTTTAAGAACCCTGTTACTTGAGTGAATCAGGAGTACCATCGACAGAGATGGTCCACCCAATGGCCAGCAGCTCACCAGTAATCCACAGTCAGGAAACGTGAAGTAAGTGTAAGTGAAGTTGCTTAGTCATGTCCGACTCTTTGCGACCCCATGGGCTGTAGGCTACCAGGCTCCTCTGTCCATGGGATTCTGCAGGCAGGAATACTAGAGTGGGTTGTCATTTCCTCCTTTAGGGGGTCTTCCCACTTAGGGCTTAAACCTGCACCTCTCATGTCTCCTGCATGGGCGGGTGGGTTCTTTACCACTAGGGCCACCTGGGAAGCCCAGCAGAATAAATGAGTCCAACCCACATGGAGCTTTGGTGCAGGGCTAGGCACAGGGGGGTGCCATCTGAATGTTTTCTCTCTGTGTTAACCATCCTCCTTCTCAAATCCAAACTCTGCTTTGGAAGCTTGTCCTCTCCCTGGCTCCCAGCTCCCTCAGGAGCCCCTGGCCCCACTCTTCCTCTAACGCTGTGTGATCCCAGGTCAGGGCATGTCATCTTGGTAAACTGAGGCCTTTGAGTGACTTGCCCTTCGGAGTTCCTCCTGCAGTTCGCTGTCTGCGGTGGGGTGATGAGGTATCCCTCCATGCCCCCCAGTTCACCATTCCCTGAGCTCTGCCTTCCAAACAAGGCAAGGGTGGGGAGGGGGGTTCCTCCCACATGCATCATGGAAGTGGTACCTTCCTTCAAACCTCATGACAGTCTTGTCCATTTTAATGGTATTTCTCACTTTTTAACCTGTCTGGTTATCCTAATGGGCAAGAAGTGAGTTCAGGTGGAATGGGGCAGGGGGCTGTGAAGACAGTCACTGCCGAGTTTGTTCCCAGCTGGTCTGGGACCCCCCCTTTCCATGCTGCCAGCCAGCCTTCCCCCTCTGCCCCCAATGTCTCTACTCCTGCCAGCCCTTCAAAACCAGGCTGTTTGACAGTCAACACCTGGGTGACCAGGAATGCTCAGAGCTAGGATGGCAGAGGTGGCATCTAGTAAAGCACGACTGAAGTAGCGCAAGCATGCAGCATAGAGTCAGGTGGTCTTTTTTTTTTTTTTTAAGATTTATTATGTTTGACTGTGCTGGGTCTTCGTTGCTGCGCGCAGGCTTTCTCTACTTGTGTGAGTGGGGGCTACTTTTCGTTGCACTGTACAGGCTTCTCACTGCAGTGGCTTCTCGCTGTGGGGCACAGACTGTGCGCACGGGCTTCAGTAGTCGCAGCTTCTGAGCTCTAGAGCACAGGCTCAGGGATTTTGGCACACGGGCTTAGTTGCTTTGTGGCATGTGGGATCTTCCCCAACCAGGGATCGAACCCTGTGTTGCAAGGCACATTCTTAAACACTAGACTATCAAAGAAGCCCCACGTGGTCTTTTTATGTCACCATCACCTGCTCTGTACATGGGGGATACTTGATCACGACAGTGCCTTTGATAAGAGGTTCTCAAACCTGGGCTTGCTTCAGCATCACCTGAAGGACTTTATTAAAATGATGGCTGAGCCCACTCAGGGTTTTGGATTCTGTAGGTGCAGAGGAGGAAGGGGGATGAGGACCTGTACTGCTCCTGAGTTACCAGGTGGTGCTGAGGTGACTGGTCTGGGGACCTGGAGAACCATTTCCTTAGGAGGTTAAGAGTTCTCATGTCCAGAGGCGAATCAGCTGGAACAAGTGAGTATATCAGTGTCGAAACCAGACCTCAGTTTCCTCTCAATTTTGTTCCCCACTCACGAAGGCGTATTGTTTGAAGGAGGGAGGAAGAGGACAGTGAAAAGATGAAAGGGATATGGAAGTTTCCAGTTGATGGGGTCACAGGAAAAATAGTGATGAGGATGGTGTTGATCCTCTAGCTTCTCAGAATACCTGCTCCAGTGTTCTTAGCCCTGGTTGAGCATTAAAATCACCTAGAGAGGTTTTAAAACTCCCTGTACCTGGGACCAATTACATCAGGAACTTTGAGGGGTAGGGCTCAGGCATCTTTAGTCTCTAAAGCTTTCCAGGCACTTCTGATATGTGTAGCCAAGGCCGATATCCACTGCTCTGTTCTACCTGCTGTGTTCCTCACTGGCACACTTTTATAACCTGTTTAGGGACTTCTTTTTCTTTAACATCTATGTACTTATTTGCCTGCATCAGGCCTTGGTTGTGGCATGTGAGCTTTCTGTTGGATCTTAGTTGTGACATGTTGGATCTGGTTCCCTGACCAGGGATCAAACCCAGGCCCTCTGCACTGGGGGCATGGAGTCTTACCCCCCGGACCACTAGGGGAGTCCCAGGGGAGGGATTCTTAATGTGGGATCCACTGATTGGGCTTAGAATTCGGGAAGTCTGTGAATTTAGATGGGAAAAAAATTACATTTCTTTTTTCACAAACAGCTAAGTCTCCACTCAGAACCTGGGTTCTGAACCTGTTATGTATCTGATTGACTCTCATTAGATAAATGGGCATTTGATTCACCAGTAGCATGAACAGAGAGACATCTGAGAATCTGTATGGAACTCCATCGAAACATTTGTGGAGCATACTTGAGTTAAGAACCTCATATGAAACATAAATAATTTCCTAAACACAGGAGGTCAATTATCATGGCACTTGATTATGGGCCAAAAGAGCCCCATTTAAAACTGGGATATTATCTTGCTATGTGACTTGGACATATAACCTCATGTTTCTGGATGTTTCATTCATCCAGTGAAATGGATGGATTAGAGAGCAGGGGTTCTTTTGTTATTTTAAAAATGGTTTTGGATAGTACCCATTTCACTCAAATTTTTCATGACATGTCAACAGGAACTTTAAGAGTGCTTGGGCTTGATTGGGGATTGCTAGTCTGAGTGTGGTCAGGGCCAGGAAGTAAGTCAAATCTGTGAACGTGTGAGTGACAGGGCCTGTGGCCCACTGCAGTGAGTCTGTGCCTTGGAAAGACATTTAATGGAAGACAGCGCCACCACTCTCACTGGAAGATACACACTCACATGTTGGACAGGCCTGTGACCCCCCAGGCCTGTGATTCCCAGTGTAGCTTTGACGCCTTGGAACAATCAGATCAGATCACATCACCCTTAAGTTAAAGGGACGAGGGCCAAATCCTGGCTCCACCAGTTCTACTTGTATTTCCTTGGAGATATTATTTAACATCTGTAAGCCTCAATGTCTTTATCTCTAAAAGGAAAATACTAATATCTAGTTTGTAAAGTACTGAGAACGTTAAATCATACGTGTCAAGACTTCAGCCAGTGCCTAGAACTTGGGGGATGTTCAAGAAATGTTAGTTGTCATCACCATCCTCACCATCATCATCGTCAGATCATGAGACACTGGCCTCAGAATTTCAAAACCCGCTCTGAGAGGGCTGGCGTGATCAGAGACACAGGGACTTAACATTATCTCTGCTCTTAATTCCTGTGGGTATCTGCCTACTTTGTTTAAGGATAAGCCAGGCCTAAATATCAATGCTTCTCAAATCACATGGGAGTCTTGGTAAAGCACAGCCGATTCTGGTTCCCTAGGTCTGGACTGGGGCCAGAGATTTTGCATTTCTCATAAGTGGTGTATGTCCATGCTGCTGGCCCAGGGACCACACCTTGAGTAGGAAGGCTTTAGAATATCTGAGACAAAGTGTTCTTATCTGGGAGCAAGGAAGTTAACGTACAGCTTTGGATGTGCCCTAAATTTTCTAGAGCTAATAGTCATCAGAATGTTTCCTTAACTCTCTGTGGTTGGCAGAATTATAAGACATCCCTCACTGATCATGCTTTGTCTAAGCCCCTCCCCTTGAATGAGAGTGGGTTATACAAACATTATGGAATGGCTTTCCCACAGTTCGGGGACCATATGCAGCAAAGGAGAGGGAATTTCGCAGGTGTATTTTAGGTCTCCAGTCAATTGACTTGAAATTAATCAAATGGATGGCCAGCCTGGCACACCAGTTGGGCTCCTTATTTACTTATTAAAATTTTATTTATGTATTATTTTTGGCTGTGCTGGGCTTGTGTTGCTGCGAATGGGCTTTCTCCAGTTGCAGTGAGTGGGGGCTACTCTCTAGCTGAGGCGTGTGGGCTTCTCTTGTTGTGGAGCACGGGCTCTGGGGTGTGTGGG
Source organism: Raphicerus campestris (assembly GCA_006410735.1). NCBI lineage: Eukaryota > Metazoa > Chordata > Mammalia > Artiodactyla > Bovidae > Raphicerus > Raphicerus campestris. The sequence goes on from SJYW01008672.1 coordinate 863,265, forward strand.
CTTCTATGGGGTGTGTGGCTCACAGTCTTAGTTGCCCTGTAGCATGGGGGTTCTTCCCAGACTGGGGATTGAACTCATGTACCCTGCACTGGCAGGTGGGTTCTTAACCCCTGGACCACCAGGGAAGCCCTTAGTTCTTTAAAAGAAGATCTGAGGTCAGAGTCTGGAGTAAGAGAGATGTGAAGTAGAACCGAGATTGTCCCTTGGCTCTGAGGAAACAAACTGTCCTGTTGAGGAGAGGGTCCTGGGGCAGGAAGTGGCAGCGGCCTCTAGTTGCTGAGAGTGGCCTTGGCTGACAGCTGGCAAGAAAGTGGGGACCCCAGCTGTAGAGCTGCAAGGAACTGAATTCTGCCAACAGCCCCAGGCACGTGGGCCGGGACCCCAGGCTTTGATATCTGCCTGTGGGGCTTCCCTGGTGGCTCAGCTGGTAAAGAATCCACCTGCAAAGCGGGAGAACTGGGTTCAGTCCCTGGGCTGGGAAGATCCCCTGGAGAAGGGAAAGGCTATCCACTCCCGTATTCTGGCCTGGAGAATCCCATGGACTGTATAGTCAGTCCATGGGGTTGCGAAGAGTCGAACACAACTGCGCAGCTTTCACTTCACTGTGGGACCCTGAACAGGATCTGTCCGAGCAGGCAGACCCACAGTAGTGTGAGCTCATAATGGGGCCTGGTTTCACGTCGCTGAGTCTGTGGTCTTTTGCTCCAGGGCAATAGAAAGCAAGTCCAATGCCTTCATCCTTCTCGTGGATTGCTGTGCCTAAAGAGAACTTTTGTAGACAACATCAGCCTCAGATTATCTCGACATAAGTGCTGGGGTGAAAAATTGGTGTTTCTATTTGTTGTTGTTCAGTTGCTAAGTTGGATACAGTCCACATGGACTGCAGCACACCAGGTTTCCCTATCCTTCACTGTCTCCCTGAGTTTGCTCAAACTCAGAGCCATTGAGTCAGTGATGCCATCCAAACATCTCATCCTCCGTTATCCCCTTCTCCTGCCTTCACTCTTTCCCAGCATCAGGGTCTTTTCCAATGAGTTGGCTCTTCTCATAGGTGGCCAAAGTATTGGAGCTTCATTCAGCATTAGTCTTTCCAATGAATATTCAGGATTTATTTCCTTTAGGATTGACTGGTTTGATCTCCTTGCTGTCCAAGGGACTCACAAGAGTCTCCTTTAGCACCACAACTTGAAAGCATCAATTCTTGGGCACTCAGCCCTTTGTATGGTCCAACTCTCACATCTGTACATGACCAAAGGGAAAACAGACACTCAGGAACAAGGGAATGGACCCATGGATAGAAGTAAACCTCAGCCTCCTATCAGGGTGCCCTGACTATCCGAGGTGGCCGCCATCTAGCAACAAGGGCTTAGGGTTCACCATGGTAGAAGAGAGAGCTGGGGGGTGGCAACCAGAAATAAAACTCCTAGGGGTGACCCATGTCCTTCCCGCTTCCTTCTTATGATAACCAGTCCTGTGACCATGCCTAACTTCAAGGGTACAGAGAAGTGAAATTCCTTGTGCGCCTCAAGGTAGCACCGGTCCAGATGCTGGGAACCTGAGTCTGTCAACCCCTGTGTTGCCAGAGAGGAGGCAGGATTTCAGATAGCGCAGCTTCAGGATGCTCGTCTCACACCAGGGATGGATCTGGCTGTCCTGGCCGCCTGGGAGAAGCTGGAGGGAGCACATGTGTGAAGAGAATGCCGCCAAAATCTTGGCTTTCTCTGCCCACTGAAGTGGAATAAAAAAACACAGAGTTTGGAGGAAATAGAAAGGCAGCTTTAATCCTCAGCCGGCAGAGGGGAGAACACGATAGGCTCGTGCCTCAAGAACTGTGTCCCCTTCCATGAGGAATCTGGGGGCTTATATTCGATGAGGGCTCACAGTCAGGGCGAGGTGATGAGGAGCGAAGGTGTAAGGATCCTGTATTCTTTCTCTTGCATTGTTTTAGAAACAGTCATAGCCGGGCATCAGGTAGTCTGTTAACTGAGGCCGGCAGTCTGGTAGCCTGTAGTTGAGTCTACTGGCTTTTGTGTGTTGTAGTGGGCCTTCTTTCTATAATGTAAAAAAGAGAAAAACTTCAAAGGGTGATCTGTGGGGAGAGTGCTGTAAAGGTGAGCAGATACAGGATGTAATTAGCATAGAGTCAAAGGATAACAGGTGCAAAATGTGAGTTGGGGGGCAGAAACGCAAACCTAGTTACAGACTACAAATTAGGAACAGTTAAAGTAAAAACTAGGAGTGGCCAGGCCTGCTTACTCTTGTCTTTATCTTCCTCGGTCTCAGGAAAGAAAAGAAAAATCCTTCCTCTCTTTTCCTTTTCCCTGCAACAGAAACTCTCCCTCTGGGCCCAGAGGAGAGCAAAGAGTTTCTCGGTGGGACTTCCTGGGTTGGTGGACAATCCAATCAGTTCTGGGCTGTCTTCAGGCTAATGACTGGGGATTCTTGTGCCAAGGACTTTCCCCACACCTGATAGACCAGAATCGCTTGGGTTTCCTAGCGTGATTGGTTTATTTTGGCTTATTTTCACCTGCTCTCTTGTCTGTGCTGGGCACAGGGCTGGGGGGAAATTATGCCTTCTGTGACCCTTAGGGGACAAGCCATTCTGGGTGGGCATATTTTCCAGGGAATAGGAGATGATCTTCTGAAGCATAAAAAGAAAAATCTCCTCTGTTCTGACAGCTTAATAACTTGGGGAGGAAATATTTCTAAAATATATATATGGGGGTGAATATTTGTACTCACTGCAAGCTGATGTCACAAAAATGAGCTTTTAATAACTTTTCTAATAATCTCATGTGGTTCCTGAGGCTCCTGTCAACTTAAAAAATAGTCACAACCTAAAAGTTGAGAGCTATGTTTTATTTGATGGGAATTTTTTAGGACTTCAGGCTTGGGAGACAGCATCTCAAGTAACCCTGAGATAATTACTCTGAGGAGGTGGTGGGGAGGAGTTAGGTTGTATAGGAGTTTGCAACGAAGGGTAGGTAGTCTGAACATCAAAAGTATTTTTGTGAATTACAGAAAACCAATCTCAGATTAAGGAATCCATTGCCCTCCTGTGTATGGGAAGATGCAAGAGTCTGAGCTCACTGAAATCATTCCTTTCATATGCATCTCAAAACACACACCCAGTGTCCTGTGTGGGTTTTTTTTTTTCTCCCCACATCCTGAGTTCTTCAGGGCTCACTGTAGAGAGTGGCTGCACCCTAATGGTTGACAGGGTTTGTGTTCTTCCTGAGTGCCCCGGAGGGCTGGAAATGCTGATGACTGTGACATCCTTGTTTACTGATATGGCAGGAAATACTCCATTTCTCACTCCTATTAGTGAGTAAAGGGGAATTTAAGCTGCCAGTCCATGTTATTCTGGTCTAGGCTGGGCCAGCTCTGCCTCCCTGGGCTTTATTCTGTCTCTCTTGGGTATATGGCTCAGATGGCAGAGAATCTGCCTGCAATACAGGAGAACCTAGGTTCGATCCCTGAGTCAGAAAGATCTCCTGGAGAAGGAAATGGCAACCCACTCCAGTATTCTTGCCCAGGAAATTCCATGGACTGGGGAGCCTGGCGAGCTACAGTCTGTGGGTTGCCAGAAGTCAGACATAATCGAGTGACTAATGCTTTGGGTAGATGCTCAGTCTTTGAGAGTTTCTGGCCCTGCCACCTACTTTTCGCCAGGACCAGAGTCTGAGAACTGGGGAAGCCGTGTTCCCAGGGTGTGATGGGGAGGGTGGCTGGTCCCCATCTGCTGGCCCGGGGGCTCCTCACTGGCTTCCATGAAGATGCTCCTGGGCCTGGCTGGTCACACAGTGTCCACCTAACATCTTCTGCTGAAGTTCATGGCTGGGAAACCCGGGGTCTGATCTTGCCTGGGAGTCAGAGCCAATGCCTTGGCTGACATGGCCCCACTGTGCCCCTTGATGGCCCCATGGCTTTCTGTGCCCCAGCCATGGCCTTGGTTCTCCCCTGGCTTGGACTGGCTACCTGTGCAGGTGATACCTCAAACATGTGCCAACCAGCAGGGCAGGGGCACCAATCGGTCAGAGCAGGGGCTGCACTTGGTTTTGGACCATGAGGGTCTCAGGCGCGTCTCTGGAAAGGCAGAGTGTGGAGAGCTCAGGGCTTAAGTAAGTGGTTATTTACTAGCTGGTCAGGACATGTTTCTGGGCTTCCCAGGTGCCACTAGTGGTAAAGAACCAGCCGGCCCATGCAGGAGACAGAAAAGACATGGGTTCAATCCCTGAGCTGGGAAGATCCCCTGGAGGAGGGCCTGGCAGCCCACTCCAGTATTCTTGCCAGGAGAGTCCCACGGACAGGAGCCTGGCGGGCTACAGTCCATGGGGTTGCAGAGAGTCAGACATGACCGAAGCAGTGTAGCACACATGTTCGCAAGGACATGTTTTCATAGTCGGCCATACTGCTCCTTATGGACTGAGTGTCCTGCAGCCTCTAGGTCATCTCGTCTCTCATCACAGCAGCTCCATATCAGCTCAGGTCTCAGCTTGCCCCAGTTCTCCACTGGAAGCACTGGGGGAGCTCTATTTCCTCCCCATCAGCAAAGAACTGAGACTCACAGGTAACTATCCCTGCCTCCCTGCACCTTAACATGCCAATGTCTCCATCCTCCCTGGGTGCTGCCATCTTGACCAGGGCTCCCTACTTTACCCTGGTGAGGATTCCTTGAGGGGCCCAGCTGGAAAGCAGAGCTGTCCCTCTGCACTCAGATTATGAGCCTGGAAGTGGGGGCAGAGCCCACTTTCCCAACTTGGACATCCCCTACGTTGAGTCCGCTTCCTGCCCTCCTTACCGAGCAAGCCTTTGCTCTTCCCCTCTTTTAGGGCCATAGTGGCTGAAGACTCAGAGGAAACGGGAAGGGAAATACACTGGAAGATAATTCGCTGTTATCCCCACCACATGCATAATGCACCTCTTGATCTTGAGAAAGAAGGTCCAGAGAAAATACATTCATTTGTATCATTTTTTTTTTAGATTCAACAATAAAGAATCATATGCAATTTCTCTTTCTCTGTCTGACTTACCTTGCTCAGCAAGACAATCTCTAGGTCCATCATGTTGCTGCAAATGGCATTATATCATTCTTTTTAATGACTGAGCGCGGGATTTATACTGTTCTTCGTGATTCAGGGAACATCTTTACAGACACCGACTGTTTTGTGCTGGAACGTCTAGCTACTGTCATGAAGCGTGGAGAGGCGGCAGGGGACGCTCGGGTCTGCTCTCGGGCTCTGTGGCGCTGTTTGGTTCTTGCACTCTTCCTAGCAGTTTTTCTTCTCTGTCATTGGGCAGTCGACTGCTGCCTCTTTGTGGGTGTGCTTTCCTCCATCAGCCCTCCCTCTTTTTCTGAGTAGCTGCCTCTTCTCTATGTCTAGGCTCTGACAAATCTAGATAGTGTATTAAAAAGCAAAGACATCACTTTACTGACAAAGGTCCATGTAGTCAAATCTGTGATCTTTCCAGTAGTCATGTATGGAAGTGGGAGCTGGCTCATAAAGAAGGCTGAGCACCTAAGAACTGATGCTTTTGAAATGTGGTGCTGAAGAAGACTCTTGGGAGTCCCTTAGACTGCAAGGAGATCCAACCAGTCAGTCGTAAGGGGAATCAACCCTGAATATTCATTAGAAGGACTGATACTGAAGTTGAAGCTCCAATACTTTGGCCACCTCATTGGAAAAGACCCTGATGCTGGGAAAGATTGAAGGCAAAAGGAGAAGAGGACAGCAGAGGATGAAATGGTTGGATGGCATCACCAATTCAGTGGACATGAACTTGGGTGAACTCTGGGAGATGATGAGGGACAGGGAGGTCTGGCATGCTGCAGTTCATGGGGTCGCAAGAATTGGACACAGCTTGGCAAATGAACAACAACAGCCTCTTCTCTGCTTCTCATTGAACAATCTGGTCACCTTTCCCTGACCCTCAAGGCTCTTGGAAGATACAGAAGGACTTCTTCTGAGCTGCCACCAGGATAGAATCTGGCCATTGAGTGGAGCTTAGGGGTAGGCAAACCCGCATCCTGAAATGACAGATGTTTCTGAGGAGGAGGTCTTTCTAAGACCAGAAGTGTCCATCTTACGAGGTGCCAGCGTGGCCATCTGTGGAGGAGGCTGGTTTGGGAAGACTGTGTAGGTGGGCCGCTCAGTTTGATGGCTCCTGGAACCCCCTTCAGCTCCAGGTGCTGGTGCTTCCACAGAGCCGAGATCCGGTCCCAAGGACGAGGATCCTGTAGATCGAGGTTTACATCCCGCTCCACCTCTCCATCAGCTCTCCGGCCTTGGGGACCCTGCTTAATGTATCTGAGCCTGTTTCCACTGTTCATGTTTACTGGGGATGACGCACTCTTACCAGACCCCTGGGTTTTGCTCTGTGGAGTTGCAGAGTACCAAATCCCTTCTACACAAACCTCGGGCTGGGAGAATTGGAAGCCTGGTGGATTTGTACTGTGGGTGCCAAGGGCCTCAGGGGTCCAGCTTCCATGTCTGTCTCTCTTGGGTGACTACAGGTGACTATTCTGAGCTAGAGGAGGGCTTGTTGAGGGTTGGCCTGTGGGAGGGGCTGATGCAGGAGGAAGGAAGGAAGTGTCTTTGCTTGCTGGTCCAGAACCCCCAGGGGCTCTGAACGACTATGGTTTGCTGGGAATGAAGCACATGAATGGAGTATTTGAGTGGCAGGATAAGCTGGGCTGATTTGCTGAATCTCTTGGTTAATGGTTCCTGGGGCAGAAGTTGGTCAAAGTTTAAAAAGTTTGACAGAGAATGAGTGATTTTATTTATTTTTAAATTTAATTTTAAAAATTTATTTTTGTTAAAAAAATTTTTATTGGCATATAGTTGATTTATAATGTTGTGTTAGTTGTGTTAGTTTCAGATGTACAGCACGGTGAATCAGTTATATATATATATATATATATATACACACACACACATCTATTTGCTCCTTTTTATTTTTGAGATTCTTTCCCCATAGGTCATTACACAGTATTGAGTGGAGTTCCCTGTGCTGAACAGTAGGTCCTTGTTGGTTTTCTGTTTTATATGCAGTAGTGTGTATTGGTCAATCCCAATTTCCCAGTTTATCCCTCCACCCTTCTTTACCCCCTGGCAGCCATAAGTTTGTTTCTCCATCTGTAGCTCTGCTTCTGTTTTGCAGATAAATTCACTGGGAAAGGGTGATTTGAGAGAGAAAGGCACTTGCTGGTAGACAGTACAATAGAGAGAATGTGTAGCCCATGGTGGAGCTGAGTCTGAGCCTTCCCAAGTTCTCCCCTTTGAGATTCCACTGAATGTGGCCCAATGGCTGGTTCTGCCAAAGATGGGTCTTCCCGTGCCCTGGCTGCCAGTTAGCGAATCTGTCCCCCTGACCCCATTAGGGTCAGGGCTTGCTGCTGACACAGCCACGTAGACCTGGAGCAGTCCCACCGTCCTGCTCCAAATTCCATTAATCCCAGGCGGGAGGGAAATGCTAGCTTCTCTTTTCTACAGGACAAAAGTAGTGTGTGGACATCTCTCAGGGATTCCACTCTGAACCAACATGTTTGTCTGCCTCAAACCTGTCTGTAATTTCTCTGTATCTGAAGTTAGAGAATCTCAAATGCCTAACATTCTGTGCTTCCCAGAGACCTTAGTTCCAAATACTTTTTACTTGGCTTCAACATTGAGTTAGTAGTTGCTTTTCCAAGCTTAATTTTGATGTAAATATTTATTTCCCCATAGGTTTCAGAGGGGTTTGTATCACATGCCTGAAACACCCTGTTTAGATTTTTAGGAATTTGCAAACTGGACGTGACTCAGTGGTAGGCGTGAGGCGGGAGAGATATTTGACTTCACCGATAGTCAAGGTCTGACACCGTGTCTGTGTGTGCCGGATGACTGTACTTCCTGACTCACAGATGGAAGCCACTCGTAGTGGCTTAAAACCTTCCGGGAACAAGGTGGAGGTAGAAATAAAGAAAAGTTTCAACTTCTAGGTGAATTAAGAGAGATACTCAAATATACTAGAGAGTAAAATTTTTGCTCCTTTTATCTCTGGAGCTAACGTTTGCTTATTTTACTCTCAATAAACTTTCTCAGGTGTTCAGGGGAAAGTATGTGTGTGTGTGTGGGGGGCAGGTGGGATTGGGGTGGGCCCAAGCAGGGCTGGGGGTCCAGCCAGTGTTTGGGGGCCCAGGCCCCACTTCTGAAAACTATGGGAAATTACTGTTTACATCAAAATTAAGCTTGGAATTTTTTTCTAAATTAAGAGCTGAAGCAAAATGAGAAGTATTTGGATCTAAGTTTCTGAGAAGCACAGAGGTCATGAGGGGTCATGACGGGGTCAAGGGCCCAGAAAGAGAGACAGACAGAAAGACAGAGAAGATGAGAATAAACCAAAATTGGTGACTCTGGGTAAGATACACTGGGGCTCCCAGGTGGCTCAGTGGTAAAGAATCCACCTGCCAATGCAGGAGACACAGGTTCGATTCCTTAGTCAGGAAGATCCCCTGGAGAAAGCAGTGGCAACCTACTCCAGTATTCTTGCCTGGAGAATCCCATGGACGGATAAGCCTGGCAGGCTACAGTCCATGGGGTCTCAAAGAGTCAGACACGACTGAGCGACTAAACAGTAATAACAAGGAAAGATGCATACTGGTGCTCTACTTTTTAGTATGTATAACTTCCTGCAACTTTTTAGTCTATTGGAATTGCTTTCTGCAACTTTTTAGTCTGTTGGAATTGTTCAGAATTAAAGTCAAAGGCGAAGTAAACCCCTGCACACCCGTAGGCTGCATGTCCACCCTCGAGCAGGAGTCAGGCCCAGGGTCACCGGCAGGGACAGTCACCTGGGCCTCAGGTGGCCTGTGGTGGACGCTGCTCAGGCCTCCGCCTCCTTCCCGCCCCTTCCCCTCCCTGGGCGCCCCTGGCTTAGGTTGAACCATCAACAGTTTCCACCTTACTTCATTCTTTTTCTTTTTTTCAAAATTTCCTACATTTTTGGTCATTTTCTGAGCCTGGCCCTGCTTGGCCTCCTATTCCTCTCTACTTTTACACTGAGTTCAGCAAAACAGGTCATTTGACAGAAGAAAAAAATAAAGCTAGAATTGTAACTCAAATACTTGGAACAAAATGCCTTTATAATTTCTTTCTTCCAGTAAGAAGGTCATCTCAGATTCAAGCAGAAATGTCAAATTGCCTGTAATTTAAAGACACACTTAAAGAAAGTAGGACAGGAAAACAGCATTTTGCTGCAAAATGAATTCTTCTTCCTCGGGGCTGCCAAAACCTGATGTTTCCCACACTGCAGCAGCTCTGGTTCCAGCCTGCTTCTGAGGTTTAGATGATTGAAAATGATCATTGCTATGTGTTTGTGGTTTAATTGTCTGAAGCCACTTCCTGGAGAGGTCACAGGGAAGCTGCTGTTTTGTCAAAGTCCACAGAGAGGACTAGAGGCAGCTGCCTTTGGCTGGGGGCCCAGGCGGGTCTGGGGGTCCAGGCCAGGGATTGGGGAGCCTCAGTGGCACTGGGTGCCCAGGAGGGGATCCGTGGCCCAGAGGGGGCTGGGGGTCCAGGCAGGGGGTTGGGAGCCCAGGTGACACGGTGGGGGAGTGTGAGGTGGGGCTATAGGGCCCTGGCGGTGGCTTGGGGAGCCACCATGGGGCTAGGGGTCCAGGCAGGGCCTAGGGTCCATGTTTGGGTTGGGGGACCCAGGTGGGGCTGGGGGATCTAGGTAG
>SJYW01008672.1:873045-884439 GCA_006410735.1 Raphicerus campestris
TAGACCTGGAGCAGTCCCACCGTCCTGCTCCAAATTCCATTAATCCCAGGCGGGAGGGAAATGCTAGCTTCTCTTTTCTACAGGACAAAAGTAGTGTGTGGACATCTCTCAGGGATTCCACTCTGAACCAACATGTTTGTCTGCCTCAAACCTGTCTGTAATTTCTCTGTATCTGAAGTTAGAGAATCTCAAATGCCTAACATTCTGTGCTTCCCAGAGACCTTAGTTCCAAATACTTTTTACTTGGCTTCAACATTGAGTTAGTAGTTGCTTTTCCAAGCTTAATTTTGATGTAAATATTTATTTCCCCATAGGTTTCAGAGGGGTTTGTATCACATGCCTGAAACACCCTGTTTAGATTTTTAGGAATTTGCAAACTGGACGTGACTCAGTGGTAGGCGTGAGGCGGGAGAGATATTTGACTTCACCGATAGTCAAGGTCTGACACCGTGTCTGTGTGTGCCGGATGACTGTACTTCCTGACTCACAGATGGAAGCCACTCGTAGTGGCTTAAAACCTTCCGGGAACAAGGTGGAGGTAGAAATAAAGAAAAGTTTCAACTTCTAGGTGAATTAAGAGAGATACTCAAATATACTAGAGAGTAAAATTTTTGCTCCTTTTATCTCTGGAGCTAACGTTTGCTTATTTTACTCTCAATAAACTTTCTCAGGTGTTCAGGGGAAAGTATGTGTGTGTGTGTGGGGGGCAGGTGGGATTGGGGTGGGCCCAAGCAGGGCTGGGGGTCCAGCCAGTGTTTGGGGGCCCAGGCCCCACTTCTGAAAACTATGGGAAATTACTGTTTACATCAAAATTAAGCTTGGAATTTTTTTCTAAATTAAGAGCTGAAGCAAAATGAGAAGTATTTGGATCTAAGTTTCTGAGAAGCACAGAGGTCATGAGGGGTCATGACGGGGTCAAGGGCCCAGAAAGAGAGACAGACAGAAAGACAGAGAAGATGAGAATAAACCAAAATTGGTGACTCTGGGTAAGATACACTGGGGCTCCCAGGTGGCTCAGTGGTAAAGAATCCACCTGCCAATGCAGGAGACACAGGTTCGATTCCTTAGTCAGGAAGATCCCCTGGAGAAAGCAGTGGCAACCTACTCCAGTATTCTTGCCTGGAGAATCCCATGGACGGATAAGCCTGGCAGGCTACAGTCCATGGGGTCTCAAAGAGTCAGACATGACTGAGCGACTAAACAGTAATAACAAGGAAAGATGCATACTGGTGCTCTACTTTTTAGTATGTATAACTTCCTGCAACTTTTTAGTCTATTGGAATTGCTTTCTGCAACTTTTTAGTCTGTTGGAATTGTTCAGAATTAAAGTCAAAGGCGAAGTAAACCCCTGCACACCCGTAGGCTGCATGTCCACCCTCGAGCAGGAGTCAGGCCCAGGGTCACCGGCAGGGACAGTCACCTGGGCCTCAGGTGGCCTGTGGTGGACGCTGCTCAGGCCTCCGCCTCCTTCCCGCCCCTTCCCCTCCCTGGGCGCCCCTGGCTTAGGTTGAACCATCAACAGTTTCCACCTTACTTCATTCTTTTTCTTTTTTTCAAATTTTCCTACATTTTTGGTCATTTTCTGAGCCTGGCCCTGCTTGGCCTCCTATTCCTCTCTACTTTTACACTGAGTTCAGCAAAACAGGTCATTTGACAGAAGAAAAAAATAAAGCTAGAATTGTAACTCAAATACTTGGAACAAAATGCCTTTATAATTTCTTTCTTCCAGTAAGAAGGTCATCTCAGATTCAAGCAGAAATGTCAAATTGCCTGTAATTTAAAGACACACTTAAAGAAAGTAGGACAGGAAAACAGCATTTTGCTGCAAAATGAATTCTTCTTCCTCGGGGCTGCCAAAACCTGATGTTTCCCACACTGCAGCAGCTCTGGTTCCAGCCTGCTTCTGAGGTTTAGATGATTGAAAATGATCATTGCTATGTGTTTGTGGTTTAATTGTCTGAAGCCACTTCCTGGAGAGGTCACAGGGAAGCTGCTGTTTTGTCAAAGTCCACAGAGAGGACTAGAGGCAGCTGCCTTTGGCTGGGGGCCCAGGCGGGTCTGGGGGTCCAGGCCAGGGATTGGGGAGCCTCAGTGGCACTGGGTGCCCAGGAGGGGATCCGTGGCCCAGAGGGGGCTGGGGGTCCAGGCAGGGGGTTGGGAGCCCAGGTGACACGGTGGGGGAGTGTGAGGTGGGGCTATAGGGCCCTGGCGGTGGCTTGGGGAGCCACCATGGGGCTAGGGGTCCAGGCAGGGCCTAGGGTCCATGTTTGGGTTGGGGGACCCAGGTGGGGCTGGGGGATCTAGGTAGTGTTTAGGGGCCCAGGTGGGGCTCAGGGTCCAGGTGGGAGACTGGGGACCCAGGTGGGACTGGAGGGTCCAGTAGGGGTCAGGGATGGATGGGCAGGGGCTGGTCTGGGAGGAGAGCAACAGTATAGAATTTTGTTCCCCTGGAACAGGGTGTCCTTGTTGGGTCAGCTCTATTCCTCACCCCCACCAGATGTAGTTTCGAGAGGAGGATTGAAGAGAAAGTGGTGGTGCGAGATTTCTTGGATCCCCTCCCAGCTCCAAGGCTTCAGCAGGCAGCCACCCCAGTGTGGACGCAGCCTGACTCTTGGAGTCAGAGTGACTTTAAAAGTGGTTACAAGCCTTCTCCCCATCAGAGGAGGCTAAGCCTGAGCCTTGGGGGTGCTTTCATTCCAGGAGAGTTGAGATGACTTTTTACAGTCAACGGGCAGAAATGTTTTATTTTTAAGAGTCACGTCTCAAAAACAAGAGCAGCGAGAATGTTTGTGTGACAGATCCCTGTGAGGCTCCTTCCCTGAGCTCCTTGAAATTAGGGGTTCAGGATAGGGGTGATAGGAAGCCTGAACAAAGAGGGCAGTCGGGGTAGGGGTGGTGGCAGCTCCACAAAGGCGCTGAGGACCAGGCTCCTTCTGCACATGGTCTGCACATGGCCCCATTCAGCCACTGTCTCCACACTGAGCTGGCAGCAAGCCAGACTTTGCAGCTAAGTCTTTGAAGTTTTTCAGGATAGTTTTAAGTTGATGTCAGGGAGGATCATGCATTTCCACTTATATTTCATTGGCCCAGATTTTGTCATGAGGCCACTCCTAGAGTTGCAAGAGAGGCTGGGAAATGTAGTCTTTGTGTGGGATGGGAGGTGCTCAGTTAAGAATCAGGGGGTTTCTGTTATTGGGGAAGCACACCTTATTGGAGAAGGAAGTTAGCATCTGTCATAGAAACTTTGTTTCCGAAGACTAGGGGCTTTGGAATCACCAATCCTGGGTTTAAACCCATGTACTAGCTGTGACATATTGGCCAAGCTACTTCACCTTTTTAATCTCTTCTACTTTATCATCCATGGATTTGGCATGATATTCACATAATAGGGGAAAAACAAAAGAATCAGCACTCAGTATTTAGCACAGCAGCTGTCACTGGTCCCTGGCCCCTGTGTCAATGTCTTTGACTTCATTCATTTATTCAGATTTGTGATATTGATTGTTGCTGTTCAGTCACTAAGTTATATATGACTCTTTGCAACCCCATGGACTGCAGCACACAGGATCCCCTGTCCTTCACCATCTCCCGGAATTTGCTCAAACTCATGTCCATTGAATCAATGATGCCATCCAGCCATCTCATCCTCTGTCACCGCTTCTCCTCACGCCCTTAATCTTTCCCAGCATCAAGGTCTTTTCTAATGAGTCGGCTCTTCACATCAGGTGGCCAAACTATTGGAGCTTCAGTTTCAGCATCAGTTCTTCCAAAATATATTCAGGGTTGCTTTCCTTTAGGATTGACTGGTTTGATCTCCTTGCTGTCTAAGGAATTCTCAAGAGTCTTCTCTAGCTCCACAGTTCAAAAGCATCAATTCTTCAGCCTTCTTTATGGTCCAGCTCTCACATCTGTACATNTTGGGTTGGGGGACCCAGGTGGGGCTGGGGGATCTAGGTAGGGTTTAGGGGCCCAGGTGGGGCTCAGGGTCCAGGTGGGAGACTGGGGACCCAGGTGGGACTGGAGGGTCCAGTAGGGGTCAGGGATGGATGGGCAGGGGCTGGTCTGGGAGGAGAGCAACAGTATAGAATTTTGTTCCCCTGGAACAGGGTGTCCTTGTTGGGTCAGCTCTATTCCTCACCCCCACCAGATGTAGTTTCGAGAGGAGGATTGAAGAGAAAGTGGTGGTGCGAGATTTCTTGGATCCCCTCCCAGCTCCAAGGCTTCAGCAGGCAGCCACCCCAGTGTGGACGCAGCCTGACTCTTGGAGTCAGAGTGACTTTAAAAGTGGTTACAAGCCTTCTCCCCATCAGAGGAGGCTAAGCCTGAGCCTTGGGGGTGCTTTCATTCCAGGAGAGTTGAGATGACTTTTTACAGTCAACGGGCAGAAATGTTTTATTTTTAAGAGTCACGTCTCAAAAACAAGAGCAGCGAGAATGTTTGTGTGACAGATCCCTGTGAGGCTCCTTCCCTGAGCTCCTTGAAATTAGGGGTTCAGGATAGGGGTGATAGGAAGCCTGAACAAAGAGGGCAGTCGGGGTAGGGGTGGTGGCAGCTCCACAAAGGCGCTGAGGACCAGGCTCCTTCTGCACATGGTCTGCACATGGCCCCATTCAGCCACTGTCTCCACACTGAGCTGGCAGCAAGCCAGACTTTGCAGCTAAGTCTTTGAAGTTTTTCAGGATAGTTTTAAGTTGATGTCAGGGAGGATCATGCATTTCCACTTATATTTCATTGGCCCAGATTTTGTCATGAGGCCACTCCTAGAGTTGCAAGAGAGGCTGGGAAATGTAGTCTTTGTGTGGGATGGGAGGTGCTCAGTTAAGAATCAGGGGGTTTCTGTTATTGGGGAAGCACACCTTATTGGAGAAGGAAGTTAGCATCTGTCATAGAAACTTTGTTTCCGAAGACTAGGGGCTTTGGAATCACCAATCCTGGGTTTAAACCCATGTACTAGCTGTGACATATTGGCCAAGCTACTTCACCTTTTTAATCTCTTCTACTTTATCATCCATGGATTTGGCATGATATTCACATAATAGGGGCAAAACAAAAGAATCAGCACTCAGTATTTAGCACAGCAGCTGTCACTGGTCCCTGGCCCCTGTGTCAATGTCTTTGACTTCATTCATTTATTCAGATTTGTGATATTGATTGTTGCTGTTCAGTCACTAAGTTATATATGACTCTTTGCAACCCCATGGACTGCAGCACACAGGATCCCCTGTCCTTCACCATCTCCCGGAATTTGCTCAAACTCATGTCCATTGAATCAATGATGCCATCCAGCCATCTCATCCTCTGTCACCGCTTCTCCTCACGCCCTTAATCTTTCCCAGCATCAAGGTCTTTTCTAATGAGTCGGCTCTTCACATCAGGTGGCCAAACTATTGGAGCTTCAGTTTCAGCATCAGTTCTTCCAAAATATATTCAGGGTTGCTTTCCTTTAGGATTGACTGGTTTGATCTCCTTGCTGTCTAAGGAATTCTCAAGAGTCTTCTCTAGCTCCACAGTTCAAAAGCATCAATTCTTCAGCCTTCTTTATGGTCCAGCTCTCACATCTGTACATGACTACTGGTATTGATTGTATGTGTGTTTAAATCCTATTTCTTTCAGTCCTCACTAGACATCTCATGAGTCCGGCTAGGACCAGTACAACTAGGATGGGATTAGCTGCCTGTGTTAGTCGCTCAGTGGTGTCTGACTGTTTGCGACCCCTTCGACTATAGCCTGCCAGGCTCCTCTCTCCATGGGATTTCCCAGGCAAGAATACTGGAGTGGGTTGTCATTTCCTTCTCCAGGGATCGAACCAGGGATTCCTGACCCAGGGATCGAACCCTGGGGTCTCCCGCATTGTGGGTAGATTCCTTACCGTCTGAGCCACCAGGGAAGTCCCTGTCCAAAGAGGATAAAGCAACATAGTCAATGCTGGGGTTGCCTTTATGCTAAATAAGCAGCCTGGTGAACCTTAGGTGGGGTTAAAGGCAAAGTTACAGGAATAGAAGCAGGAAGAGCTGATGGTGAGACAGCCCAGAGTGGACACCCAGCTAAGGGGAAAGTCTCAGGTCCTCCATGTCACCACTTGCCACCAGTAGGGGAGCTCAGGACACAGCTCTGAGCCCCCATCTTCTGGTGGTTGCCCAGTGATGAGGTGGGAGAGATTTCTAGAGTGTCTGCCAACACTGCCCTGGCAAGCTAAGAGCCATCTGGGTTTACTGTGAGCCATTCTGAATGATATCTGCTTCAGGAATGGGGAACAAGCCAAACTCCTTCAAGAATATGAAGGTGGGTTCTGGCAAGGGTGTTTTAATCTGGATCCATTCATCACTCCCAGCCGCCTAGCTGACATTCAGGTGTGTACATTCCCTGGTACTTTCTAGGAGTGGGCACCACGTAGTCCATGAAAACTGAATAGGATGGAGCCTGTGTCCTCATGGGCTTCCCAGGTGGCTCAGTGGTAGAGAATCTGCCTGTCAATGCAGGAGATGTGGGTTTGCTCTTCCCCTGGGTTGGGAAGATCCCCTGGGGGAGGGCATGGCTACTCACTCCAGTTTTCTAGCCTGGAGAGTCCCATGGACAGAGGAGCCTGACAGTCTACAATCCATAGGGTCGCAAAGAGTGGGACACTGAGCCGCTGAGTATTGTGTCCTCAAATCTGTCCCCAACCCTGGGTCCACAGATGTGGTCCAAGGCCTGATGGCGCCCACTTCATTCCGTCCTGGGGTAACTCCTCCCTCTACAGGTGGGGGTATTTACCTGCCCCACAGATGGCAGGTCTGGCCACGTGTCTTGCTTTGGCCAATGGAATGTGGGCCAACAAGAGTGAGCTAGTTCTGAGCAAGCAAGACCTCGCGTGCTTTTGCCCACGTTGTTTATGTTTTGCCATCAAATGAGAACATCACCTCCCAGAAAGTCACTGGTCCAAGGAGAGTGAGACATCCATTGAGCTGACTTGGGTCCCATCAGAAGCTCGGAGCTGAGCCTAACCCAGCGTAATCTAGGTTGGCCAACCTCCATCTCACCCACAGACCTGTGAGCGAGAACGAAAGACTGGTGTTCTATGGCCCTGGTTTGGGGCTGGCTTGTTAGGAGTATTGTTGTGGCAGTGGCTGGCGATACAACAGGCAACTGTGATAGAGCGTGAGAGGGACCAGGGGAGGTGCGGACGGTCCAGGGGGGAGGTGCGGGGGCATCTGATACTCCAGCTTTGGGGAGGTTGATGGGGAGGAATTCTTTGTGAACTGGTATAAAATATTCACTTTTTGGCCCTCATTTTGCTTTTTCCTCTGGGATGCTCTAGACCACAGATTATATAGAATTCCTCAAGTTATGTCAGAATTGTGTGTAAAATAAGTTAATCCATAAGGACTATAGCAAAGGTTCTCTGACAAGTTATATTTAACTTGAAAGTTATATTGACTGAAAGTTATATTGACTTAAATTTATATTTAACTTAAAGTTATATTTAACGTTAATATGAGGGCCTTTTGACTTTGTGATTCATCCACTCATCCCTCACTCAACAGACAGAAGTTAGGAAACAGCTCGGAACAAAATGAATTAGAATCCTGAGCACCTGAGGCTTACATGCTGGTGAGATGAGACAAGATGATGATAAATGTCGAGAGAGCAATAGATCTGGAAGGGAAAGATGGAGTGTTGGGGCAGACGCGGGTGCAATTATACGGGAAGGTCAGGGAAGACCTCGTGGAGAGTGGTGTTTGAGGCAAGACACTGGCAGTGGCCTTAGGGGAGGAAAGAACCTCTTGGGCTGAGGAGCTGGGAGTGCTAAGGCACGTTTCAGGAGAGAGAGAGAGACTTAGGATACAAAACTCCTATTTCAAGTGAAAATTGCCAGAGAGGAAGAACAGATTAAAAATATTTGAGTTTTCTTGTTAAAAAAAAAATCTAGGCTACAGGGTTTCTGTTGTCAGATAAAAGCTCCAGAAAGCAGCCCAGGGCCACCCTCACGGGGTCCTCTCTTCTGGTGAGGGGGCTCCTGGTGACACCCGCTCCGTCTGTCTCCTCCTATAGGCTCTGGTGTGCTGGGCTGGCAGTCTCCCCTTCCTGTGTCCTCCAGAAGTTCCTGGGAGCCATGTTCCTCTGGTCCGTGTTGATAATGGGTGTGTCCACCTTCGCTGTGCAGTCTGAGGAGCACATGGGTGAGTAGTGACTCTCAGCTGGAGGGGCATGCCTGCATCATCTCTGGGGATGTTGTGGTTCAGTCACTAAGCTGACTCTCTGCAACCCCATGGGCTGTAGCCTGCCAGGCTCCTGCCTCCATGGGATTCTCCAGGCAAGAATACTGGAGTGGGTTGCCATTTCCTTCTCNGTGCCTGCAGCATCTCTGGGGATGTTGTGGTTCAGTCACTAAGCTGACTCTCTGCAACCCCATGGGCTGTAGCCCGCCAGGCTCCTGCCTCCATGGGATTCTCCAGGCAAGATTCCTGGAGTGGGTTGCCATTTCCTTCTCCAGGGGAGCTTCTTGACCCAGGGATCAAACCCACGTCTCCTACACTGGCAGGCATCTTCTTTACCACTGAGCCACCTGGGGCTAGGAGTTGCTTTTATCTAGGGAAATTTTGTTGTTATCGAGAAGCAAGGAGTGGCCATCCATGCCTTGGTAGGAGACACAGTCTTCTCTTGCTGGTCTCCTCTGGTGGATGAGTTTGCTGTGGGCGTCAGTCACTCCTGCCAAAGGAACAAACCAAAGAGACAGTGCTTTTGCCCGTGATAAAAGGTGCCTTTGGATTTTTACCATCCAATGTGTTGGAACTAAGCTGAACNCTGGTCTCCTCTGGTGGATGAGTTTGCTGTGGGCGTCAGTCACTCCTGCCAAAGGAACAAACCAAAGAGACAGTGCTTTTGCCC
Organism: Raphicerus campestris; assembly: GCA_006410735.1. Taxonomy (NCBI): domain Eukaryota; kingdom Metazoa; phylum Chordata; class Mammalia; order Artiodactyla; family Bovidae; genus Raphicerus; species Raphicerus campestris. Next base: position 881,914 of record SJYW01008672.1, read on the forward strand.
GTGATAAAAGGTGCCTTTGGATTTTTACCATCCAATGTGTTGGAACTAAGCTGAACTCAATCAAGATCGACTCTGAATGGCCAGCTGTCATCAAGTCAAAAATAAGGCCAAACTTGAGACCTCCCTGGCGGCCCAGTAAGGTTAAGACCTTGCCTTCCAATGCAAGGGCTGTGAGTTTGGTCCCTGGTCAGGGAGCTAAGATCCTACCTACATGGCCCACAGCCAAAAATCCAAAACATAAAACAGAGATAGTATTGTAACAAATTCAGTAAAGACTTTAAAATTGGTCCTCATTAAAAAAAAAATTCTTAAAAAAGCCCAAAATTTCTTTTGTTATCTTGTGAACCTAATTTAATGCTTCCCACAAAATGTAGATGGACCTTGCTAGCTGCCTTAATGTCATGATCTGGGAGCTGTGAGNACGCCTCCGTGCCTCTCATCTTCTACCCACAAATTATATCCTTGTCAGCCTCTGGGATACTAGCTTGTCCTGATCTGAGCGAATTCATCGGTAACAATGCTGACGTGAAGATTCAGTGGTACAAGGTATGTCTCTAAAAGTTGCCATTTAATGAATGCATGTTTGAAGAGCCATAGAAAAGATATAAAATACCCATTCTGAAGGCAACATGTTCACTTTTCTATTTTTTTTAAGCAGTGATTTTTAAAAAGGGCCATGAGTAGTATATTCTATGCATCTTTATAAGGCTTGAGTAAGCATCCTCANGTTTGAAGAGCCATAGAAAAGATATAAAATACCCATTCTGAAGGCAACATGTTCACTTTTCTATTTTTTTTAAGCAGTGATTTTTAAAAAGGGCCATGAGTAGTATATTCTATGCATCTTTATAAGGCTTGAGTAAGCATCCTCAGTGATTTGGAAAGACAGAGTGTGAAATGAATGCAGAGTAAATAAAAGCTGAAGAAAGTAGCTTTTTACTCTGTGCTGTGTCTATAGAAATTTAGAAAGAACTGTTTAACAATTTTATATACGTGTTAATAGAGTTTTTGTAAGAGCACATGAAAATTAACCTTTGGGTTAAAGGAGTAAATATTGGTATAGACAGGATTTGCTGTCTTGTTTGATAAATACTGTTGTCAGCTCCCTTGTATGGACCAGGGGTGGGCAGAAGGCAGCCACGGGCCAGTGAGCGGCCACTTCTTTGTTTTTTAACTTTTTATTTTGTATTGGAGTATATTTAATTAATGATGCCACAGTAGTTGCAGGTGGACAGCAAAGGGCTCAGCCATACATATGGATGTACCCATTCTCCCCCAAACTCCCCTCCTACCCAGGCTGCCACATAACATTGAGCAGAGTTCCCTGTGCTATCGAGTAGGTCCTTGTTATCCATTTTAAATATTAGCTGCTACTCATTTTTGGATGTTAACTATCCAGTTAAGGATAGTTTTCACGTTTTTAAATGGTTTAAAAAATTAAAAGAAGACTATTATTTCATGAATTGTGAAAATGATATAAAACTCAAATCTGTGGCTGTAAGTAATGTTTTACTGAGCCATGCTCATTTGTCTCTGTTTTTATGGGGCAGCAACAACTGAGCTGAGTAGTTGGACAGAAGACATGTGGCCTAAAATATTTACTTTCTGGCTCTTTACAGAAAAAGTTTGCTGACCCCTGATATAGACTGTGAGTTGATACTGAAAAGTACAGTTACTTGTTTAAAAATGGATAGAAATGAATACTTCAGTTAAAAAAAATAGGTTGACCAATTGACAAGCATTCTAACTACAAAATAGCTATAGTATGTCAAGTTAATATTGGAAACTTTTAAGTGATTTTCAGAGAAAATATTGAGTTGGCCAAAAAGTCTGTTCAGTTTTTTGTATAGGATGGCATGGCAAAGCCTGAACGACCTTTTTAATGAACCCAGTAAGGAGCCAGCTTTTATGAATTAGTCCACCCTATGGAGCTCTTGGTTTCATAAGAGCCTAGAAAGGTCAAGTGGGAGATTTTACCACAGAGGAAAGAGCACCGATTCTGGGGGTGACCAGTCTGATTGGAAACCCTGCATCTTCAGTGACCTGTTGTCTAGCCTTGCTCAGCTTCTTTCCCTCTTTAACCTGTTTGCTCTGCAAGGCGGCAGTTCACGCCTCCCACCACCTGGGACTTTTCGAGTTGACATGGAGCAAGTGTGTGAAACACTCTGGGCAGTGCTTGGTGTGTAAATGCGGGTGGACAGGGGCATGCTGGTAGCACTTATGTCGGTTCCCGTCCCAAGAGTGCTGACCGCCGCTGGGCATGCACTGTGTCCAAGTCTGTTCTCAGCTCCCCGACATGAACCCAGTGCAGCAGGGGCTGTTAACATCTCCATTTTTGGATTAGGAGAGGGAGACACACAGGTGTAAGTACCGTGCCCAAGGTCACTCAGCCGGCAGAGGGTGAAGTCAGACCTCTGACCGTGGAGGCCAGAACGTGCACATCCCTGGCACACGGGGCAACCTGGAGACTGGTAGACCCTGGAAGAACCGCGTGGCTCTGCCTTGTTTTACCTTTTTAAACTTAAT
>SJYW01008672.1:903303-955398 GCA_006410735.1 Raphicerus campestris
TTTCCAAGGCAAACCATTCAATATCACAGTTATCCAAGTCTATGCCCCAACCAATAATGCTGAAGAAGCTGAAGTTGAACAGTTTTATGAAGACCTATAAGACCTTTTAGATCTAACACCCCAGAAATATGTCCTTTTCATTATAGGGGACTGGAATGCAAAAGTAGGAAGTCAAGAAACACCTGGAGTAACAGGCAAATTTGGCCTTGGAATGCGGAATGAAGCAGGGCAAAGACTAATAGAGTTTCGCCAAGAAAATGCACTGGTCATAGCAAACACCCTCTTCCAACAACACAAGAGAAGACTCTACACATGGATATCACCAGATGGTCAACACCGAAATCAGATTGATTATATTCTTTGCAGCCAAGGATGGAGAAGCTCTATACAGTCAACAAAAACAAGACCAGGAGCTGACTGTGGCTTAGATCATGAACTCCTTATTACCAAATTCAGACTCAAATTGAAGAAAGTAGGAAAACCACTAGACCATTCAGGTATGACCTAAATCAAATCCCTTATGATTATACAGTGGAAGTGAGAAATAGATTTAAGGGCCTAGATCTGATAGATAGACTGCCTGATGAACTATGGAATGAAGTTTGTGACACTGTACAGGAGACAGGAATCAAGACCACCCCCATGGAAAAGAAATGCAAAAAAGCAAAATGGCTGTCTGGGGAGGCCTTACAAATAGCTGTGAAAAGAAGAGGTAAGCTACAGTAATACTCAATAGTAATAATAATAGTAACATATAAAATGTATAATATAATAATTTGCTGTTATTTAGTTGCTAAACCATGTATGACTCTTTGTGACCCCATGGACTGTAGCCCACCAGGCTCCTTTGTTCATGGGACTTGCCAGGCAAGAATACTGGAGTGGGTTGCCATTTCATTCTCCAAGGGATCTTCCTGACCCAGGGATCAAACCCACATCTCCTACACTGCAGGTGGATTCTTTACCACTGAGCCACAGGGAAGCCCATAATAATGATAATTACTGTATAAAATAATAATAGAGATAATCTCTATTCATCACTTAAGGAAATTATGACCTAGAGAAATTAAATGATGTGCCTGAGACAGCGGGTAGATTCACGCCCGGTCAATCTGGCTCTAGGAGTGGTGCATCAGCCATAACCCTAGACCGCCTCTCTCTCAGCCACACCTCAGGGCCTCCTTTCCTTTTTTTTCGATAGGCATTTTTGTTTCTATCAAAAAGAAACCAACCAGTATAATATTCAAATTAAAGGAGAGAACTTGACCAAACTCTAAGAATGGAATTTCACTATGCATTTGTTTTATAGAGACAAGAATTTAAATATTTTTATAAATTCGTCTAAAATTTTGCACCATGTGTTTATTTTATTTACTATGGTAGTTACATAGTAAAGAGCTACATTTCTGGGAGAATTTTGAGAGGGGATAAAATCAAGGTAAAACAAGGAATGCTTTGCACGCAGGGGCTGTGCTAATCTTCTCTGTATTGTTCCGATTTTAGTACGTGTGTGGCCAAAGCGAGTGCGGAGAGCATTCTTTTAAACTGCCAGCTCAGAGAACAGCAGAGGGCTGTTCAGCAGAGAGCCCTCCCTCAGAGGGCTCTGAGGGAGCTTGGGTGCTGGAGAGATCTGAGCGTGGCTCCCAGTTCCTGGACCACTCTGCCTCCAGCTGTGGTTGCATCTTCGATAAATGATGATAGCAAAGCCTACCTGGCAGGCTCATGGTGAGACTTAAGTGAGAAGATGAATAAAAGCACCTCTCACAGGGCTTGCAGCCAAGGTCAGTTTAACTCCGTGGCTATCAATCTTGGCTGAACACTGGAAACTTTAAAAAACACAAGGCCTCGTCCCTACCCCACCACCTCCACCAGCACTGGGCCTGAAATCAGCAGTTCCCTGGGACCAGCACCCCAGTAAAACCTGAAACCCAGCAGCCCAAAGGCCAGACTCATCCTTTCCCTCCTCCCTTCCCTCCTCCCCCACCCCCTTGAAAATTCTGGAACGATTAGGGGAAACTTTGAAACTCCCAAGGCCCCCACCTCCAGCCTCACATGGCAGAGGTCCCCAAATGACACTACATTCCAGTGGGAGTCATGCCTGTCCCAATCCAGTGGCTGACCCACCCTTGTCCAATGACCCTCCCCACTTTCACCCAGCTGTCTCGGCCCTGCTAGACTGTGCCCAGCTCCAGCCTGAAAGCTCTACCACCCCGCTGTCCCATGCTGCCTGCATTCCAATCTGTGCCAACTTCAACATAGCCGGCATTACTTTTACCCAACNTGTGAGATCTGGTTCCCTGACCAGGAATCAAACCTGGGCCACCTGCATGGGCACACTGTAGGACTGATTGGCCGGAAACAGACTGTTATAGTCAGCATCTGGTTCACTCATGTAGAAGCCAGAGCAGCTTTGCCCTGTCTTGATCCGTGAGAATTTCTTTCATCAGTAGGTTGTGCCCTGGAGAAGGCTGGTGGGGGTGCTCACTGATCATTCCCCATTCCTCCCACTGAGGTTAAATATGGGCTTTCCTGTTATATCAAGGGTCAGCAAACCACTGCCAACAGACAAAGTGCAGCCTGTCTCCTGTTTATGCATGGTTAGGTGCCCAGGGCACAAGGTGAGCAATGTGAGCCCAAGCTGGGGTGTCCCTTCCACCCCTGCTTCCCACTCTGCTCCCAACACCTGCTGGACCCTGAGCTCTGGACTCTCAATCTGGGAGTTGGAGAGGCATTGGAGGAAACTGACTTTGCTTCTGGTTAGTTTTCCAGGGGGAACCAACTGTTCCTCCAGGAGGAACAGGTCTGGCTGTCACTGGCAAAGAGAAATTGATGGCAGGAGCTGAGTCCCCATCAATTACCCCCATCTATCTGATCTGGCCTGCCAGCCCCCATCCCCCAGCAGGCTGTTCTTCATGAGGCAGTCTCCAGCCAGTGCAGTTGAACCCACAGGGTGCCCACTACCAAGGGCAAGTTTATATTTGCGTCTTGACCCAGAGGGTCCAGCCGGGCTTTCCTGATAGCTCAGTTGGTAAGGAATCCACCTGCAATGCAGGAGACCCTGCTTCGATTCCTGGGTCAGGAAGATCCACTGGAGAAGGGATAGGCTACCCACTCCAGTATTCTTGGGCTGCCCTTGGTGCTCAGCTGGTAAAGAATCTGCCCACAATGTGGGAGACCTGGGTTTGAACCCTGGGTTGGGAAGATCCTCTGGAGGATGGAAAGGCTACCCACTCCAGTATTCTGGCCTGGAGGATGCCATGGACTGTGTAGTCCATGGTGTTGCAAAGAGTTGGACATAACTGAGTGACTTTCACTTCCTTGACCCACAACCTCTGAAATATTTACTATCTGTAATTTTATAGGAAAAGTTTGCCCACCCTGATGCTATATGATATCAGACAGTACATTACATAATCCTATAAAGACTCAGCCACTTTGAATCACAGTAAAGAGCAGTAGTAGCTACCATTTGTGGAGATTCAGGAAAGTTAAGCAATTTGCCTAAGGTCACACAGCTCACAAGTGGCCTAGTGGGAATTTTGCAGTGACAGTTTGGCAGGAGAACAGAGTGGAAAAAATGGAAATTGGTCCCTGGCCACGCTGACGGCGTGTGGCCCCCACTTCGGCTTCTCCAGGGAACGCCCTCGCCTCCACTGCTGGGTACCTGTGTGTCCCACCCCTCCTCATGTGTTTGCTCTGGGGTGGCTGCCAATACTAGTTTTTAATTATCATGGTCCCATACTGGGAGACTGTGGCCAGTAATTTCTCCTTCTGTCATTTTCATCCCTGTCTGGCCTCACTGATTTAGTGGTTCCTTTGTGACTTGACTTATTCCCCCCGGAAACTCAGGTTTCCTCTTAAACTTCACCTTGAGGTCCAGGGAGGAGATCACTGTGCTTAAGGCTGCCCAGTTCAGTTTCTGGTGCATCAGAGCTCACAAGCCCTCTGCTTCCCTCTGGTCTACCCCTGACTCATCCTTTGTGGGACAGACACATCTCACTTACCCGAGCATCGTTCAGGAATGTGCTGTGAAGTGGATTTTCCAGGAATCAGAGCTCCCTTCTCTGAACCCCCAGCTTTGGAAACTTGTAATCATCTTGCACGCTAATCTTTATAAATGACACCATGCCTGGTGTTCTAAAGCAGAACTCATTGTCCACACCTTTCCCTGATAGCATAGTAAACCCATTCAAGTGACTGAGCAGGAGATAGTGAAGGACAGGGAAGCCTGGTGTGCTGCAGTCCGTGGGGTCACAGTGAGTCAGACACAACTGAGCAACTGAACAACATCAGCAAGATGGTGGGCAGCTGTGAGAATTTGAGAAATTGACTTAACGCCTTGAAGTTTCTGCTTCCTCATCTGTGAAATGAGGATGGTATTACCGATCCTGTAGAGTTGAGTGTGTTGTGGGGAATTGAGATAATTTGCATGAGGCTTTGGCACACTGATTGGCACACAGTTTGCCCAGACAAGGTGATTGATGTGACTTAAACACCCTTCCATCCTGGGGTACCAGTTTTCAACCCCATCTGTGCCCTATAGTCCCCTGGTCTGCTCAGTTGTATAGAAATCTTTGCAGCTCCATGGACTGCAGCCCTCCAGGCTCCTCTGTCTATTTTTCCGGCAGTGGGTTGGGTTGTTATTCAGTTGCTAAGTCATGTCTGACTCCAGGCTTCCCTGTCCTTCACTATCTCCCGGAGTTCACCCAAACTCATGTCCATTGAGTCAGTGATGCCATCCAACCATCTCATCCTCGGTTGCCCCCTTCACCTCCTGCCCTCAATTCTTCCTAGCATCAGGGTCTTTTCCAGTGAGTTGGCTCTTTGTATCACATGGCCAAATATTGGAGCTTCAGCTTTAGCATCAGTCCTTCCAATAAATATTTAGGGTTGATTTCCTTTAGGATTGACTGGTTTGATCTCCTTGCTGTCCAAAGGACTCTCAAGTGGGTTGGCAGGAGCCTTCAAAGCAGGATGCTGGGGCCCCGTGCAAGGTCAAGTGAATCAAAAGCTCTGGAGTTGCTCCTGCATTAGCATTAATACTGCTGTCTTGATTTGTTTTTGTCCATGTCTGCCTCTCCTTGTGCCCCCACCCTCTGGCCTTTCCCAGATGCAGTTAGAGCTGGAAACCAGTGCTTCAAGGTGCGTCCAGCTCTTTGCTCCAACATGACATGACCCCATTCTGTTGAAACTTTTGGGAATTTATGTTTCCACTTCAGGGTTTTTCTGCTTCCTCTTTCGGTTTCTTTTAAGAGCAGCTAGCATTTACTAAGGCTTTACTGGCTCAAAAGCTGCCTGGACCACCCCTGCCCGGCGCCTGGCCCCAGGCAGCCTGGGAGCACACTTTGGGGGGACGTTGGTGGTCAGGGCCCTGTGCGTGCCTGCAGTGTACGAGCCATCTTCAGTTTTGGATCCTGGGTCCCTTATGGCCTCTCCCTGTTCCTGGCCCCACTGCCTGAAGCCCCTTCTGTTTTTTCTTTCATCCTTCATTAGGCCCAGAACCTGTACCTGTTTGTGTGATGATATACCACTATCATCTTGACCTCTGACTGCCCACAGAAGGTGCTCATAGACCTGGGAGCAGGCGGACCCCATGGCACCCCTGGAACCTTAGGTCCCATCATTATTTGCCTCTTGTACAGATGCAGAAATTGGGGCACAGAGAGGTTAAATCATTTGCGCAAGGTCCTCAGGAAGTGGCAGCTCCCGCCTAGGTCTGAGATCTGGTCACTTGCTGCCTCCTGACTCCCATCATGCCTGCTGCCCTGAGAATCTCTGGCTTCACACAAGCTGTTCAGTCCAGGAAGCCAGTAGTTACTTTTAAAATAAAAAAGGATTGTGCGCTAAGTAAATAAGCCTCAATTCCCTACGAAATATTATTTCCTCTCCTCTTCTTGACAGAATAAGCCCAGCAATTATTTTTCAACAGATAGAACTGCTGGTACAGAAAGTCTGAAGTTTCCCCTTCTTTCAATTCTCAATTTAGAAAGTTAATTAATTCCTAGGCCTGGGGCTGTCCTGATCATGGCCGCATATATGCCGTCTTTGTAGGTCTGAGTCTGTCCTGGTTGTTTCCAGCTGCTTATTTGACCACAGGGAAAGATGGAAGGAGGCAGAAACACCGCAGGGGCAGGGCTAGGCCTCCAGGCTCGGGTACCTGCCCTCCCTCCTGGCAAGAATCTGGCTCAGCCTGGAGCCAGACAAGCTATGGACAGGCTGCCGGGGCATGGGGCCTCTCTGTCAGCTAGGGAGGAGGGTGTCTGAGGACGGGGGAGTCAGGAGCACGCAGGGAGGGCAGCAAGGAATGCTGAGTCAGATGGGGATGAACCACATCTTTCTGAGAAGCCTGGGGAAACTCTGAGTCATCCGCACACCTCGACCCCGGCTGATACACTCGGGCAGCACTGCGTCCAGGGCTCAGGAGAACAGCGCCACGAACAGCAACTTCATCCTAGGGATACCCCATCTTCAAGAATAATTTTCCACATGCACTGGATGCATGTCCATTCCCCAGACAAAACCAATGAGCTCATCTCAGCTTAATTTGCCTATGAATACATCCCTGAAATCATTCATGATCCATGTCCCAGATTTTTTTTTTTAGATCAGTTCTTCACATCCCTGAGAAGAAGCCTTGCTTGTTGTGATGGAGAAATAGCTTTGCCGCCGCTGAACTCTGAACCCGCGTCCAGGAAACTCCAAGCTGGGAGGATCTGGTTACATAAATCTTCAGCCTGCCAGGTTTTATTTATATAAACCCTGAAGCAAGAGCCATGTGGTCCAGTACCCTACAGATTTCTGGTTTCTTGCAGTGACTATTGCCTGTCACTAAGCCGGGGTTGGGGGGTACTTTTAATTGGATTTCTTAAGAGGCATGGGCTTCCCAGGTGGCTTAGTGGTAAAGAATCCGCCTGCCAATGCAGAAGATGCAAGAGAAGCAGCTTCAGTCCTTGGGTCAGGAAGATCCCTTGGAGGAGGAAATGCCAACTCACTCCAGTATTCTTTTTCTGTTTTTAATTTTATTTTTTATTTTTATTTTTTTTTTAACACCAAAGCATTTTGTATTGGAGACTAGCCGATTAACAATGTTGTGATAGTTTCAGGTGAACAGCAAAGGGACTCAGCCATGCATATACATGTATCCATTCTCCCCCAAACCCCCCTCCCATCTACCCACTCCAGTATTCTTGCCTGGGAAATCCCATGGACAGAGAAGCCTGGTGGGCTGAGGTCCATGGGGGCGCAAAGGGTTGGACACGACGGAGTGAGTGAACACTACCGCCAAAAGGCATCAGCCAGGTCTACGGAGTAGGGTGTGTGCGTGGAGTAATTTAAGGCCGGCCACATAGCAGGTGGTGTAACTGTAGGTTGGTGAGAGGCTATCTTGTCCAGGGGCACCTCCATCACCGGATTTGAAGCATCATTTCTGGTCTCAAGTAGGTATTAGGGTACCCTTGGAAAGAGGTGTAGTATCTGGAAAGTCAAGTCTATTGCAGATGTTCCTTGCAGACCCCAAGGAAAGCCTTGTTGTGATGTTGTAGGTGGCACTAGGGGCAAAGAACCTGCCTGCTGATGAAACAGACATAAAGGATGCAGGTTTAGTCTCTGGGTCGAGAAGATTCCCTGGAGGAGGGCATGGTAACTCACTCCAGTATCTTGCTCCTCTGTCCCTGGGATTTCCCAGACAAGAATACTGGAGTGGGTTGCCATTTCCTTCTCCAGGGAAGTTTCCCAACCCAGGGACTGAACCCAGGTCTCCTGCATTGCAGGCAGATTCTTTACCATCTGAGCCACCAGGGAAGCCCACCTTTCCCCTTAACATACTATATTAAAAAATTTTTTTATTGGCATATAGTTAAATGTAGTTCAATGGACATGAACTTGGGCAAACTCCAGGAGATAGTGAGGGTCAGGGAGGCCTGGCATGCTGCAGTCCATGGGGTCGCAAAGAGTCAGATGTGACCTAGCGACTGAACAACAATAGCAATTGACTGAGAATGTTGTGTTCGATTTTTAGCTGTACAGCAAAGTGTTTCAGTTTCACTTATACGTATACACATATTAATCTTTTCAGAATCTTTTACCCTATGGGTTATTCCAGAATATTGAGCAGAGTTCCCTGTGCCATACAGTAGATCCTTATTGATTTTCTATATTATATATAGTAGTGTGTGCATGTCCATCCCAAGCTCCTAATTTATCCTCCCCTCCATGTTTCTCCTTTGGTAACCTTAAGTTTGTTTTTAAAATCTGTGGGTCCTTTTCTGTTCTGTAAACAAGATCATTTACATCATTTTTTAAAAATTAGATTCCACATAAGAGTGATATCATATGCTCTCTGTCTTTGTCTGTATGACTTACTTCACTCAGTATTTTAATTATTCCTTTAAGCGTAGTTCTCCCCCATCAGACTTCAGTGCAGAAATAGTTGTATTCACCTTTGTTGGTTGAAGGAGCACAGTCTGAATAGCATCAAATCCCCACCCTTGTTCACTTTAAATCAAACCGGGACATCCTGGGATGCTGCTGCTTAGTACCAGGTAGGGCCACCAACTGTCTGGGTTTGCCTGGGATTGAGGAATTCTTCAAGAAAAAGAACTATGGACGGAGGTTCTTGACATTGTACAGGAGGCAGTGATCAAGACCATCCCCAAGAAAAAGAAAGGCAAAAAGGCAAAATGATTATCAGAGGAGGCCTTACAAATAGCTGAGAAAAGCAAAGACGCTAAAGGCAAAGGAGAAAAGGAAAGATATACCCATTTGAGCACAGAGTTCCAAAGAATAGCAAGGAGAGATAAGAACATCTTTCTCAGTTATCAATGCAAAGAAATAGAGGAAGACAATAGAATGGGACAGACTAGAGATCTCTTCAAGAAAATTAGAGATACAAGGGAACATTTCATGCAAAGATGGGCTCCATAAAGGACAGAAAGGGTATGGACCTAACAGAAGCAGAAGATATTAAGAAGAAGTGGCAAGAATACACAGAAGAACTGTACAAAAAAGATCTTCTTGACCCAGATAATTAGTGTGATCACTCACCTAGAGCCAGACATCCTGGAATGCGAAGTGAAGTGGACCTTAGGAAGCATCCCTACGAACAAAGCTAGTGGAGGTGATGGAATTCCAGTTGAGCTATTTCAAATCCTGAAACATGATGCTATGAAAGTGCTGCACTCAATATGCCAGCAAATTTGGAAAACTCAGCAGTTGCCACAGGACTGGAAAAGGTGGGTTTTCATTCCAATCCCAAAGAAAGGCAATGCCAAAGAATTTTCACACTGCTGTACAATTGTACTCATCTCATATGCTAGCAAAGTAACACTCAAAATTCGCCAAGCCAGATTTCAACAGTATGTGAATCATGAACTTCCAGATGTTGAAGCTGGATTTAGAAAAGGCAGTGGAACCAGAGATCAAATTGCCAACATCCATTGGATCATCAAAAAAGCAAGAAGAGTTCCAGAAAAACATCTCAGTTCAGTCACTTAGTCGTGTCCAACTCTTTGACACCCCATGGATTGTAGCACGCCAGGCCTCTCTGTCCATCACCAACTCCTGGAGTTTACTTAGACTCATGTCCATTGAGTCAGTGATGCCATCCAACCATTTCATCATCTGTCACCCCCTTCTCCTTTTGCCTTCAATCTTTCCCAGCATCAAAGTCTTTTCCAATGAGTCAATTCTTCCCATTAAGTGGCCAAAGTATTGGAGTTTCAGTTTCAGCATCAGTCCTTCCAATGGATATTTAGGACTGATTTCCTTTAAGATGGACTGGTTGGATCTCCTTGCTGTCCAAGGGACTCCTGGGAGTCTTCTCCAACACCACAGTTCAAAAACATCAATTTTTCAGCTCTCACCTTTCTTTATAGTCCAACTCTCACATCCATACATGACTACTGGAAAAACCATAGCCTTGACGAGACAGACCTTTGTTGGCAAAATAATGTCTCTGCTTTTTAATATGCTGTCTAGGTTGGTCATAATTTTTTTCCCAAGGGTATTTTAATTTCCTGGCTGTAATCACCATCTGCAGTGATTCTGGAACCCAAAATAAAGTCTGTCACTGTTTTCACTGTTTCCCCATCTATCTGCCATGAAGTGATGGACCAGATGCCACGATCTTAGTTTTTTGAATGTTGAATTTTAAGTCAACTTTTTCACTCTCCTCTTTCACTTTCATCAAGAGATTCTTTAGTTCTTCTTCACTTTCTCCCATAAGGGAGGTGTCATCTGCATATCTGAGGTTGTTGATATTTCTCCCAACAATCTTGTTTCCAGCTTGAGTCAGCTCACCATTTCATATAATGTACCCTGCATATAAGTTAAATAAGCAGGGTGACTGTATACAGCCTTGACATACTCCTTTCCCAGTTTTGAACTAGTTCTTTGTTGAACCAGCAAGCTGTTGGTTCTTGATGTGCATACAGGTTTCTCAGGAGACAGGGTGGTCTGGTATTCCTGTTTCTTTAAGAATTTTCTACAGATGATTGTGATCCACACAGTCAAAGTCTTTAGAGTAGTCAGTGAAGCAGAAGTAGATGCTTTTCTGGAATTCCCTTGCTTTTTCTATGATCCAACAGATGTCAGCAGTTTGATTTCTGGTTCCTCTGCCTTTTCTAAACAAAGCTTGAACATCTGGGAGTTCTTGGTTCATGTACTGTTGAAGCTTAGCTTGAAGGATTTTCAGCATTACTTTCCTAGCCTGTGAAATGAGAGCACTTGTGTGATAGTTTGAACATTCTTTGGCATTGCCCAAAGGAAGGCCTTTTATTGTGACTCAAGGACCAGACTTAAAAGTCAAGGGTTTTAAGTGGAACCTTTTGGAAATCAGTGTGATGATTATGTTGGCATCTTGATTCCATCCCATACCTGCCCTCTTTGATTAGGGGGGTGCTCAGGGGGAGCTGCCTGATATTTTGAGCAAGGATGGTAGACTAAGGGAGTGGGGGACGGTCTGGAGGGTAGCTTCAAACTACTTTGAAGGCTTCTTGGAGCGATGAGCAACTGAACTTTAAGAAATCTCCGTACTAAACTCCATAATGACTGTGTCTATTTACATTTCCACCAACAGTACAAGAGGGTTCCCTTTTCTCCACATCCTCTCCAGCATTTATTGTTTGTAGTTTTTTTTTTTTAAACGATGGCTGTTCTGACCAGTATGAGGTGATAACTTCATTGGAGTTTTGATTTGCCTTTCTCTAATAATAAGAAATATTGAGTTTTTTTTTTTTTTTTTAACGTGTTTATTAGTCATCTGTATATCTTCTTTGGAGAAGAGACTGAACTTTAAAAAGAGAGTAAGGGGGTGGAGGGCCTGGACACTTGTTCCAGAGGAGTCTGAAAAGTGCCAAGCTGGCTGGGTGTGGAAACGCTGATAAGGCAGCATTATTGCAGAGGAGGATGTGGTTCCAGGGGAGATAAGAGCGGGGGCGGTGATTTTTTGGAACGGTCGCCTCAGGTCATCCGCTGGTTTCTGAGAGGCCCAGTTGGGTGCCACTCTTGGCACCCACGCGCCCCCACCGCTACCTGATATTGTGTCTGATATTCACAGTGTGCCTNTTTTTTTCCCAAGGGTATTTTAATTTCCTGGCTGTAATCACCATCTGCAGTGATTCTGGAACCCAAAATAAAGTCTGTCACTGTTTTCACTGTTTCCCCATCTATCTGCCATGAAGTGATGGACCAGATGCCACGATCTTAGTTTTTTGAATGTTGAATTTTAAGTCAACTTTTTCACTCTCCTCTTTCACTTTCATCAAGAGATTCTTTAGTTCTTCTTCACTTTCTCCCATAAGGGAGGTGTCATCTGCATATCTGAGGTTGTTGATATTTCTCCCAACAATCTTGTTTCCAGCTTGAGTCAGCTCACCATTTCATATAATGTACCCTGCATATAAGTTAAATAAGCAGGGTGACTGTATACAGCCTTGACATACTCCTTTCCCAGTTTTGAACTAGTTCTTTGTTGAACCAGCAAGCTGTTGGTTCTTGATGTGCATACAGGTTTCTCAGGAGACAGGGTGGTCTGGTATTCCTGTTTCTTTAAGAATTTTCTACAGATGATTGTGATCCACACAGTCAAAGTCTTGAGAGTAGTCAGTGAAGCAGAAGTAGATGCTTTTCTGGAATTCCCTTGCTTTTTCTATGATCCAACAGATGTCAGCAGTTTGATTTCTGGTTCCTCTGCCTTTTCTAAACAAAGCTTGAACATCTGGGAGTTCTTGGTTCATGTACTGTTGAAGCTTAGCTTGAAGGATTTTCAGCATTACTTTCCTAGCCTGTGAAATGAGAGCACTTGTGTGATAGTTTGAACATTCTTTGGCATTGCCCAAAGGAAGGCCTTTTATTGTGACTCAAGGACCAGACTTAAAAGTCAAGGGTTTTAAGTGGAACCTTTTGGAAATCAGTGTGATGATTATGTTGGCATCTTGATTCCATCCCATACCTGCCCTCTTTGATAGGGGGGTGCTCAGGGGGAGCTGCCTGATATTTTGAGCAAGGATGGTAGACTAAGGGAGTGGGGGACGGTCTGGAGGGTAGCTTCAAACTACTTTGAAGGCTTCTTGGAGCGATGAGCAACTGAACTTTAAGAAATCTCCGTACTAAACTCCATAATGACTGTGTCTATTTACATTTCCACCAACAGTACAAGAGGGTTCCCTTTTCTCCACATCCTCTCCAGCATTTATTGTTTGTAGTTTTTTTTTTTTAAACGATGGCTGTTCTGACCAGTATGAGGTGATAACTTCATTGGAGTTTTGATTTGCCTTTCTCTAATAATAAGAAATATTGAGTTTTTTTTTTTTTTTTTAACGTGTTTATTAGTCATCTGTATATCTTCTTTGGAGAAGAGACTGAACTTTAAAAAGAGAGTAAGGGGGTGGAGGGCCTGGACACTTGTTCCAGAGGAGTCTGAAAAGTGCCAAGCTGGCTGGGTGTGGAAACGCTGATAAGGCAGCATTATTGCAGAGGAGGATGTGGTTCCAGGGGAGATAAGAGCGGGGGCGGTGATTTTTTGGAACGGTCGCCTCAGGTCATCCGCTGGTTTCTGAGAGGCCCAGTTGGGTGCCACTCTTGGCACCCACGCGCCCCCACCGCTACCTGATATTGTGTCTGATATTCACAGTGTGCCTTTCCTGATAAAGTCTTCTGCCTCAGCCTTCATCCCACCGTGGAGTAGGGGTGGTTATCCGCATTCCCAGAGAGGAATCCTGCGCCCGACAAAGGCAAGCCACTAGGGTCAGGTCACCAGCAAATTCCTTCCATCATCCCACAAATACCCGAGCGCTCTCCGCGGGTCACGTGGGAGGTTGAGGAATTACTGTTTCTTTTGTGTGCGCATGCGTAGTCATTTCCGACTCTTTTGCGACCCCATGGACTGTAGCCTGCCAGGCTCCTCTGCCCGTGGAATTTCCCAGGCAACGACGCTGGAATGGGTTGCCAGTTCCTACTTCCGGCGATCTTCCTGACCCAGGGATCGAACCCAGGTCTCCTGCAGTGGCAGGCAGGTTCTTTACCACTGCAGCACTTAGGAAGCCTGTTTATTTTGTACTTTATCACGTCTTCAAGTAACACAATGTCCTCCTTTCAGTAAAATTCTGCAAGGAGTTAGATGCCTTTCCCATGTCTCTGTCGCACAGGAATCTTTCTCAGATTGCAGGTATGTATACAGATATGTGTCCACCGGGCAGGGTAACCTCAAAGACCAGCCCTGTTCAACATTTTCCTTAGAAGAATCGCTAGCCCAGTCATTGACAACAATTCAGTTCAGTTCAGTTCAATGGCTGAGTCGTGTCCGACTCTGCGACACCATGAATCGCAGCACGCCAGGCCTCCCTGTCCATCACCAACTCCCAGAGTTCACTCAGACTCACGTCCATCGAGTCAATGATGCCATCCAGCCATCTCATCCTCTGTCATCCCCTTCTCCTCCTGCCCCCAATCCCTCCCAGCACCATCAGAGTCTTTTCCAATGAGTCAACTCTTCACATGAGGTGGCCAAAGTACTGGGATTTCAGCTTTAGGATCATTCCTTCCAAAGAAATTCCAGGGCTGATCTCCTTCAGAATGGANTCAGAGTCTTTTCCAATGAGTCAACTCTTCACATGAGGTGGCCAAAGTACTGGGATTTCAGCTTTAGGATCATTCCTTCCAAAGAAATTCCAGGGCTGATCTCCTTCAGAATGGACTGGTTGGATGTCCTTGCAGTCCAATAGACTCTCAAGAGTCTTCTCGAACACCACAGTTCAAAAGCATCAATTCTTTGGTGCTCAGCCTTCTTCATAGTCCAACTCTCACATCCATACATGACAACAATAATGAACAACAATTTAAAACTTTAGTGAAGGCTCTTAAAAAAAAATCAAAGTGTGAGTGTGTGGTGGGCATATGTGGTGTGTGTGTGTGTGATGTGTGTTTGAGTGGTGTGTGTATGTGTGTAATATTCATCATTGGAGAGCTGGGACCTGGGATGTCAGAAGGCCCCACATCAGGGGTCAGACCCCCTGAGTTGCAGACATGGGGGAGACGGCAGCCCTGGCTGGCTCTGTTCCACCACGCCTGCCCACCTCCCCCTGAAAGGAAAGCTATCCCAGGGCGTCCTATAGAGTGTGGTCCAGGACTTCACTCATTGGCAGCTCCCCGCTTTCATTGTCTCATGTTGAAAATGGGCGGTGATGTCCAGTTAAGGAAAATTCCAAGTGATTTGTCTTCATTAATCATCTGAAAAATGAATAGGGCAGCCAGATGACTTTCCTGAGGCTCCTTATCAGTGGGCTGGGTGATGAGGCTGAGGTTCCCTCAAGGGGCCTTCCTGGCTTCCCTGGGACAGCCCTGTGTTCACATCCATGCTGTTTCTGGGATCCAGAAGCCCAGCATGGCCCCTGAGCCAGACTTAGGGGATGGGTGGGTGCTGCTTCCAGGGCGTTTGAGGAAATGTAACGTCAGAAAAGTACTGAATAGCAGAACTAGCACTGATCACTCATTTTGTGCCAGCCCCGTGAGAGTTTTTATTTTTATTACTTTTAGGGATCAAGACGCACATTCTGGGGCTTCCCTGGTTGTCCAGTGCTTAAGACCACCTTCAATGCAGGGGATATGGGTTTGATCCCTGGTCAGAGAGCTAAGATTTCACATGCCTCATGGACAAAAAATGAAAAACATTAAACAGAAGCAATACTGTAACAAATTCAACGAAAACTTTAAAAATGGTCCACACTGTAAAAAAAAAAAAAAAAAAAAAAGAACACACTTCTGTTTCCAGACAGATAAGAAATGAGAGGAAGTTATCAAAAACTAAATAACATCAGGTTATACAAACTAATCTTATGTAAAAAAAAANGAAGTGATGGGACCAGATGCCATGATCTTCGTTTTCTGAATGTTGAGCTTTAAGCCAACTTTTTCACTCTCCTGTTTCACCTTCATCAGGAGGCTTTTTAGTTCCTCTTCATTTTCTGTCATAAGGGTGGTGTCATCTGCATATCTGAGGTTACTGATATTTCTCCCAGCAATCTTGATTACAGCTCATGTTTCTTCCAGTCCCGCGTTTCTCGTGATGTACTCTGCACATAAGTTAAATAAGCAGGGTGACAATATTCAGCCTTGATGTACTCCTTTTCCTATTTGGAACCAGTCTGTTGTTTCATGTCCAGTTCTAACTGTTGCTTCTTGACTGGCATACAGATTTCTCAAGAGGAAGGTCAGGTGGTCTGGTATTGCCATCTCTTTCAGAATTTTCCACAGTTTATTGTGATCCATACAGTCAAAGGCTTTGGCATTGTCAATAAAGCAGAAATAGATGTTTTTCTGGAACTCTCTTGCTTTTTCCATGATCCAACAGATATTGGCAATTTGATCTCTGGTTCCTCTGCCTTTTCTAAAACCAGCTTGAACATCAGGACATTCACGGTTTACGTATTGCTGAAGCCTGGCTTGGAGAATTTTGACCATTACTTTACTAGCATGTGAGATGAGTGCAATTGTGCGGTAGTTTGAGCATTCTTCATAGGTATACATCCATCCCCTCCCTCTTGAAACTCCCTCCCGCCTTATCCCACCCCTCTAGGTCATCACAGAGCACCAAGTCTCAACTCCCTGAGTAGTACAGCAAATTCCCACGGGCTGTTTGTTTCACATATGGTAATGTCGATGTTTCCATGCTACTCTCTCCTTTTGTCCCCCGCACCTTCCCTCACCATGTCTGCAACTCTGTTCTCTAGTCTGTGTCTCCATTGCTGCCCTGCAGACAGGTTTATCAGTGCCATTCTTATAGATTCCATTATATGCGTTAATATACAATGTTTGTTTTTCTGACTTACTTCACTCTGTATAATAAGCTCTAGTTTCCTTTACCTCATTAGAACTGAGCAGTGCTCCCTTGTAGAAGTCACTGTTCATGATCAGCAAATCTCTAAGCTCAAAGAAAAGAGGCAAAAACAACCCTACTTATGGGTAAAAAGCTTCTTTCCTTACATGGTTTCATCTGCCCTTTCTCAGAAGCCCCGGAAATTGACATCAGCAATGACCCTATTTTACAATAAGAGGTTGGAGGAGCAAGCAGGTCGAGCGATTTATTCTCGAGGTTAAACAGCTCCTAAGTAGCTCAATCTGTTCTAAACCTGGTTGCAGTTGTGTTAGTTGAGCAGTCATGTCTGACTCTTTGAGACCCCATGGACTGTGGCTCACCAGGCTCCTCTGTCCTTGGGATTCTCTGGGCTAAAATACTAGAGTGGGTTGCTATACCATTCTCCAGGGGATCTTCCCTACCCAGGAATCAAACCCAGGTCTCCTGCATTACAGGCAAATTCTTTACTGTCTGAACCACCAGGGAAGCCCCTCTAAACCTGGCTGTACCCCCTTTAGATCCAGTTTCACTTTATCCGTGATGAACAGCACATGGTCTACAGCTTTGCAATTTAATTTCAGATTTAGTTCTTAGATTTAGTTTTGATGCTTCTCAAAGGAGTTGGAAGATTATTGCTAGCTGTCTCAATTATCTATTGCTTTGTCATCATGCCCACCCCTCTCACACCCCTACCCTGAAATCCCAGGACACAACCACCGTGTTATCTTCTCTTGTGATTCTGTGAGTTGGCTGGGGTCAGGTGGGCAGTTCTCCTGCTCTGTGTGGTGTCAGCTGGGCTGGCAGGGGTCCATATGGTCCTTGCCATGGCTGCCATCTTGGTGAGGGCAATTGGAGGGTGGACTCACTTGGCAGGCTGAGATGGCAAAGCCCATCCCTTGTGTCATCATCTCAGAGTCTCCACATGGTCTTTTTAAAAAGTCATTTATTTTTAGTTTTGGCCATGCTGGGTCCCTGCCGCTGCCAGGGCTCTTCTCCAGTTGTAGCGAGCAGGGGCTGCTCTCTAGCTGCAGAGCACAGGCTTCCCATTGCGGTGACTTCACTTGTTGCAGAGCACAGGCTCAGGGCTCATGGGCCTCAGGACTTGTGGCATGTGGACTCAGTAGTTGCAGCCCGTGGGCTTAGTGGCCCTGTAAGTATGTGGGATCTTCTTCAACCAGGAATCGAACCCGTGTCTCCTACTTGGCAGGTGGATTCTTCACCACTGAGCCACCAGGGTGCCTTTCACATCGTCTTTGCTCATGTCCTTTCCTTCAGGGTGGCCTGTTTCTTGCACACGAATTCAGAACTCTCCAGATTGTAGGAGTGGAAGCTGCTGGACATGTGTGAGGTGCTGGTCCAGAGCTGGCACGGCACCACTTTCTCTGCCCCTGAGTAAAGTGCTCATGCCAAGTTCAAGAGGAAGGGGAACAGACCACCCTCTCAAAGGGAAGAGTGACAGAGAATCTGCAGCCTTGTTTAATCCAGGCAGTGTCTGACAAGACGGGCCCATTTTTTTCCTGGACGTTCTGCCAATTAAAAAGGTGGGACTAGTTTTCACTATGGCACTCAGACAAGTAAAGCAACATAGGAAGAGATTTGTCATGTAAAACATGGCCAGCTCCAGAGGGTGGAATTTTTGATGGTTTTCATTTTCTTCTTTCTAAACATTTCTGCATCTCGTCAATTTTTTCAATGCATTTCCACATATCATTTCTGTAATCAGTGTGTGCGTGTGTGAGTGCTTAGTCATGTCATTCATGTCTGACTCTTCGTGACCCCATAGACTGTAGCCTGCCAGGATCCTCAGTCCATGGAATTCTCCAGGCAAGAATGCTAGAGTGGGCTGCCATTCTCTAGGGGATCTTCTCACCCTAGGGATCGAACCCATGTCTCCTGCATCATAGGTGGATTATTTACCCAATACTGAGCTGCTGGGAAAGCCTTTCTATTATCAGAAAACAGTGCAATTTGCCATTATATATATGTTGTTGTTTAGTCACTCAGTCGTGTCTGACTCCTTGTGGCCCCATGGACAGTAGTCCGCCAGGCTCCTCTCTCCGTGGGATTTCCCAGGCAAGAATACTGGAGTGGGTAGCCATATGCATATATATATATATATATATATATATGTGTGTGAATATGTGTTCACAATATGCATATCCTTCATATATTTAAAAAATTAAAGTTATTTATTTTTAATTGAAAGATATTTGATTTACAATATTGCGTTGGTTTCTGCTACATATCAACATGAATCAGCCATATGTATGCATGCGTCCCCTCCCTTTTGAACCTCCCTCCGACCTCCCTCCCCATCGTTCCCCTTTGGGTTGTTGCAGAGCCCCGGTTTGAGTTCTGTGCATCACACAGCCAGTTCCCATTGGCTCTCTGTTTTATGTATGGTGGTGTATGTTTCTGCGCCACCCTTTTCTTCCCCGCTCCCCCCATGTCCATGGCCTGTCCTCTATATCCGTGTCTCCATTGCTGCCCTGTGAATAGATTCATTGGTACCATCTTTCTAGACTCCATATATATGCATTACTATATCTGTTTTTCTCTTTTTTACTTACTTCACTCTGTATAATACGCTCTAGGTTCATCCACCTCATTAGAACTGACTCAAATGCGTCATTACATTTTTTACTTTTTTATTTGGACCTTGGCAAAGTCAGTGATCAACCTGGATTACCTTGCTCTCTCCTTATCCAGTCATGTGACCTTGCATGATGTCCTAACCTCCCAGGACTTGCAAGTAAAACACGATGGGATGATGGGAGTTTGATGGGATGACCTGTAATGACCCTCTCAGCTGACAGATTCAAATTTTGATCCCATCCAATCCAAGCAGAAGCTTCTTTACTGACTCTTCTCTGTTGATCAGTTATACAAGCAAATATGTATTCGTTCATCAAACAAGTATGGTGGGCAAGTCATGACAATCGCTCTGCCCTAGGCAGGTTGATGCTGAGAGGTTCTTGGTACAGGAGTCCTACCCTCAGGAGCCTGTGAGCTCATGGGGGGTGATTACAGTGGTACACAGAATTATAACAAATGTTGAAAACATACTGATAAAGGGAGATGAAAATTTTAATGCTGCAAAAATGCAGAGGTGAGCCCCATAAGCTAGAAAAGAAAGCATAAATTCTTCATTCCAAGGAGACTAGATTTCTCTTATTTTTATAATTTCTTTTGTTGAAACATGACATTGTAAATCAAATCTACTTGAGTAAAAATTTTAAAAATGTATTCTAATTTGCAGATGAGATGCTATTGGATTCTAGTGGGTCACAAGACAACCCCACAAGAAAGAATAAAAAAATTATTCTATTGACGTATAGCTGATTTATCATGTGTTAATTTAGGCTCTACAGCAAAGTGATACAGTTATACATATAAACACATTCTTGTTCATATTCTTTTCTATTATCATTTATTATAGGATATGGAATATAATTCCCTGTTGTATACAGAAGGACTGTGTTGTTTATCCATCCTATATATGTTTCCATCTGCTAATCCCTAACTAATCTGCTAATCCCAATCCATCTCTCTCTGGCTCCCCTCCCCCTCGGCAACAAGTCTGTCAAGAAGACAAGATTTCTACTTGTCGGGGGCTCATCATTTGATATATTTGCGTGTGTATGTGTGTGTGTATAGATATAGATAGATAGTTTCTAACTTCTTGACTTCAGGACACCATTAAAACATGAACATACATACAGCCCATGTAACTGGTTTGCAGAAACCACAACACTCTAGGGTCATAGCTGCCTGTAAAAAGGAGAATGTAATACACACATTAAACAAGGATAACTCACTGCTGAACAGTTTAATTTGCCTCCCTTTACCTCTCAGCAGCATTTTCAGGGAACACTGACAGCGTGTTCCCTGAGAAGGTCACTAAGGAAGGAGAAGTCAGGGTTTGTTGTCTTTGTTTATAAACCTGGTTCTTGTCCTCCCCTCTCCTTTCATATCTCATCTTTTTTTCCCCCCTTCTCCTGATGGTCTGGTGCTCCTGGCTTCTGCGAGGTCAGTAGCTCAGTGTGAGTTGATCCCTTGCCTCCAGCCCCGCAAACACCCTGAACCCTGCAGTCCCCCTGAGCCTGCCTGGAAGCTGCTGACACCCAGTGTGGTGGGGGCTGCAAGGGAGCCTTGGGCTGGGGACCAGTATCACCATTGTATCCCCGGTGTGTTCCTTCTAAGCGTCTGAGTCCAATCTCATCCTCAGCTTCCCTGTTCAGGATGTGGGAAGCCTCAGGGCTCTTCTGTTTGGCTACAGCCTGTAGAAACAGCCAAGGAACTGTCATTTAGTTGTGTTTGTAGCTGCTTTTCCATCCAGCATGCCAAACTGCTTTGGAACCAAAGGAATAAGAATAAGTGGGCGTTTTCTAGTGAAGCAGTCCTTCCTTTTCCTGTTACAATCCTTTGTGTTTCTATGCCAAGGAGGGGCTTGGCTGTCAACCGGACATGTGGGCATAAGCCCCCCTTTACTTGCAGTTTTCCTGTGTCTTCCCAAATGAATTTAGTCAATAGGGTCTGGAGTTTTTGACTTGAACCCTCTTAGGACTCAGTACATGCAGTTGTCATAACTCTAGAAAAGATGCCAACAGACTCAGAGACTGTGAAGTTCCTTTAATAGAGGATGAGATGGAAGTTAAATGAGAAACTTCTATAAAACAGGAACGAACACGTGTGTGGATGCTGTTGCTTCAGTCCTGTCCAACTCTGCAACTCCATGGACTATAGCCCTTCAGGCTCCTCAGCACGGGTTTCTCCAGGCAGGAACACTGGCACGGGGTGCCATGCACAGGCTCTAGGGCACATGGGCTTCAGTAGTTGCAGCTGGAGGGCTCAGTAGTTTCAGCTCCCAGGCTCTAGAGCACAGGTTCAATAGTTGTGGTGCATGGCCTTAGTTCATGCAAGGCATGTGTGATCTTCCTGAATCAGGAATCAAACCTGTGTCTCCTGCATTGATAGGCAGATTTTATTTTTACCACCANGCGCCACCCTTTTCTTCCCCGCTCCCCCCATGTCCATGGCCTGTCCTCTATATCCGTGTCTCCATTGCTGCCCTGTGAATAGATTCATTGGTACCATCTTTCTAGACTCCATATATATGCATTACTATATCTGTTTTTCTCTTTTTTACTTACTTCACTCTGTATAATAGGCTCTAGGTTCATCCACCTCATTAGAACTGACTCAAATGCGTCATTACATTTTTTACTTTTTTATTTGGACCTTGGCAAAGTCAGTGATCAACCTGGATTACCTTGCTCTCTCCTTATCCAGTCATGTGACCTTGCATGATGTCCTAACCTCCCAGGACTTGCAAGTAAAACACGATGGGATGATGGGAGTTTGATGGGATGACCTGTAATGACCCTCTCAGCTGACAGATTCAAATTTTGATCCCATCCAATCCAAGCAGAAGCTTCTTTACTGACTCTTCTCTGTTGATCAGTTATACAAGCAAATATGTATTCGTTCATCAAACAAGTATGGTGGGCAAGTCATGACAATCGCTCTGCCCTAGGCAGGTTGATGCTGAGAGGTTCTTGGTACAGGAGTCCTACCCTCAGGAGCCTGTGAGCTCATGGGGGGTGATTACAGTGGTACACAGAATTATAACAAATGTTGAAAACATACTGATAAAGGGAGATGAAAATTTTAATGCTGCAAAAATGCAGAGGTGAGCCCCATAAGCTAGAAAAGAAAGCATAAATTCTTCATTCCAAGGAGACTAGATTTCTCTTATTTTTATAATTTCTTTTGTTGAAACATGACATTGTAAATCAAATCTACTTGAGTAAAAATTTTAAAAATGTATTCTAATTTGCAGATGAGATGCTATTGGATTCTAGTGGGTCACAAGACAACCCCACAAGAAAAAATTAAAAAATTATTCTATTGACGTATAGCTGATTTATCATGTGTTAATTTAGGCTCTACAGCAAAGTGATACAGTTATACATATAAACACATTCTTGTTCATATTCTTTTCTATTATCATTTATTATAGGATATGGAATATAATTCCCTGTTGTATACAGAAGGACTGTGTTGTTTATCCATCCTATATATGTTTCCATCTGCTAATCCCTAACTAATCTGCTAATCCCAATCCATCTCTCTCTGGCTCCCCTCCCCCTCGGCAACAAGTCTGTCAAGAAGACAAGATTTCTACTTGTCGGGGGCTCATCATTTGATATATTTGCGTGTGTATGTGTGTGTGTATAGATATAGATAGATAGTTTCTAACTTCTTGACTTCAGGACACCATTAAAACATGAACATACATACAGCCCATGTAACTGGTTTGCAGAAACCACAACACTCTAGGGTCATAGCTGCCTGTAAAAAGGAGAATGTAATACACACATTAAACAAGGATAACTCACTGCTGAACAGTTTAATTTGCCTCCCTTTACCTCTCAGCAGCATTTTCAGGGAACACTGACAGCGTGTTCCCTGAGAAGGTCACTAAGGAAGGAGAAGTCAGGGTTTGTTGTCTTTGTTTATAAACCTGGTTCTTGTCCTCCCCTCTCCTTTCATATCTCATCTTTTTTTCCCCCCTTCTCCTGATGGTCTGGTGCTCCTGGCTTCTGCGAGGTCAGTAGCTCAGTGTGAGTTGATCCCTTGCCTCCAGCCCCGCAAACACCCTGAACCCTGCAGTCCCCCTGAGCCTGCCTGGAAGCTGCTGACACCCAGTGTGGTGGGGGCTGCAAGGGAGCCTTGGGCTGGGGACCAGTATCACCATTGTATCCCCGGTGTGTTCCTTCTAAGCGTCTGAGTCCAATCTCATCCTCAGCTTCCCTGTTCAGGATGTGGGAAGCCTCAGGGCTCTTCTGTTTGGCTACAGCCTGTAGAAACAGCCAAGGAACTGTCATTTAGTTGTGTTTGTAGCTGCTTTTCCATCCAGCATGCCAAACTGCTTTGGAACCAAAGGAATAAGAATAAGTGGGCGTTTTCTAGTGAAGCAGTCCTTCCTTTTCCTGTTACAATCCTTTGTGTTTCTATGCCAAGGAGGGGCTTGGCTGTCAACCGGACATGTGGGCATAAGCCCCCCTTTACTTGCAGTTTTCCTGTGTCTTCCCAAATGAATTTAGTCAATAGGGTCTGGAGTTTTTGACTTGAACCCTCTTAGGACTCAGTACATGCAGTTGTCATAACTCTAGAAAAGATGCCAACAGACTCAGAGACTGTGAAGTTCCTTTAATAGAGGATGAGATGGAAGTTAAATGAGAAACTTCTATAAAACAGGAACGAACACGTGTGTGGATGCTGTTGCTTCAGTCCTGTCCAACTCTGCAACTCCATGGACTATAGCCCTTCAGGCTCCTCAGCACGGGTTTCTCCAGGCAGGAACACTGGCACGGGGTGCCATGCACAGGCTCTAGGGCACATGGGCTTCAGTAGTTGCAGCTGGAGGGCTCAGTAGTTTCAGCTCCCAGGCTCTAGAGCACAGGTTCAATAGTTGTGGTGCATGGCCTTAGTTCATGCAAGGCATGTGTGATCTTCCTGAATCAGGAATCAAACCTGTGTCTCCTGCATTGATAGGCAGATTTTATTTTTACCACCAGGCCACCAGGGAAGCCCAAGACTTTAACTTAAAGATTTTCTGGAGGAGCCTACCTGGAGTCATTTATTTACAATTCAAGCAGCAAAAGGTTGTACCACTGACTTTCAGAAGATGGATCTATGGGCACTATGGACCGTGTAGGCAGAGGTTCCCAACCACATCAGCCATGATCTGTGCCATGAAGGGATTTATCCAGTCTGTTTGAAATTCAGTATGATCCATAGTTGTCTCTCATATCCATGGGGGATTGGTTCTAGGACCTGCTGTGGGTGCCAGAATTCAAGGATGGCCAAGACTGAGTCAGCCCTACATATCCGTGGTCACTCATCTGTGGACCCAATCAACTGCTGATTGTATAGTGTTGTATGTACAATCAACTCTTGAACAACATGAGTTTGCACTATGCCAGTCCACTGAACACATGGAAGTTTTTCAGTAAATACTACATGGTCTGCAGTTGGTTGAATCCATGGATACTGAACCCTGGATATGGAGAGCTGACTATGGGATGAATATCCACAGTCCATGATTGGGTCCTGGAGCCAGACTCCACCTACACTGAGGGATGACTATGCTTATTAAAAAAAAAAAAAAATCCATGTAGGGGACTTTCCTGGTGGTCCAATGGATAAGAACCTTCCTTGCAATGCAGGGGATGCATTCAGTGCCTGGTTGGGGAACTAAGATCTCACATACCATGGAGTAACTAAGCCCACACCCCACAACTAGAGTCCATGTACTCCAGCCAAGAGCCCTCATGCCACAGCTAATACCTGACGCAGCCCCAAAATAAAGATCCATGTACAGTGGACCCAACCAGTTCAAACTCTTGCTCTTCAAGGATCCAATGTCACTGATGTTAAATTACTTCAAGTTATCTTAAATTACTTCATGGATAGTATAAGAACCTTATAACACTTTCATTTCTATACCCACCAACCTTTGTTCAATTAATATTAGCATCACACATTTTTTTCCCCTACTTGTTATAAGCCTCACAATATATTATTATTTTGGCTTCAAGCAATTATCTTTTAAAGAGATTTAAGTAATAAAAAGCAATCTTGGGTAAATACTCATGGAGTTGCCATTTCTTCTGCTTTGCAGTCCTTTGCATAGTTTCAGGATTTTATGCAGCATAATTTTCCTTTTGCCTGGGGCACTTCTTTTAACATTTCATGATCTGTAGGTCAGCTGGTAATGAATTCTTTCAGTTCCTTTATGTCTGAAAACAACCATTTCTTCTTCATTTTTGAACGATATCTTTGCTGAATAAAGAATTTTAGATTGACAGTTATTTTTTTAGTGCTTTAAAGATATTGATCTAATGTCTTTTACCTTGCATTGTCTCTGAAATTTGACACCCTTATATTTGTTTCTCTGTTCTCTAATGGCTTTTGAATTTTCCACTTTATCACAGATTTTAAGCAATTTAATTATGATATGCCTTGGTTTCATCTTTTTCATATTTCCTGTGCTAGGGGTTTGTTGCAGTTCTGTGAATTTACAGTTTTTATTATATTTGGGAAATTTGGGGCCATTATTTCTTCAAATATTTTTTCTATCACCACCCTACCACCTCTTCCCCCTACCCTCCCACTATGGGGACTACAATTACAGGTGTATTTGGTGTTTTAAGTTGTTATACAATTCATCAGTGCTCTGTTCATTTTGTAAAATTTATTTTTAATTGGAGGATAATCACTTTACAATATTGTGTTGGCTTCTGCCATACACCAGTGAGAATCAGCTGTAAGTAGACATGTGTCACCTCCCCCATCCCCCATCCCACCCCTCTAGGTCAGCACGGAGCCCCAGGTTGAGCTCCCTGTTGTACAGCAACTTCCTGTTAGCTATCTATTTTATAGATGGTAATGTACATGTTTCAGTGCTACTCTCTCTTTTAAAAATTTTTTATTTATTTTAATTGGAGGCTACTTTGCAATACTGTAATGGTTTTGCCATATACTGACGTGAATCAGCCATGGGTGTACATGTGTTCCCCATCCTGACCCTCCCTCCCACCTCTCTCCCCATCCCATCCCTCAGGGTCATCCCCGTGCACTGGCCCTGAGCACTCTGTCTCATGCATCAAACCTGGATTGGTGATCTGTTTCACACATGATAATATACATGTTTCAATACTATTCTTTCAGATCATCCCATCCTCACCTTCTCCCACAGAGGCCAAAAGACTGTTCTATACATCTGTGTCTCTTTTGTTGTCTTGCATATAGGATCGTTGTTACCATCTTTCTAAATTCCATATATATGCATTAGTATACTGTATTGGTGTTTTTCTTTCTGACTTACTTCACTCTGTATAATAGTTCTACTCTCTCAATTCATCCTACCCTTTCCTTCTCAAAAGAAAACATTAGTAAACTTTAAGACACAGCAACAAAAACTATCCAAAGTAAAACAGGGACAAAAAGATGGATTAAAATAGCACTTGCTATCATTTTAATCCATCTTTTCGTCCCTGTTTCATTTTGAATAGTTTCTATTGCTGTGTCTTACACTTTGCTAGTCTTTTCTAGTGAATCTGCCCTTAATCACATTCATTAGAAAAAATCTCAACAAACAGTAATTTTAAATCTCATTAAGTGTAATTTGAATCTTTTAAAAAATGTATGTTATGTCTCTGCTCAAGATGTTTGCTCTCTATCATCTTGAACATACACAGTACTACAGTCTATTAACTTTTAATGTTCTTGGTTTTTAATTCTGTAATCTGTGTTATTTTGTCGTCAGTTTTGATTGATTTTTTTTTCTTATCATAAGTTATATTCTCTGCTTCTTTGCATGTCTGGTCATTTTTGATTGGATGGTAGACATTGTGAATTATACATTAGCAATTAGGCCTGATAGACACAGAATACTATACCAAACAACAGCAAAATATACATTCTTCTCAACAGCACATGAAACTTTTTCCAGAATAGACCACATGTTTTGCTTGGTCGCTCACCTGGGTCTGACTCTTTGCAACCCATGGACTGTAGCCCACCAGGCTCCTCTGTCGATGGGATTTCCCAGGCAAGAATACAAGAGTGGGTTGCCATTTCCTTCTCCAGGGGATCTTCCCAACCCAGGGATCAAACCCACATCTCTTGCATTGGCAGGTGTGCTCTTTACTGCTAGTGCCACCTGGAAAGAAAAATAGTTCATATACCAATCATTTAATGAACTTTTCATAAAAGGATCACTTGGCAATTCATTCTATGAAGCCAATATTACCCTGATACTAAACCTTAAAAAAATGCTTGATAAGAAAAGCAAAATAAAAGCCAGTATCCCTTATAAGAAATACCAGAAAATAGCAGAAAGATAAAGAAATAGCCAATAAGCACATAAAAATATGCTCAACATTATTAGTCATTCAGTTTCAGTTCAATTTCAGCTGATCTCCTTCAGAATGGACTGGTTGGATCTCCTTGCACTCAGGGACTCTGAAGAGTCTTCTCCAACACCATGGTTCAAAAGCATCAATTCTTTGGCACTCAGCTTTCTTCACAGTCCAACTCTCACATCCATACATGACCACTGGAAAAACCATCAGTTCAGTTCAGTTTAGTTCAGTCGCTCAGTCATGTCTGACTCTTTGCGACCCCATGAATCGCAGCATGCCAGGCCTCCCTGTCCATCACCAACTCCCGGACTTCATTCAAACTCACGTCCATTGAGTCAGTCATGCCATCCAGCCATCTCATCCTCTGTCGTCCCCTTCTCCTTCCCCCAATCCCTCCAAGCATCAGAGTCTTTTCCAAGAGTCAGGTCTTCACATGAGGTGGCTAAAGTACTGGAGTTTCAGCTTTAGAATCATTCCTTCCAAAGAACACCCAGGGCACATCTCCTTTAGAATGGACTGGTTGGATCTCCTTGCAGTCCAAGGGACTCTCAAGAGTCTTCTCCAACACACTTCAAAAGCANCATCCCTCAGGGTCATCCCAGTGCACTGGCCCTGAGCACTCTGTCTCATGCATCAAACCTGGATTGGTGATCTGTTTCACACATGATAATATACATGTTTCAATACTATTCTTTCAGATCATCCCATCCTCACCTTCTCCCACAGAGGCCAAAAGACTGTTCTATACATCTGTGTCTCTTTTGTTGTCTTGCATATAGGATCGTTGTTACCATCTTTCTAAATTCCATATATATGCATTAGTATACTGTATTGGTGTTTTTCTTTCTGACTTACTTCACTCTGTATAATAGTTCTACTCTCTCAATTCATCCTACCCTTTCCTTCTCAAAAGAAAACATTAGTAAACTTTAAGACACAGCAACAAAAACTATCCAAAGTAAAACAGGGACAAAAAGATGGATTAAAATAGCACTTGCTATCATTTTAATCCATCTTTTCGTCCCTGTTTCATTTTGAATAGTTTCTATTGCTGTGTCTTACACTTTGCTAGTCTTTTCTAGTGAATCTGCCCTTAATCACATTCATTAGAAAAAATCTCAACAAACAGTAATTTTAAATCTCATTAAGTGTAATTTGAATCTTTTAAAAAATGTATGTTATGTCTCTGCTCAAGATGTTTGCTCTCTATCATCTTGAACATACACAGTACTACAGTCTATTAACTTTTAATGTTCTTGGTTTTTAATTCTGTAATCTGTGTTATTTTGTCGTCAGTTTTGATTGATTTTTTTTTCTTATCATAAGTTATATTCTCTGCTTCTTTGCATGTCTGGTCATTTTTGATTGGATGGTAGACATTGTGAATTATACATTAGCAATTAGGCCTGATAGACACAGAATACTATACCAAACAACAGCAAAATATACATTCTTCTCAACAGCACATGAAACTTTTTCCAGAATAGACCACATGTTTTGCTTGGTCGCTCACCTGGGTCTGACTCTTTGCAACCCATGGACTGTAGCCCACCAGGCTCCTCTGTCGATGGGATTTCCCAGGCAAGAATACAAGAGTGGGTTGCCATTTCCTTCTCCAGGGGATCTTCCCAACCCAGGGATCAAACCCACATCTCTTGCATTGGCAGGTGTGCTCTTTACTGCTAGTGCCACCTGGAAAGAAAAATAGTTCATATACCAATCATTTAATGAACTTTTCATAAAAGGATCACTTGGCAATTCATTCTATGAAGCCAATATTACCCTGATACTAAACCTTAAAAAAATGCTTGATAAGAAAAGCAAAATAAAAGCCAGTATCCCTTATAAGAAATACCAGAAAATAGCAGAAAGATAAAGAAATAGCCAATAAGCACATAAAAATATGCTCAACATTATTAGTCATTCAGTTTCAGTTCAATTTCAGCTGATCTCCTTCAGAATGGACTGGTTGGATCTCCTTGCACTCAGGGACTCTGAAGAGTCTTCTCCAACACCATGGTTCAAAAGCATCAATTCTTTGGCACTCAGCTTTCTTCACAGTCCAACTCTCACATCCATACATGACCACTGGAAAAACCATCAGTTCAGTTCAGTTTAGTTCAGTCGCTCAGTCATGTCTGACTCTTTGCGACCCCATGAATCGCAGCATGCCAGGCCTCCCTGTCCATCACCAACTCCCGGACTTCATTCAAACTCACGTCCATTGAGTCAGTCATGCCATCCAGCCATCTCATCCTCTGTCGTCCCCTTCTCCTTCCCCCAATCCCTCCAAGCATCAGAGTCTTTTCCAAGAGTCAGGTCTTCACATGAGGTGGCTAAAGTNCTTCATTCAAACTCACGTCCATTGAGTCAGTCATGCCATCCAGCCATCTCATCCTCTGTCGTCCCCTTCTCCTTCCCCCAATCCCTCCAAGCATCAGAGTCTTTTCCAAGAGTCAGGTCTTCACATGAGGTGGCTAAAGTACTGGAGTTTCAGCTTTAGAATCATTCCTTCCAAAGAACACCCAGGGCACATCTCCTTTAGAATGGACTGGTTGGATCTCCTTGCAGTCCAAGGGACTCTCAAGAGTCTTCTCCAACACACTTCAAAAGCATCAATTCTTCAGCACTCAGCTTTCTTCACAGTCCAACTCTTATATCCATACATGACTACTGGAAAAACCATACCCTTGACTAAATGGACCTTTGTTGAGAAAGTAATNGAAGAGGAACTAAAAAGCCTCTTGATGAAAGTGAAAGAGGAGAGTGAAATGTTGGCTTAAAGCTCAACATTCAGAAAACAAAGATCATGGCATCTGATTCCATCACTTCATTGCAAATAGAAGGGGCAACAGTGAAAACAGTGGCTGACTTTATTTTGGGGGGCTCCAAAATCACTGTAGATGGTGATTGCAGCCATGAAATGAAAAGATGCTTGCTCCTTGAAAGAAAAGTTATGACCAACCTAGATAGCNCTGAGAGATGATGCTTTGAAAGTGCTGCACCCAATAGGCCAGTGAATTTGGAAAACTCAGCAGTGGCCATAGGACTGGAAAAGGTCAGTTTTCATTCCAATCCCAAAGAAAGGCAATGCCAAAGAATGCTCAAACTACCGCACAATTGCACTCATCTCACATGCTAGTAAAGTAATGCTCAACATTCTCCAAGCCAGGCTTCAGCAATATGTGAACATGAACTTCCTGATGTTCAAGCTGGTTTTAGAAAAGGCAGAGGAACCAGAGATCAAATTGCCAGCATCTGTTGGGCCAAGAGATAAAGCAAGAGAGTTCCAGAAAAACATCTATTTCTGCTTGATTGACTATGCCAAAGCCTTTGACTGTGTAGATCGCAATAAACTGGAAAATTCTGAAGGAGATGGCAATTCCAAACCACCTGATCTGCCTCTTGAGAAACCTATATGCAGGTCTGGAAACAATATTAGACTGGACATGGAACAACAGATTGGTTCTAAATAGGGAAAGGAGTACATCAAGGCTGTATATTGTCACCCCGCCTATTTAACTTCTATG
The DNA here is from genome assembly GCA_006410735.1 of Raphicerus campestris. Taxonomy (NCBI): domain Eukaryota; kingdom Metazoa; phylum Chordata; class Mammalia; order Artiodactyla; family Bovidae; genus Raphicerus; species Raphicerus campestris. The sequence continues at coordinate 934,116 of SJYW01008672.1, forward strand.
CAGGGTATATCATGAGAAATGCTGGGCTGGATGAAACACAAGCTGGAATCAAGACTGCTGGGAGAAATACTAATAACCTCAGATATGCAGATGACACCATCCTTATGGCAGAAAGTGAAGAGGAACTAAAAAGCCTCTTGATGAAAGTGAAAGAGGAGAGTGAAATGTTGGCTTAAAGCTCAACATTCAGAAAACAAAGATCATGGCATCTGATTCCATCACTTCATTGCAAATAGAAGGGGCAACAGTGAAAACAGTGGCTGACTTTATTTTGGGGGGCTCCAAAATCACTGTAGATGGTGATTGCAGCCATGAAATGAAAAGATGCTTGCTCCTTGAAAGAAAAGTTATGACCAACCTAGATAGCATATTAAAAAGCAGAGACATTACTTTGTCAACAAAGGTCCAGCTAGTCAAAGCTATGGTTTTTCCAGTAGTCATGTAGGATGTAAGAATTAGACCATAAAGGAAACTGAGCACTAAAGAATTGATGCTTTTGAACTGTGGTGTTGGAGAAGACTCTTCAGAGTCTCTTGGACAGCATGGAGATCCAATCAGTCCATCCTAAAGGAAGTCAATCCTGAATATTCATTGGAAGGACTGATGCTGAAGCTGAAACTCCAATATTTTGGCCACCTACCTGATGGGAAGAACTGACTCATTTGAAAAGACCCTGATGCTGGGAAGGATTGAAGGTGGGACAAGAAGCGGATGACAGAGGATGAAATGGTTGGATGGCATATCCGACTCACTGGACATGAGTTTGGGTAAACTCTGGGAGTTGGTGATGGACAGGGAGACCTGCATGCTGCAGTCCAAGGGGTCGCAAAGAGCTGGACACGACTAAGGGACTGAATTGAACTGAATTATATCTGAAAGATTTCTTTTAAAGAAAATCTTTTTTATTGGAATATAGCTGATTTACAATGCTGTGATAGTTTTAGGTGAACAGCAAAGGGACTCAGCCATACATATACATGTATCCATTCTGACCCAGGGCTTCCCTGGTGGCTCAGTGGTAAAGAATCTGCCTGCCACTGAAGGAGACCTGGGTTTGACACCTGGTTCAGGAAGATTCCTGGAGAAGGAAATAGTCACTCATCCAAGTATTCCTGCCTGGAGAGTCCTATTGACAGAGGAGCCTAGCGAACTGCAATCCATGGAGTCACAAAAGGACTGGACACCACTTAGGGACGAGACAAGTTCTTCCCCAAATTCTCGTCCCATCCAGATTGCCATGTAACCCTGAGCAGAGTTCTATGCGCTATACAGTAGGTCCTTGTTGGTTTCCCATTTTAAATATAGCAATGCATACAGGCAACTCTAAATTCCTTCTTTATGTCTGTGAGTCTCTTTCTGTTTTGTAAGTAAGTTCATTTGTATCATTTCTTTTTAAATTTGACATCGAAGGGCTGTCACACCATATTTCTCTTTCTCTGACTGACTTCTCTCAGTATGACAATCTCTGCTACTGCTAAGTTGCTTCAGTCGTGTCTGACTCTGTGTGACCCCATAGACAGCAGCCCACCAGGCTCCCCTGTCAATGGGATTCTCTCTACGTCCATCCATTTGACTTTCTTAAGAATATATGAGAGTACCTATTTCTAAAAGCAGAGGTCTAAAACAGTCATATAGAAATATGCTGAATTAGTCGAAATTGACTGGGGCTGGGAAAATTGGAGCCATACCCAGTGGGCTATCTGGCACTCCATTAAGAACTGAAGATAACTCCTTTGAACCTGCAACACACCAGAGCATCTATCCGTCTGATTCCACAATGCCTTCAGCCATTTCCCTGCAGATGATCAAGTGATAATAGAAAAAAGATGAGGACTGAGTTAGACTAATTGTACCCAGAGACAGGAAATAACAGCTCCTGCCCATTCTTGGGTCAGAGATTTGGGAAGCACCTCAGCTGCCAGTGAGTAACCCAGTTTCCTGCCCAGGAAGAAAGCCAGAGATCCTGTTGTTGCTGATTAGAAGCCAGGGGATAATTAGATGTATGTGATAACCCCGAGGTTGCCATGGCCTCAAGTGCTTATGGAACTGGGCTCACTGGTCAGAGTGGCCCAGAGGCTCCTTCTTCTCTTGGTGATCCCAGTAGCTACAACATGTCGGCCCATATTAATTATTCATTATTGACTATTCATTATAAAGCAGAGACATCACTTTGCTGACAGAGGTCTGTATAGTCAAAGCTTTGGTTTTTCCAGTAGACATGTACAATGTGAGAACTGGACCATAATGAAGGCTGAGCACTGAAGAATTGATACTTTTGAATTGTGGTGCTGGAGAAGACTCTTGAGAGTCCCTTGGACTACAAGGAGATCAAACCACTCAATTCAAAAGGAAATCAGCCATGAATATTCATTGGAAGTACTGAAGCTGAAGCTCTAATACTTTGGCCACCTGATGTGAGTCATTGGTGAAGACCCTGATGTTGGGAAAGATTGAGAGAAGGGGGTGGCAGAGGATGAGATGGTTAGATAGCACCACTGACTCAGTGAACATGAATATGAGTAAATTCTGGAGATGTCGAAGGGCAAAGGAGTCTGGTGCACTGCAATTCATGGGGTCGCAAAGAGTTGGGCATGACTTAGCACCTGAACAACAACAAAGCCGACTATTCATTATTAACGGCCCATTTTCCTGTGACGCTTGGGTGTCTTCCAAACAGAGAAAATGCAGTACCATCTTTCCAGAAGCTGAGATAAGGGTCACAGGGTGCTCTAATTCTGTGTTTGTCAGACTCAGCCTCAGAGTGACTGACAGGCACAGATTGCTAGGGTGCCACCTCCGGAGTTTGTGAATCAGTGGATGTGGGCCAGACACCCCGCTGCTTGCCAGCCCCCACACACTTTCTTCTTTCACCTCTCCTTCCTTTTCTTCTTTAAATTTTCTTCCATCTCTTTTTGGCTTTACTAAGGCCTTTGTGTCTGTTTCCCCATTCTGCACATTGTCTTCACGACATTTTAAATCGAATCCTTTTATTTTAAAGTGTAAATTGAATCCTTTCATTTAAATGTCTTCATGACATTTTAAATCTAATCTTTTCATTTAAACATTCTGGAAAATGTTCTTTTATGTGGTACCCTTTGCCCACAAGACAGGAAGATATTAATCGTGTCTTCTCAAAAATGATGGTCTTGTTTGTCCCGAAGCTAGGGATGTGTCATGCAGCTCGTACATTTCGGATCAAAGGATGTTCTTTCTCCAGATATCATGTATTTACTTGATATAAAAACTTTGGAACCAGAGTAAAGTCAAAGTTATTTCTTGGAAATGACGCCCTGCGTATTCTGCTTACTCAGCTAAAGTTAGGTNGCTCACTGGTCAGAGTGGCCCAGAGGCTCCTTCTTCTCTTGGTGATCCCAGTAGCTACAACATGTCGGCCCATATTAATTATTCATTATTGACTATTCATTATAAAGCAGAGACATCACTTTGCTGACAGAGGTCTGTATAGTCAAAGCTTTGGTTTTTCCAGTAGACATGTACAATGTGAGAACTGGACCATAATGAAGGCTGAGCACTGAAGAATTGATACTTTTGAATTGTGGTGCTGGAGAAGACTCTTGAGAGTCCCTTGGACTACAAGGAGATCAAACCACTCAATTCAAAAGGAAATCAGCCATGAATATTCATTGGAAGTACTGAAGCTGAAGCTCTAATACTTTGGCCACCTGATGTGAGTCATTGGTGAAGACCCTGATGTTGGGAAAGATTGAGAGAAGGGGGTGGCAGAGGATGAGATGGTTAGATAGCACCACTGACTCAGTGAACATGAATATGAGTAAATTCTGGAGATGTCGAAGGGCAAAGGAGTCTGGTGCACTGCAATTCATGGGGTCGCAAAGAGTTGGGCATGACTTAGCACCTGAACAACAACAAAGCCGACTATTCATTATTAACGGCCCATTTTCCTGTGACGCTTGGGTGTCTTCCAAACAGAGAAAATGCAGTACCATCTTTCCAGAAGCTGAGATAAGGGTCACAGGGTGCTCTAATTCTGTGTTTGTCAGACTCAGCCTCAGAGTGACTGACAGGCACAGATTGCTAGGGTGCCACCTCCGGAGTTTGTGAATCAGTGGATGTGGGCCAGACACCCCGCTGCTTGCCAGCCCCCACACACTTTCTTCTTTCACCTCTCCTTCCTTTTCTTCTTTAAATTTTCTTCCATCTCTTTTTGGCTTTACTAAGGCCTTTGTGTCTGTTTCCCCATTCTGCACATTGTCTTCACGACATTTTAAATCGAATCCTTTTATTTTAAAGTGTAAATTGAATCCTTTCATTTAAATGTCTTCATGACATTTTAAATCTAATCTTTTCATTTAAACATTCTGGAAAATGTTCTTTTATGTGGTACCCTTTGCCCACAAGACAGGAAGATATTAATCGTGTCTTCTCAAAAATGATGGTCTTGTTTGTCCCGAAGCTAAGGATGTGTCATGCAGCTCGTACATTTCGGATCAAAGGATGTTCTTTCTCCAGATATCATGTATTTACTTGATATAAAAACTTTGGAACCAGAGTAAAGTCAAAGTTATTTCTTGGAAATGACGCCCTGCGTATTCTGCTTACTCAGCTAAAGTTAGGTGATAACAGAGGTGTTGGTTTCCTGCTTTTTCCTGTTGGAACTGCTCTGACAAAAACAGGCTCTGGGGACTGAGTCCTAGCTTTCCTTGTAAAGTTGTACAGTGCTTTTCCTTTAAAAAAATTTTACTTATCTATTTAAAAAAAATTGGACTATAATTGCTTTACAGTGTTGTGTTCACTTCTGCTGTGCTACAGCATGAATCAGCTGTAGGTACACATGTATCTCCTCCCTCCCACCCTTCTAGGTCATCGCAGAGCACTGAGCTGCTCCCCGTGCTGTAGCGCAGCTGCCCGCTAGCCAGCTACTGGGTACACGCTGCTGCGTATATGTCAGTGTTGTGCCTTCAATTCATCCCGCCCTATTTACAGCACCAGGAACATAGAAGCAACCTAAATGTCCATCAACAGATGAATGAGTAAAGATGTGGGACATGTATTTGTTTTGTTGTTATTGTTGTTCAGTCTCTCATTCATGTCTGACCCTTTGTGACCTCACAGACTGCAGCATGCTAAGCTCCTCTGTCCTCCACTACCTCCCCGAGTTTGCTCAAATTCATGTTCAGGTACGCATATATAATGGAATGCTATTCAGCCATGAAAAGAAACGAAATTGAGTCATTTGTAGTGGTGTGGGTAAATCTAGAATTTATAATACAGAGTGTAGTAAGTTAGACAGTAAAAACAAATATGGTATGTTAACACGTATATATGGAATCCAGATAATGGTACTGATGAACCTATTTGCAGGGTAGAAATAGAGATGTAGATGGAGAGAATGAACCTGTGCATTGCCTTCTCTCTCTCTCTCTCTCTCTTTAATTCCTTCAAGTGAGTGTGCTGTCCATGGAGCTGTCTTTGTAGCAACATTTAGTGCTGGGGGATGTTGAAAACAGTTGCCTTGTCAGTGCAAGTGAGAGCTGAGTCCAGGCTGTGAGGTCGTCTGGGTACCTTCAGAGATGGTGAGAGCTTGGCAATGTTTTCTGGAAACTCAGCCCATGATGAAAGTGGGGCTTTGCCTGTGAGGACTGACTTCCTCCCAGGAGCCGAGGTCGAGGTTGGGGTTTGGGCCTGGGCCAGTTTTGCGACAGCACAGCCTGCTGGCGGGGGCCCTCTCCTGGGACTGTGGGCTTCTGCAGGGCCAGCACAGGACAGCCCTGGGTGATGATCGCCGGCTGGCTGCTGGGAGCATCTCACCCCGCTCTAGACACCACGAAGCTCGGCTGCCACGCCAGGAGAGGAAGGTTCATACGCTGAGTTGTTTCCACACTCTTGAGAACAGTTTCTTGAAGTGGGTGTTCAGAAAAAAAATGCACATAGATGTAAGTTTCCCATCTATCAGGTGCTGTTGACTGGTACCGACTATACCTAGCTTAGAATCTTTATTTTAATGTTTTGGGGAGCCACTTTCCCCTTAGATGGATGCTGTGTTCCCCAAACACCTGGGGACACACCTGGACAGGGTGACATCATCACCTTATGTGTCATCTTACTAGTTCCTTTTTTTTTTTTTTAATAAAATAATTGGAAGGTCTGAGTGATCAAGAGTAACTCCTGAGAGAATCTTGACACCTGTAGACACTGGCTTATCCATCCCAGGCTGCTCTGGTCTAGTGTTTAATGCAGGTATGAGAACATCTTAGTAGATCTCAGCACTGCCGAAGATTCGTTTAAGGCTTTTCCTCAAGCACCAAAGACTATGTGTGTGAGTCGCTCAGTCATGTCCACCTCTGTGACCCAATGAGCTGTAACTTGACTAGGCTCCTCTGTCCATGGGATTTCCCAGCCAAGAATAGTGGAGTAGGTAGACATTCCCTTCTCCAGGGTATCTTTCTAACCTTAACTATAGGTACCAGTTATCTAAAAACGGCTACAATATAGGCCAATGATTTGTAAAAATGAGAATATGAACCTATACTTTAGCTAAATATTAGTAGATTAGATTAATGTAATTAATCTTAATTACATACAGTTTTATATATATGATGGTGCTGCTGGTGGTTTAGTCACTAAGTCGTGTCCGACTCTTGCGACCCCATGGATCGTAAACCCGCCAGGCTCCTTGGTCCATAGGATTCTCCAAGCAAGAATACTGGAGTGGGCTGCCATTTTCTTCTGACATGTACATGTATATTATCTTCCCTTGTAGTTCAGTCGGTAAAGAGTCTGCCTGCAATACAGGAGACCCAGGTTCAATCTCTGGGTCAGGAAGATCCCCTGGAGGATAAAATGGCAACCCACACTAGTATTCTTATCTGGAGAATCCCATGGACAGAGAAGCCTGGCAGGCTACAGTCCATAGGTTCACAAAGAGTTGGACATGACTGAATTGACTATGCACGCATACATATATATATATGAATATTTTGTTTTAACCTTGCTACTTAGCTCTGTGGCCTTGGTCAAGGTCTCCTCGAGACTCTAAATCTCAGTTTCCTTGTTGGTAAAACTAAGATTTAGCTGTTGTAACATGAAGCTCAAATGAGAAAGGCCGTGTAAAAACTTGAGCTGAAAAGCCTGGTTAAGTGAAACCAAATTAAATTAAATACATCCCTTTGATGTTATAGAAAAGTGAACTTANTTTTTTTTTTTTTTAATAAAATAATTGGAAGGTCTGAGTGATCAAGAGTAACTCCTGAGAGAATCTTGACACCTGTAGACACTGGCTTATCCATCCCAGGCTGCTCTGGTCTAGTGTTTAATGCAGGTATGAGAACATCTTAGTAGATCTCAGCACTGCCGAAGATTCGTTTAAGGCTTTTCCTCAAGCACCAAAGACTATGTGTGTGAGTCGCTCAGTCATGTCCACCTCTGTGACCCAATGAGCTGTAACTTGACTAGGCTCCTCTGTCCATGGGATTTCCCAGCCAAGAATAGTGGAGTAGGTAGACATTCCCTTCTCCAGGGTATCTTTCTAACCTTAACTATAGGTACCAGTTATCTAAAAACGGCTACAATATAGGCCAATGATTTGTAAAAATGAGAATATGAACCTATACTTTAGCTAAATATTAGTAGATTAGATTAATGTAATTAATCTTAATTACATACAGTTTTATATATATGATGGTGCTGCTGGTGGTTTAGTCACTAAGTCGTGTCCGACTCTTGCGACCCCATGGATCGTAAACCCGCCAGGCTCCTTGGTCCATAGGATTCTCCAAGCAAGAATACTGGAGTGGGCTGCCATTTTCTTCTGACATGTACATGTATATTATCTTCCCTTGTAGTTCAGTTGGTAAAGAGTCTGCCTGCAATACAGGAGACCCAGGTTCAATCTCTGGGTCAGAAAGATCCCCTGGAGGAGAAAATGGCAACCCGCACCAGTATTCTTATCTGGAGAATCCCATGGACAGAGAAGCCTGGTAGGCTACAGTCCATAGGTTCACAAAGAGTTGGACATGACTGAATTGACTATGCACGCATACATATGTATATATGAATATTTTGTTTTGACCTTGCTACTTAGCTCTGTGGCCTTGGTCAAGGTCTCCTCGAGACTCTAAATCTCAGTTTCCTTGTTGGTAAAACTAAGATTTAGCTGTTGTAACATGAAGCTCAAATGAGAAAGGCCGTGTAAAAACTTGAGCTGAAAAGCCTGGTTAAGTGAAACCAAATTAAATTAAATACATCCCTTTGATGTTATAGAAAAGTGAACTTACCACTGACAACTCAAAGAGTCTTCACAAAATCAAGTTTGGGAAATATGCTATAATTTATTTATCCTATATACTGCAGATGGACCCAGGTAGTTTCTAGTTTTTGGCTGTTATATATAGAACTGCTATGAATATTTTGTCTTTTGATGGACAGTTCTACTCTTTTCTGTTGGTTGTAAGCCCGGGAATGAAATTCCTGGGTTGGAGGATATGCATATGTTTCTGGGTAGTTGTTGCTGTTTAGTTGCTAAGTCATTTCCAACTCTTTGTGGCCCCAAGGACTGCAGCAAGCCAGGCCTCCCTGCCCCTCACTATCTGCTGGAGTTTGCCCAGGTTCATGTCCATTGAATCAGTGATGCTAGATAATAGTAAATATTGCCTCATAGTTTCTTCAATCTGTTTTACTCATATGTCCTCCCAGCAGGAATATTGGAGAACTCCATTTATTGCAATTTTTACAATAATTTTCTCTGTTTTCCTCTAATCTGGTATTTTCTTTCTTTTTCATCATTTTGGTAGGTGTGTCCTGGTATCTCCTTCTGGCTTAAACTGAGTTTCTGGGATGGCTAATAAAGTTGAACAGTAAAAAAAATATCTATTTGAATATTCTCTTTTGGTAAATATCTGTTTAGTCTTTTGTTCATATTTCTATTTTTTAAAAAAATTATTTATTTTTGGCTGTGCCCATACTTGTTGCTGTGTGGGCTTTTCTCTGTTGCGTCAAGTGGGGCACCACTCTTTGCTTGCGGTGCGTGGGCTTCTCATCATGGTGGCTTCTCATCATGGTGGCTTCTCATCATGGTGGCTTCTCTTGTTGTGGAGCACAGACTCCAGGGCATGTGGGCTTCAGTAGCTGTGGCGCACAGGCTCCTCGGCACTGGGATCTTCCCAGACCAGGGGTGGAACCTGTGTCTACTGCATTGGCAGGTGGATTCTTTACCGTTGAGCCACCAAGGAAGCCCTCCTATTTATATTGAGTCATTTGTATTTTTCTTATTGACCTGCAGGGGTTTTTAGTATGTTCTAGATAAGAATACTTGGTCAGATACGTCAATTGCAAATTTCTTCTTCAACTCTATGGATTGGATTTTTACTCTCCTAATAGTGTCTTTGGATGAACAGTCTTGATTTATCATTATTGCTTCACTTTTGGTTGGAATTATTTTCTGTTCTGTTGAATAAATCTTTGTCTATTCCCAAGTCATGAGGACTTCCTTCTATGTTTTCCTTAAAATCCTTTGCTGTTTTACCTTTCACATTTAGATCAGCAGTTTACCTACTATTGATTTTTGCACATGGTGTTAGGTGGTGTTTTGAGGTCTGGCTTTAATTTTTCCATTTGATTGTTGAAATGATTCTTTTGTAGAAAAGAACCCTGCTCCCCACGCCTTGACTNTTGTGGCCCCAAGGACTGCAGCAAGCCAGGCCTCCCTGCCCCTCACTATCTGCTGGAGTTTGCCCAGGTTCATGTCCATTGAATCAGTGATGCTAGATAATAGTAAATATTGCCTCATAGTTTCTTCAATCTGTTTTACTCATATGTCCTCCCAGCAGGAATATTGGAGAACTCCATTTATTGCAATTTTTACAATAATTTTCTCTGTTTTCCTCTAATCTGGTATTTTCTTTCTTTTTCATCATTTTGGTAGGTGTGTCCTGGTATCTCCTTCTGGCTTAAACTGAGTTTCTGGGATGGCTAATAAAGTTGAACAGTAAAAAAAATATCTATTTGAATATTCTCTTTTGGTAAATATCTGTTTAGTCTTTTGTTCATATTTCTATTTTTTAAAAAAATTATTTATTTTTGGCTGTGCCCATACTTGTTGCTGTGTGGGCTTTTCTCTGTTGCGTCAAGTGGGGCACCACTCTTTGCTTGCGGTGCGTGGGCTTCTCATCATGGTGGCTTCTCATCATGGTGGCTTCTCATCATGGTGGCTTCTCTTGTTGTGGAGCACAGACTCCAGGGCATGTGGGCTTCAGTAGCTGTGGCGCACAGGCTCCTCGGCACTGGGATCTTCCCAGACCAGGGGTGGAACCTGTGTCTACTGCATTGGCAGGTGGATTCTTTACCGTTGAGCCACCAAGGAAGCCCTCCTATTTATATTGAGTCATTTGTATTTTTCTTATTGACCTGCAGGGGTTTTTAGTATGTTCTAGATAAGAATACTTGGTCAGATACGTCAATTGCAAATTTCTTCTTCAACTCTATGGATTGGATTTTTACTCTCCTAATAGTGTCTTTGGATGAACAGTCTTGATTTATCATTATTGCTTCACTTTTGGTTGGAATTATTTTCTGTTCTGTTGAATAAATCTTTGTCTATTCCCAAGTCATGAGGACTTCCTTCTATGTTTTCCTTAAAATCCTTTGCTGTTTTACCTTTCACATTTAGATCAGCAGTTTACCTACTATTGATTTTTGCACATGGTGTTAGGTGGTGTTTTGAGGTCTGGCTTTAATTTTTCCATTTGATTGTTGAAATGATTCTTTTGTAGAAAAGAACCCTGCTCCCAACGCCTTGACTATTGTTCCTCTCGCCTCCTCAGTAAGTTTTCACTGTTCTTGGCTGCACTGGGTCTTCGTTGCAGTGTGCAGGCTTTCTTTGGGTATGGTGCTCAGGGAGGTTCCTCCAGTTGCAGCGCGAGGATTTCTCTAGCCGTGGCACATGCACCTAGCTCTTGGCACCTGAGAGCTTCCTGGACCACGGATAGACCCCATGTGCCCTGAATTGACAAGCAGATTCTTAGCCACTGGACAACCAGGGAAATCCCAGAAAGTTTTACTTTTGCCAGATAATGTGCAAAAGAGGCTCAGATGATGTTATTATGTGTCAAGAGTGTCCCTTGTTATTCTTCAGGCACATGAGATGTTTAAACTCAGCCCCATCAGACTGGCAGTTTTGAAGACTAGCTGGACCCTGGTGTACCCTTGTGTCATCACTGAGGCTTTTCTGGGCTTTTTGTAGGCAGCCTTGTTACTCTCTTTTTTTCTCTAGTTCTGAAAAATTGTGAGAGATCGAGGCATGCCTCCCAGAGACTCACAACCCTGCTCTCCAGTGTCTAGTCCCCAGAGATGAAAAATCTGATCTTGAGGGGAAGAAAAGGTTATGGGCATGAGACAGGCCCTGTCTGCTAGGAGGTTTTGACTTGTGATTGATTCAAAACTTCAGATCTCTTTCTGCATTTGAAAAGCTTTTAAGCCTTCTTCACCAGCTACCTACCCTACCCAGGCCTCAGCAAATGTCTTATTTTGCAACCTGTCATGTCTATGGGCTTCCCTGGTGGCTCAGCTGGTTAAGAATCCACCTGCAATGTGGGATACCTGGGTTCGATCCCTGAGTTGGGAAGATCCCCCTGGAGAAGGGAATGGCTACCCACTCCAGTATTCTGGCCTGGAGAATTCCACGGACTGTACAGTTATGGGGTCGCGAAGAATCAGACACGACTGCACGATTTTCACTCTCACTTTCATGCATTTGAGAGCCCTCGAGTTCCTAAGCTGTCAGAGTTGTCCCACAAGACTATGAAAAACTTCACTGGTTTCTCTTTCTCCAGCCGCATCTACATTTGAGCCAAGCTCTGTTCTCTGCTTGCAGTCAGGATTGGTTAATATCAGAGAAAAAAATAGCTGATGATTATGAGTTCTCTTTTCTAAAAAATGTCTTCCTGCTCCTTATTGCTTTCACAGGTCTTTGATGTTTTTAAAAAGTAACCTTCTTAAATTTATTTGTATTTATCCAGCAGTTATGACAAAGACCTAGCTTGTATTTTGTCTAGTACATCTTCCCCAGAAGAAGCAGTTCTTGCTAGTCTTATCTTGATCTTCATTTCCCAGCTGGTTATATAAACCCATATTTCTCAGGGTTCCTTAAACCAGTTTTTTTTTTTTAAATCTTCCTTATTCATTTCCTCATTCTTGAGATAAATAACACTGTGGCTCATGCCAAAAATAACACTGAAAATTCTACTTTGGACACAACATACGAACTCAGAGAACAGAGCACAGGGAAGCATGTTTGTGATACTAGTTCTTTTAGAAGCAGAGCTCTTGTTCATCAGATGTGGGGCTTATCTGTGCTTCAGGGTAGAGTCCAAGTTTTCTTGCCTGGAGAATCCCATGGACAGAGGAGCCTGGCAGGCTACAGTCCATGGGGTCACAAAGAGTCAGACACAGCTGAGCAACTGAATACAGCACACAGAGGATGAGATGTTTAGGCAGCATCACTGACTCAATGGACATGAATCTGAACAAACTCCAGGACACAATGAAAAGACAGGGGAGCCTGATGTGCTGTGGTCCAAGGGGTCACAAAGAGTCAGACACAACTTAGTGGCTGAACAACAATGAAAATATATATGATATATTAATAATTGGACTCTTTGCTATACACCTGAAACCAATGCAACACTGTACATCAACTTTCCTTTAATATAAAAAATAAAATATTTTTTCAAAAAATGAAAAAGAGAAAGTTCTGTGTTGTCAGATATTGAATTCAGGAAATGACAGTGTGCATTACTGGTTCAGTGTGTACGTGTGTGTGTGCTTGTGTGCACGTGTGTGTGCAGGCAGTCAATCATGTTTGATTCTTTGCAACCCCATGGACTGAAGCCCACCAGGTTCCTCTGTCCAGGGGATTTTCCAGGCCAGAATACTGGAGTGAGTTGCTATTTCCTATGTCAGAGCTGAGAATATATGACTTGGCCCATGAATATTGGTTGTTGTGTCTGTGTGTGAGAGGATGCTACATTTATGCTTAGAATGATAAAGATGACACTTTTATACTTGATTGATTTCCTAAAAAATTAATCTACAAGCCCAGTGGTGGAACTATGTAGAAGTCTGCTTCCTAGGATAAATATTTTATCTTGTGAAGTGACAACAGACAGTTCTCTGATGAACACACAGTAACATACGCACTAACACATATACTTTCATCAAGAGGCTGTTTAGTTCTTTCCTTTCTGCGTAAGGGTGGTGTCATCTGCATATCTGAGGTTATTGATATTTCTCCCAGCAATCTTGATTCCAGCTTGTGCTTCATCCAGCCTAGCATTTCTCATGATGTACTCTATGTATAAGTTAACAAAGCAGGGTGACAATATACAGCCTTAGTTCAGAAAACTAAGATCATGGCATGTGATCCCATCACCTCATGGAAAATAGATGGGGAAACAATGGAAACAGTGAGAGACTTTATTTTGGGGGGCTCCGAAATCACTGCAGATGATGATTGCAGCCATGAAATTAAAAGACTCTTGTTCCTTGGAAGCAAAGTTATGACCAACCTAGATAGCATATTAAAAAGCAGAGACATTACTTTGCTAACAAAGGTCCATCTAGTCAAAGCTATGGTTTTTCTAGTAGTCATAAATGTGAGAGTTGGACCATAAAGAAAGCTGTGCACCAAAAAACTGATGCTTTTGAACTGTGGTTTTGAAAAAGACTCTTGAGAGTCCCTTGGACAGCAAGGAGATCCAATCAGTCCATCCTAAAGGAAATCAATCCTGAATATTCATTGGAAGGACTGATGCTAAAGCTGAAACTCCAATACTTGGGCCACCTGATGGGAGGAACTGACTCATTTGAAAAGACCCTGATGCTGGGAAGGATTGAAGGCAGAAGGAGAAGGAGACAATAGACAATGAGATGGTTGGATGGCATCAATGGACATGAGTTCGAGTAAACTCCGGGAGTTGGTGATGGACAGGGAGGCCTGGTGTGCTGCAGTCCGTGGGGTCCCAGAGAGTCAGACATGACTGAGCAACTGAACTGAACACATACATAAATAGGTTAGTGGAATAGAACAGAATATTAAAAATAAAGGTCCATATCTCTGAACAACTGGGGGCTGAATTACAAACGAGTGTGAAAATCTTAGAGGTGATATACATATTCATTCTCTTGATTGTGGTGATGATCTTATAGGCTTATATATATGTCAAAACTTAAAGAATTTTCCACTTCAAATTTTCTCAAGAGTTTAACCTTTGAACTTTACACTCTCCCTCCACTGCAGTACCCTTCGTTATTGCTGCCTCATGAACCAAGTACTTTTTCTGATAGTCACCTAGGTATGATTCTTGCACAGTGGTAGTGATGATGCCATTTTTTATATGATCATGCGGGGGAAGCACCCAACCTGACCTCTGTTGTAAAAAGAGGTTATAGTGATGATAATGGAAAAGGGAATTTCCTTGTTGTCCAGTGGTTCAGAATCCACCTTGTGATGCATGGGATGTAGGTTTGATCCCTGGTTAGGAAAATAAAATCCTCCATGCCTCGGAGCAACTGAACTCAGGAACCACAGCTAGAGATTCCTTGGGCAGAAACAAAGATCCTACATGCTGTAACTAAGACCTGACACAGCCAAATGAATAAATATTTTTAAAAAAGTTTAAAGGAAAGGAAGCCAACTTCTCCATTAGGCAGAAAAATTCCACTTTTTTATAAATTCTGTTTTATCTGGTGATGTTTCACTACAACATAGTTTTCTTTTTCTTTGAAAGCAAGAAAATTCCATGGACAGAGGAGCCTGGAAGGCTACAGTCCATGCGGTTGTAAAGAGTCAGACACGACTTAGTGACTGAGCACAAAAGCAAGGAGACAAGAGAGGGACACTGGTGAGTTTTCATTTTTAAATTGCAAAATACTTGAAGTTTATAATGGAATAAAGGTACCGTACAAAGGACTTAAGCTAAAAAACCCGCACTCTTCAACAGGTCAGTTGTGCTCACAGCTACTTGTCCAGAGCTATTTAGTTGGCCCCCGCCATACCACAGGGGAGGTCGTGAAACTGGGGAGCATGTACACGTTTAATGAGCATGAATTGTCTCTGTTTTGTCATCCCAGTGTGGGCCTCCTTTTGAGCCCTTCATTCTGTTCCTTCATTCCTCATACCAATTCTTTAATTACAGGGGCTTTAGAATAAGCTTAGGTGTCTGCTCTATTCAAGTGCCCTGATCTGATTTTCTTTTTCAATATTCTTTAAAAGTTATTTTGGGGCCTCCCTCGTGGCTCAGAGGGTAAAGAATCTGCCTGCAATGCAGGAGACCCAGGTTCAATCTCTGGGTCAAGAAGATCCCCTGAAGAAGGGAATGGCTACACACTCCAGTATTTTTGCCTGGAGAATTCCATGGACAAAGAAACTTGGCAGCTTGAGTTTACTACTTTCAACCTTTTTTCAAATATATAATCTTAAAAATTTCCCCTTTATAAACTATTAGTTTTGATATATAGTTTTAAAAAAGTGTGATTTAATTTTTTTACCATATATAATTTATTTGAAAAATCTAATTTAGAATATTCTGAATGACATTTTTTCTCATTTCCAATTTATTTATTTTTTAAATTTAAATTTATTTATTTNCGCGTTAAAATAACCAACCAGCTGTCGTCAGAGAACAAGTGATTTCTCTCATTGCCTCATTTTAAAACACTTCCGTGTGCGTCCTAGGAAGCTGTTTGGTTTAGAAATCACAGGAGGAAGCTGAAGAGAAAATACAAACTAGAGACAAGTGGGGGAAGCTTTGCCCAGCTCTTCCCTAGAATCCGGCTCGGCTTTGCTGGGGGTGAGTTTGGGGTTTCTGGAGTGGGTGGCCATCTCCTGGGCAGGGTTGCCTTCCAGGACAGATCTGAAAGGGGACACAGATTTTTGTAAATGAAGATGAATGTTGGCTCCACTGCCTCTGGAAATAGGCAGAGAATATCTATCAGGTTAAAGGGACGCCTGCCTGTCTCTGAAGCGACGAGGAGATGAACAAATGAAGGCGAGTGGAGCAGAGAGGTCTCAGTCACCCCACACTCTGCAGAGCCCTGAGATGACGTTTTGACCTCAAGTTCCCAGGGTTCACAGTCACAAGTTCCAGGCTTGGCTGCCGGCTCCTCACACCTCCGCTGTTCCCAGAGCCAAAGGGAGCCCATTGGGATGTCATTGTGTTCCCTGGACAGCTTCAAGGACGGGGGAAGAACTGGGCAGCGGGCCTTCTCCACTTCTCCACTTGAGTCCTGCTTGGCCAGGGCTGGCCTCAGTCCTCTCCTGTCATCTGGACAACCAGCATCAATTTTAGCCCCACTGACATCATGAAAATGAACATGTTAGTCACTCAGTCGTGTCTGACTCTTTGCGGCCCTATGGACGTAAGCCACCAGCCTCCTCTGTCCTTGGGATTCTCCAGGTAAGAATACTGGATCAAGTAGCCATTCCCTTCTCTAGCGGATCTTCCTGACCCAAGGATCGAACCTGGGTCTCCTGCATTGCAGGTGGATTTTTGCCATCTGAGCCACGAGGTGGAGTTTGGCAGCATCTTTGGCCCCTGCCCTCCAGGTACCAATAGCAACCCTCAGCTGTAACCACCAGGGATGTCTCAGACTTTGCCCACTATCCCCTATGGGGGCAAAACCATCCCCAGTTGACACTCACTGTTCTAATCCAACAGTCTCATGACTGGGAGGAAGAGAGTGAGGTTCAGAGAGGTAAAGACATTTGCCCAAAGTAACACAGAGAGTCCATAAAAGCGGAGCTTCCTCCAAAGTCCAGTTCTCCCACGGCAGTCACTGAGACTGCAGACGCCCAGGCTGGGCAGAAATGAGCCTCCTTGGCTGGACCAAGGAACCAAGTGTTTGGATTCCAGGTCCTGACACAGACTCTGCCCTGACGCAGACACTCCCCCGCCTGGTCCCACACAGAGAACACAGCCTTGCAGATCCGGGCCTGGACATCTGGACCAGACAGTGACGGGCTCACCTCTGGATGATGCTCGGATAAGTTCCAGCTGTTCGCTGAGCCTCATGGACCATCTTCATTGTCATTGTCATCAGCAAGATCCAAATATGACCGCAGGCTCCTCAATAAACACCTTCTCAGTTGGCCAGATCAGATTTGAAGACGCGCTCTGGGAAAAGGCTGCTGACAGGAGCCCCTGGCCAGAATCCTCTCATAATGCCAGATTCCCTCCTGATTACTTCCTGATTTTGTTTAATGAATGAAATTAGGCACGGTGTGGAATTTCCTAAATCACAAACACATTTATTCTGGGGATAGTGATAGAAGTGTGTGTGTGAGGTGTGAGGCCCGAGTTTGCCCAGAACAGCGCGTGAATCTGGTCACGCATTTGACTTTGTCACCCTGGGGTCAGCGGCCCCGCACATGACATGCATGTTGGAGGGAAGTTGCCTGTAGATGAGAAGAATGTTGCTTCTGTTTTCAGCCTGTCCTCCGACTCCCTTGGAGCGGCCTCATCAGAGCCAGATGGGGGTTTCTCATCTNTATAATTTCTGTTATTACCATAAGTTAGGTAGATGTGTGTGTTTACATTTCCAAATATGTGTGTCTTTGTTATTCTAACTTTAATTGCATTGTAGTAAAAAAAAAATAGGGTCTGTGTCTGATACCAATAATTTGAAATTTGTTCTAAACTTACAGTCTCATTTCAGAATCAGTTCTATTAAATGGTACATGTGTCTTCTTTTAGTCTGCCTATTTTTTATATTATTTTGCCCCTTACTATGTTTTGATTCTCTTTCAGTTTTTAAAACACACACATATACACACACACACACATATGAAAGTGAAAGTGTTAGCTGCTCAGTCATGTCAGACTCTTTGTGATGCCATGGACTGTAGCCCACCAGGCTGCTCTGTCCATGGGATTCTCCAGGCAAGAATACTGGAGTGGGTTGCCATTTCTTCCTCCAGAGGATCTTTTCAACCCAGGGATTGAACCTGCATCTCCTTCATTGCAGGCAGATTCCTTACCATCTGAACCGCCAGGAAAGGCCATATATAAATATATTTGTTTTATATTCCATGTCTGATCACTCAGTAGTTGAAGATTTTTTTTTTTTTTTTAGCCTGGTTCTTCTTTTTCTTCTATCAATGCTTAATAGCTTATGTACTTTTATATTTAGATTTTCGGTTGTGAAGTCATGTTTGTTAGACATCTATCAGTGAAAGTTTTTTGAGGCTCGTTTCTAGTGTCTTCCTCCAGAGATTATTTAATTTCCTCAGCCTAGAGACTTAGTGTTAGGTAAAGATGACCAGGACCCCAAAGGAGTTTTTAACAGGCTTTACTGGGGAAGCGCTCCTAGGCGGGGTTCCCACACCCAAAGGAGGCAGGTCCAGGAAGTCCGTGCGCTGCACTGCGCTAGAAGTTTGCTTATATATGCACACTGCAGGGGATGGCCAGGTTAGCCGCTGCGAAGTGTGCTATCATTGGTCCCCGGGATACGGAAGCCTCCCTACCTTAGGGACTCACCCTGCGGCGCGAGAGAGGAGGGGCGGCTCGTCATGGCAACCGGTGAAGTGTGCTGTCATTGGGGACTTTCTCACCGGCCGGAGGGAGAGGAGGGGCAGCGCATCATGGCCCCTGGGGTCTGACCTTACACTTCGGACTACTAAAATTGCCTTATGCCTTTTCAAAGCATATAAAAATGTGTAAAATCAGGCTCTAACCCACTACAAAGNGGACTTTCTCACCGGCTGGAGGGAGAGGAGGGGCAGCCCATCATGGCCCCTGGGGTCTGACCTTACACTTCGGACTACTAAAATTGCCTTATGCCTTTTCAAAGCATGTAAAAATGTGTAAAATCAGGCTCTAACCCACTACAAATGTGTGTCAGAGGGCACGTATTTTCATGGGAGATGCCAGTTCTTTGTCAGCTATCACCTAGAGATAAGACTGAGACAACCAGTTTTCTCTGCTCTTTGCCTCTAGGGTTATCTTTCATGAGTTCATACTTTTAGAAAGTTTTAATCTTTTGTGAGTTCTACCTGTTTGCGTGAAATACTATGCTTTTCATCTTACTCTTCATCCTGTGTGGTTGAAATCTTTGTCCTCAGTCTATTGGTAGAAGGGGTCCTAAATAAATTTGGTTGGAATCTCTGGTCATTGGCTTTTCATATAAGCCATTCAATACATCAATATTTCCATGTGTGCTAAGTCACTGCAGTTGTGTCTGACTTTATATATGCATATAATTTATATTTGATTATATATATATGTAGTGTCAATCTTTTGTCATATAAAATGTTAATGATGACTGAACAGATAGTCTTTTTTCTTCCCACCTCTCTAGAAGAAAGATGTTTAAGGTAAAATCAAGCCAATATTTGGGCTTACCAGGTGGTACTAGGGGTAAAGAACCCTCTTGCTAATGCAGGAGACGTAATGAGATGTGGATTCGATCCCTGGGTTGGGAAGATCCCTTGGAGAAGGAAATGTCAACCCACTCCAGTGTTATTGCCTGGAAAACCCCATGGACAGAGGAGCCTGATGGGCTACAGTCCATGGGGTCGCAAAAGAGCCGGATATGACTGAAGAGACTTAGCAGCAAGTCAACATTCACTGGTTATATAAAGAATCAAATATGAAGAAACAATGACAGTAAAAGAATTATGATGCCTGTATGGATGGGCTGAGGGAGTGTTAATAATTGTGCCTCGTGGTGAGAGTTAGGGGGACATGTGGGTGTAGAGTGAGCCTGTGGGAGAGCCAGAAGGGGTACTCAGATAGCCAAGTTGATTTTGTGATGATTGCCCCCCACCCCACTCACAGTGGATATGCAGATGACACCACCCTTATGGCAGAAAGTGAAGAAGAACTAAAGAGCCTCTTGATGAAAGTGAAAGAGGAGAGTGAAAAAGTTGGCTTAAAGCTCAACATTCAGAAAACTAAGATCATGGTATCTGGTACCATCACTTCATGGCAATTAGATGGGGAAACAGTGGCTGACTTTATTTTTCTGGGCTCCAAGATCATTGCAGATGGTGATTGCAGCCATGAAATTAAAAGACGCGTACTCCTTGGAAGGAAAGTTATGACCAACATAGACAGCGTATTAAAAAGCAGAGACATTACTTTGTCAACAAAGGTCCATCTAGTCAAGGCTATGGTTTTTCCAGTAGTCATGTATGGATGTGAGAGTTGGACCATAAAGAAACCTGAGTGCCAAAGAATTGATGCTTTTGAACTGTGGTGTTGGAGAAGACTCTTGAGAGTCCCCTGGACTGCAAGAAGGTCCAACCAGTCCATCCTAAAGGAAATCAGTCCTGAATATTCACTGGAAGGACTGATGCTGAAGCTGAAACTCCAATACTTTTGTCACCTGATGTGAAGAACCGACTTATTTGAAAAGACCCTGATGCTGGGAAAGATTGAGGGCAAGAGGAGAAGGGGATGGCTGGATGGCATTACCAACTCAATGGACGTGAGTTTGGGTAGACTCTGGCAGTTAGTGATGAACAGGGAAGCCTGGTGTGCTGTGGTTCATGGGGTCAGACATGACTGCACGACTGAACTGAGCATCCTCAGGACAGCCCTCTGGCCCACATCCTGCTGTCTTTGACTGTAGGGTTCCTGAAAGTAGAGTTTTCAAATCTGTGTTCTTAGGCCAATTCAGCACTTGACACAAGTTTGCGATAGGGAAATGCTGAACAACCACAGGGGAATTACTCAGTGGGTGGGTAAACTTGTTCAAGCTAGGACAGAGCTCAGCTGATCATACAGTCACACTGATCCTCCCAGAGTGGGAGGGTTGAGGCAAAGAGGTGGACGATGACCCTGACTTGGCTTGGCAACTGTGATTCCTGGGAGTCTTGGTAGCTAGAAGATAGGAAGAGAATGAGGATGCAGAATACAGAAAGGCTCAGAGAGACAGAAAACCAGAGTAGTTGGAGATGGTTCACTGAGTCAGATGCTCCCGGAGGAAAATTTTGTTTTCATTTTATTTCTGTGGCACATTGTTTTTTAAATAAAAGAACAAAGAAAGTTACAGATAGCTAAATAATTGCATACACCAGGTTACTATTCTAAGTGCTTTACGTGTATTATCTCACTTTTGGGGATATTTTATTTTTAACACCAAAAACATTTGTAATGGGGTATAGCTGATTAACAATATTGTGGTAGTTTCAGGTGAACAGCAAAGGGACTCAGCCATACTTATACATTCATGAAATTAAAAGATGCTTGCTCCTTGGAAGAAAAGCTATGATCAATCTAGACAGCGTATTAAAAAGCAGAGACATCAC
>SJYW01008672.1:959169-992056 GCA_006410735.1 Raphicerus campestris
AGAGATGGGAATACCAGACCACCTGACCTGCCTCTTGAGAAACCTGTATGCAGGTCAGGAAGCAACAGTTAGAACTGGACATGGAACAACAGACCGGTTCCATAAAGGAAAAGGAGTATGTCAAGACTGTATATTGTCACCCTGCTTATTTAACTTATATGCAGAGTACATCATGAGAAATGCTGGGCTGGAAGAAGCACAAGCTGGAATCAAGATTGCCGGGAGAAATATCAACAACCTCAGATATGCAGATGACACCACCCTTATGGCAGAAAGTGAAGAAGAACTAAAGAGCCTCTTGATGAAAGTGAAAGAGGAGAGTGAAAAAGTTGGCTTAAAGCTCAACATTCAGAAAACTAAGATCATGGTATCTGGTACCATCACTTCATGGCAATTAGATGGGGAAACAGTGGCTGACTTTATTTTTCTGGGCTCCAAGATCATTGCAGATGGTGATTGCAGCCATGAAATTAAAAGACGCGTACTCCTTGGAAGGAAAGTTATGACCAACATAGACAGCGTATTAAAAAGCAGAGACATTACTTTGTCAACAAAGGTCCATCTAGTCAAGGCTATGGTTTTTCCAGTAGTCATGTATGGATGTGACAGTTGGACCATAAAGAAACCTGAGTGCCAAAGAATTGATGCTTTTGAACTGTGGTGTTGGAGAAGACTCTTGAGAGTCCCCTGGACTGCAAGAAGGTCCAACCAGTCCATCCTAAAGGAAATCAGTCCTGAATATTCACTGGAAGGACGGATGCTGAAGCTGAAACTCCAATACTTTTGTCACCTGATGTGAAGAACCGACTTATTTGAAAAGACCCTGATGCTGGGAAAGATTGAGGGCAAGAGGAGAAGGGGATGGCTGGATGGCATTACCAACTCAATGGACGTGAGTTTGGGTAGACTCTGGCAGTTAGTGATGAACAGGGAAGCCTGGTGTGCTGTGGTTCATGGGGTCAGACATGACTGCACGACTGAACTGAACATCCTCAGGACAGCCCTCTGGCCCACATCCTGCTGTCTTTGACTGTAGGGTTCCTGAAAGTAGAGTTTTCAAATCTGTGTTCTTAGGCCAATTCAGCACTTGACACAAGTTTGCGATAGGGAAATGCTGAACAACCACAGGGGAATTACTCAGTGGGTGGGTAAACATGTTCGAGCTAGGACAGAGCTCAGCTGATCATACAGTCACACTGATCCTCCCAGAGTGGGAGGGTTGAGGCAAAGAGGTGGACGATGACCCTGACTTGGCTTGGCAACTGTGATTCCTGGGAGTCTTGGTAGCNTTGTTCAAGCTAGGACAGAGCTCAGCTGATCATACAGTCACACTGATCCTCCCAGAGTGGGAGGGTTGAGGCAAAGAGGTGGACGATGACCCTGACTTGGCTTGGCAACTGTGATTCCTGGGAGTCTTGGTAGCTAGAAGATAGGAAGAGAATGAAGATGCAGAATACAGAAAGGCTCAGAGAGACAGAAAACCAGAGTAGTTGGAGATGGTTCACTGAGTCAGATGCTCCCGAAGGAAAATTTTGTTTTCATTTTATTTCTGTGGCACATTGTTTTTTAAATAAAAGAACAAAGAAAGTTACAGATAGCTAAATAATTGCATACACCAGGTTACTATTCTAAGTGCTTTACGTGTATTATCTCACTTTTGGGGATATTTTATTTTTAACACCAAAAACATTTGTAATGGGGTATAGCTGATTAACAATATTGTGGTAGTTTCAGGTGAACAGCAAAGGGACTCAGCCATACTTATACATTCATGAAATTAAAAGATGCTTGCTCCTTGGAAGAAAAGCTATGATCAATCTAGACAGCGTATTAAAAAGCAGAGACATCACTTTGCCAACAAAAGTCTGTCTGGTCAAAGCTATGGTTTTTCCAGTAGTCATGTATGGATGTGAGAGTTGGACCATAAGGAAGGCTGATAATAAAGAAGGATTGATCCTTTTGAATTGTGGTATTGGAGAAGAATCTTGAGATTTCCTTGGACAGCAAGGAGGTCAAACCAGTCCACCCTAAAGGAAATCAGTCCTGAGTATTCTTTGGAAGGACTGATGGCCACCTGATGTGAAGAGCTGACTCCTTGGGAAAGCCCCTGATGCTGGGAAAGATTGAAGGCATGAGGAGAAGGTGACGACAGATGGTTGGATGGCATCACCACCTTGATGGACATGAGTTTGAGCAGGCTCTGGGGATTGGTGACAGACAGGGAAGCCTGGTGTGCTGCAGTCCATGAGGTTTCAAAGAGTCGGACATGACTGAGCAACTGAACTGAACTAATCCTTCCCTAAACTCCCTTCCCATCCAGACTGGTGCATAATATTGAGCAGAGTTCCATGTACGTGTTATACAGTAGGTCCTTGTTGGCTTTCCATCCTAAATATAGCAGTGTGTACATGACTTCACTTTAAATGCTCCATAGTGCAATGAAGAATATACAAATATTGTTGCTGTTTTATAGATGTAAAACCAAGGAACAGAGAGGTTAGAAAACTTGCTTGGGGCCACACAGCTGGTCAGAGGTAGAGCTGAGTCTCAGCAGTGAGCTCACATCCTAAGCATAGACTGAGAAGTAAATAAATCATAGTCTCTGAATTTCGCAGAACCTCTTATGGGTCATTTCACCCCGCACTTTCCTTAACACAGGGCAGTAGCTGTGGGGAGAGGAGCCCTGTGGACAGCACATGGCCATTGGTGCCAGACTCAGACCCCAGATTCTTCTCTCCAGTAATGGCCTTTCCTCTCCTCTCTTGGTGATACAAAGGAGAGAATATGGTGAGAATAGCTGTGCAGAACCACCCCTTAGACAACAGAACTCGGATATCTTAAAGAAGGTGATGCAAGGGTGCCCAAAAGAAAAACTGGAAAGGAAGTATCAGTTTCGGGAACATGATTATAAATAGTAAGGATTCCTCAGCAGTGAGGGGGCTGGGGATATTTAGGAGATTGAACTGACTTTATTTTTCCCAAAAGGAAAATTCGAATTTGCTACCTACTGGAAACTATTTACATAAAATTTATATTGTGTTTACAGCTGTTCACATGTCATTTACATTGTTCAAGGTTTTTTTTCTTAGTTATCTTTTTTAATTGGAGGATAATTGCTTTACAATGTGTTAATTTCTGCTGTACAATAGTAATTATGAATTGGTGTAGTAGAACAATATATAACCTTGTTCTGTATTTTCTAAGTCTCCTGTAAATGTTATCATACTTTCATAAAATAAACAATTTAAACAAGAAAAAAGAAAAAGAGGTAATTATAAACTGACTTCTAAGGAGCACTGCTTCTAGAAGAACAGGGTTTGCCACTGAGTTAAAAGCTGAGTAGGCTCACAAGCTTTTTGTTTGCTTATAGCTATGTTTAGACTGTTTTACTTTTATGATTTCTATAATTGAAACCATATTTGCAGTAAGCTGGAAAATTAATGTTTTGCTTCTGAAATCTTAATCTAGGCGGATATAGGTCTAATAAGCATGGAAAGGGCTTCCCTAGTGGCTCAGTGGTAAAGGATCTGCCTGCGATGCAGGAGATCTGGGTTCTATCCCTGAGTTGGGAAGATCCTTTGGGGTGGGAAATAGCAACCCACTCCAGGATTCTTGCCTGGTGAATTTCATGGACAGAGGAGCTTGGCAGGCTACAGTCCATGGGGTTGCCAAGAGTCAGAAACGACTGACAGGCACAGGCAAGCAAGCTCGGGAAATGATGCTTTCTGGCCTCACGCATGCACGCACACCTCCTAATGCATTTGATGCTGTTAACGTTTAAAGCAGTCCGCATGTTCTGATGTCCTCCTTGCACTGTATGCAGTGGTGCTTGTGGACGTTTTCAGTGGCAGCTACAGAAGGGTTAGGAGTGCGTGTTCCATTTGTAGTCACTAAGTCTGTAACACCACAGTCTACAGATTTTTAAAGTTTCTACAAGGAAATATGCAGACTTTTAGCACACTGGAAAAACATAAATATGAAATCAAGCCTGTCTTATTACAATTCTTTCCTTTCCAAATAACCACTGTGAGTGCCATGGAGATGCTACTTGGACTTTTATTTTTTAATTTTCTCTTTTTATTGAAGTATAGTTAATTTACAATGTTGTGTTAGTTTCAAATGTATAGCAAAGTGATTCAGTTAATATGTGTATGTATGTGTGTGTGTGTGTATACGTATATACATGTGTATATATATATATACCCTTTTTCATATTATTTTCCCTTATAGATTATTACAAGATATTGACTCAGGTTCCATGTGATTATATAGTAGGTCCTTATTTATCTATTTTTTAAATGATTTTTTTACTGAAGTATAATTTATTTATAATGTTGTGTTAATTNTTGGCCAATGCCCACTTGGTAATCTTTTTTTTCTTTTTTGATTTCAGATTTCAGCTTTGCTTTTTAATCTTGAATTTGCTTTTTGTGTGTGTGTGGAGGAAATGTATTCCTTCCAACCACCCCTACCTCCTCTACTCTTGACTTATCACAGCTGGAGGGTGACCACACCCAGCCTGGCAGCTGCTTTCATGGGAAGAACCAACTGCAGTGCCCGAGGTTTTCCATTGGTGACCCCTCTTCAAATGGACCCATATGTCATGGAGTGTGGGTGCTGAGGAAATAATTCAGCTCTGCTAACTGCATTCTTCATCTTGCTTAAAAGAAAGAGGTTTGAAATGCTTTCATGAAGTCCTGCTTCATTAAATTTGCAGTATTCTGCCTAATGGAGCTTCCCTGCTAACTTAGATGTAAAGAATCTGCTCGCAATGCAGGAGACCTAGGTTGGATCCCTGGTTGGGGAAGATCCCCTGGACCAGGAAATTGCAACCCACTCCACTATTCTTGCCTGGAGAAACCTATGGATAGAGGAGCCTGGTGGGCTACAGTTCGTGGGGTCTCAAAGAGTTGTACAAGATTGAATGACTAACACACACAATCACACTTTGCCTAATCGCCTCATCATAGCCCCATCAAACAGGAGATTTGGTGAGCTTCCCCACACATGGCTCTTTCTTTGTCTTAGTGATCATGGCTCCATTAAGTGCTGAAGACAGTCACTGTAATAATCCATCTGGCATTTTTCCTGTTCACTAATCTTTGCTTGCACAATCCCTGAGACCCAGTGATGGCTGTGGGAGCTGTCTGGAGGTAGGAAGTACTAAGGGATGGCCTTTTCCTAAGAGGCTTGGTAGGAAGCTGGAAGACAGAGTGTGACTTAGTGGTCTGGGACAGTCATGGAGATGATCTGACTTTTTGTGTGTCATTGCCTGGAATGGGAGTGAAGTCAGCCTGCAGAGTTCTGACCAGTTCCTCCCAGGACCTGACCACAAAGGTCATGGGCAGCCATTGGCCTTGGTATGTGAATGCTCTAGCTGAAAGGGACAAAGGTTAAACTAACAAAATGTGGCCCTGGAAGGCACTTCAGAGAATGTTTGGACCAGTGCTGCTCAAACTTTACTGTGCACTCACAAGTCACGTGGGAATCTTATTAAAATGCTAATTCTGAGTCAGTTGTTCTGGGGTGGGGCCTGCAAATCTGCATTTCTAGCATATTTCCTGACAATGCCTCCCCTGGCAGGTGGCAACACTCTGTGTAGCATGGATTATGCTGTATTTTTTTCCAGAGGTAGAAACTGAAGTCCAGGGAAGTGAAATTGACTCCTCAAAGCCACCTTCATGAAATTAAAAGTGTTAGTCTCTCAGTTGTGTCTGACTCTTTACGACCCCATGGACTGTAGCCCGCCAGACTCCTCTGTCTGTGGAATTCGCCAGGCAAGAATCCTGGAGTGGGTTGCCATTTTCTTCTCCAGGGGATCTTTCCTATCCAGGGACTGAACCTAGGTCTCCTGCACTGTGGGGAGATTCTTTACCATCTGAGCCATCTTAAGTCCCCCATGAAGTTAAAGTAGGCCCTTTCACCCAGGTCTCCTGGGGCCCAGGGAGGTGTCTGTTTAATTACCAAATTAACTACAAAATTGCTGAACCTAGTAAAACAGGGTTCCCACCCTTTCTTAAGGACCTGTAGTACGTGGCAGGAGAAGTGAGGTCAGATTCCAGGTATGGACATGCATGCACACGCACTTTCCCATGCTTTTTTGCATTCTCCGTNAACTACAAAATTGCTGAACCTAGTAAAACAGGGTTCCCACCCTTTCTTAAGGACCTGTAGTACGTGGCAGGAGAAGTGAGGTCAGATTCCAGGTATGGACATGCATGCACACGCACTTTCCCATGCTTTTTTGCATTCTCCGTTCTCATCAATTTTGATGTGTAGGGAACATGTGGACGACACATGGGTTAAGGAAACACATGAAGCACGTGGATTATAGCCACTTTCAAGGTATTCTTAAATGCAGATTCATTCTGAATGTGTAAACTTTTCCATAAAAGTATTCTGGGGAAAGATGAGTTATTTCTGACCTATTAAGTAGAAATACAGGCATTCCAGAGTTCTACAAAGGCCATGTTGCTGATAAAATTGTGTAATAGTGATGTCTTCTGAGAGTTTTCGTGGTAAAATCTCCAGCTTTTGCTCAGTGAGTTCTGAGCTCCAGCCTTTAAAAAGGACCCTGGAGTTTGGGGATTTTCCATAAACTTCTGCTATTGGATTGTTATTGCCCGGTATGACTATTTTTTCCCCCATGAACTCTGTTGGGGAGTGGGGCGGGCTAAGCAACTTACAAAACCCAGTCGGGAGTGTGTATGTGTGTGTGTGTCTCCTTGCTGAGAAGTGGGCAGGAGGAAAGGAGATGTTGTCTGGAGTGGAAAAGAGGATCAGAAAACATCCTGGAAACAAAAATCTTTCCTCTCCACCAAGTGTTGAATAAAGGAAAAATTGGGAAAACAAACTCCTGTTTTGGGAGGCAAATATCAATACCTACAGTGAGTTAAGCCTGTTAGGGTCTCATCCACGGCCTCCCCATCAGCTGGGTAGTAAGTTTCTTAGGGACAAAAGCTGGGTCTTCCTGATTTCGTTGTTGTTGTTCTACCAAAGCGCATAGGGAGGATCTTGCCCCTAGTGGGAGCCAGAAACATCTCTTCAGTGAAATGTTCACCTCCAGCATTTATAGGACCGGGCCAGCAGCCTAAAAGGTACGAGAGCATTTCTGAAGATCTAATGGCTCAGATCAGTGGGGCTGCCTCTGGAGCTGGGGGTGCATTAGGTCCCCGAAACCTCAGCTACTCCACGTTGGAGGAAGGGTGGGGACTTCTCCCTGCCCCTCGTCACCCTAGACCTTTGAGGGTGCTACCGTTCAGCCGCTCAGTTGTTTCTGACTCTTTGCCACCCCACAGACTGCAGCACACCAGGCTTGCCTTTCCTCCACTGTCTCTCAGAGTTTGCTCAGATTCATGTTCATTGAGTCAATGATGCCATCCAACCATGTCATCCTCTGTTGTCTGCTTCTCCTCCTGCCCTCAGTCTTTCCCAGCATCAGGGTCTTTTCCAATGAGTCGGCTCTTCTCATCAGGGCATCTCAGCTCTTTCAGTGAGGTTATGTCGTTAGCAGCCTGTTGATGCACCAGATGTCCAGGGCCTGGATACATCCATTAAGATAGGTTAAAAATGTCAGTGAAACTTCCACAGGAGTGGTCCCCAACATTTTTGGAACCAGGGTAGGGACTAGTTTTGTGGAAGACAATTTTTCCACCAACTGTGGGTTGTAGGGGATGGTTTAGAAAGATTCAAGCATGTTACATTTCTTGTGCACTCTGTTTCTATTATTCTTACATCAGCTCCACCTCAGATCATCAGGCATTAGATCCCAGAGGTTAGGGACCCCTGGACTACAAGAATGTTGCCTTAACCTCAAGACTATTCTGTTTATTTCCTAATGTTGAAAGCCCAGTCCACAGCAGTTTTCAGGTGGACCATTTGGTCTCTCAATTAAAGTTCATTAGACTACCAATTAATCACAGCTACTTGTAATTACCTAGCCTGGGAAAGCATTCTGGTAAGCCCTTCTGGAACAGCTACCGAGAAGGGTGAGGAAACTGCACCCTCCCCGAGTACATACTCCCTGTTCCCAAATAAACAGCACAGGTGCCTGGAAAGAAAGAGTGAGGCCAGATTGGACTCCATCCAGGCTCCACCCTACCTGGCTGAGGGATCTCAGGGAAAGCATTTGCCTTTTCTGTATCTCAATTGCCTGATTTGTAAAATGGGCTGAAAGAATCGAAAGTTCCTAGAAACGTGCCTGATGAATAGTAAGTGCCCACTCTTGCCGTCTCTGTTATTTTTAGGGAGTGAAAACATGGGTTCAGAGCATGGGGCAACACCCCAAGATGTGGAAGGGGGTACTCCTACATGAACCTTGGTGAAGACTGGAAATGTGGGGAGAGGGGGTCAAGGAGGAGGGGGAGTGTTGTGTCTGAAAGGGCATCACATTCAAGAGGAGATGGGGAGTCAGGAGGGTAGCTGCAGAACCCATGCCATTTGAATGTTGCCTTTGGACCATTTTTACAGTCTTTATTGAATTTGTTACAATATTGCTTCTGTTGTTTACATGTTGGTTTTTTGGCCGCAAGGCATGTGGGGTCTTATTTCCCTAACCAGGGATCAAACCCACACTCCTGCATTGGGAGGCAAAGTATTTAACCATCAGACCACCAGGGAAGTCCCTGAGCATTGTCTCCTGGAGTCAGTGGTGGCCCATCCAAGTGGGCACAGAGAATTCTTTTGAAGGGCAGTGGGCACAAGGTGGAGAGGTGTGCAGAGCCTGCTGGAGGTGGGCCTTGGGTACCAGGATATAAGCTTTGGCCAGTTTGGTCCTTACATTTCAGACTATGAGGGCTCTGATAGGTGGGACCTGGGTTGTGTTGAGAACATGAATCCAGGTGTGGGGTGCAGAGGGGCCCCTGAGAGATAGTCAGAGGAGAAGTTTGGCAGCCCCTCTCTCATGGATGAAATCAGGCTGCTGAGAGTGGGAGCCAGAGGCTTGGGCTGGGACCCCATTTCCCCTAATCCCCCTGAGTCCAGGGATGACCAGTGGGTCTCCTCCCCTCTTGGATGCTGCAAGAGATCCCTGCAAGGTCCCCAGGGCATGTGGTAGGGGCAGTGGGTGCATTAGGAAGAGACCCTGAATCTGAAACATTCAAAAGCTTGAAGGAAGGGTCCTTCGGTACCGCTGGGAGCTCACATCTGCAGATGTTGTTAGGAGAAGGATCTGGAGGTGGGAGAAGGTGGGAGACTCCAGGCCTGGCTTTGACTGGTCCCTGGCTCTGATGACGGGAACTGTGACAGACTGGATGTCGGTGGGCTGGCCCGGCCCGGGTCTATGGCTCTGTCATTTGAGGAGAGAGGCTCAGCCTGTGAGCTGTTAGCAGTGAGTGTTCAGTGGAGAGTGTGGTATTTCGAAAGGGTTTGGCACGTTTTCTGAATGCTTCTGGCTGCCTGCCCAGCTCTGAGTTTCCTGTTCATAGCTCCCTCCATGTGTCACAGCTGAGGATTAAAGCCCTAACAGGCATCATTGGAGCCCACTTTCTCCTTTCGCCCGGCCTCTGCACAGCTGGGTCTTCTGACAAGCTGTGAGCCTCACCCTCCTGTGTGTTGAGCAGCCCTGTAGCTCTCTAGAAAAAGAAAACCACCATCAGCAACCCAATTCAGGGCTGATTTTCGAGATGCACTTTTGTTTTTAATAACCACCATCAGTTCTGCGGGCTTCACAGGTGGGAAAAGAAACGTCACGGGTTGAGCCTGAGTTACAGCCTCTGGTGGGGCCAGCCGTTCCTGCAGCCTCCAGTCACGAGGAAAGGAGTGGGTAAGATGATGGATTTGCACTTTAGCTTTTGTTTCTGCATTTTCCCCGCTCCTTTCTCCTTTGTTTACTTATTCGCTGAAGTATTTAGGAAGAAGAAATGGAGTCTGATAAAACACACAGTATTGTGCTGTTTTTTAAAACAAGATTTGAAGGATTTCTTAGTGTTATGTGGCTCTGTAGGCATATTTAAAACCCTGAGTGTGCCTGTGAGCCCTACTAATAGATCACCTGTGATTGTTGCTGCTGTTATAGTCGCTCAGATGTGTCTGACTCTTTGCAACCTCGCAGACTGTAGCCCACCAGGCTCCTCTGTCCATGGGTTTCCCAGGCAAGAATACTGGAGTGGGTTCCTGTTTCTTTCTCCAGGGGATCTTGCTGACCTGGGGATCAAGCCTGCATCTCCTGCATTAGCAGGCAGGTTCTTTACCACTGAGCCACCTGGGAAGCCTCATCTATGATTACATATGTTTTATTCTATGGAAGATTAACTAAAATATGTGGGAGGTATATGACTATATACTTCCTCTTAGCCAGCAAAGGCTGCCCTGGTGGCTGAGATGGTAAAGAGTCTGCTTGTAATGCAGGAGACGCAAGTTCCATCCCTGGGTTGGGAAGATCTCCTGGAGAAGGAAATGGCAACCCACTCCAGTATTTTTGCCTGGGGAATTCCAAGGTCAGAGGAGCCTGTTGGGCTACAGTCCACGGGGTCGCAAAGAGTCGAACATAACTAAGCGACTAACACACATAGCCATTACATCATGAGGTTTAAGTGAAGGATATTGTAATGTCATTTTTTTTTAAGTGTTTTTAAAGTTTGTTACATTATTGATTCTGTTTAATGCTTTGGTTTTTCACCTGGAAAGCACGCAGGATCCTAGCTCCCTGACCAGGGATCGAAGACACACCTCCTGCATGGGAAGGTGAAATCTTAACCACTCAACCTCAAGAGAAGTCCCTGTAAAGTCCTTTTAAAATGCTGTAGCTGATGGCAGAATTAAGACTTACTTTATGACTTTCCTTTATGCTTCTACAATTCTAGAGTGACTTCATCTCAGCCCGTGTTTGGCTGAAGGCACTGCATTACTATAAACTGACATCACTGATTGCATTTAAGATTATAATATACTGTATTATCAAGACTTGCGCATGCTTCCTTCCATAAAGACTTACAATGGAATCTCGAAAACTTGAGTGTAGTTTTTGTTGTTGTTGCTGTTTATTGGTTTTTATTTTTACTGGGCTCTGGAAACTGGGTCCGTTTGCTGGGGCCAGGGGATCACTCAGATACCAGGACTGGCCATCACCCCCAGAGCAGAGGCCTGTGTCGGTCAGGGAGTTCTGGTCAGACAACCCTGTATTGAGCATGCTTTTTCAGAGGCATTGCAAATATTACACCTGAAGTTGTAAGGAGACTGTAGGCTCTCAGGGGATGGTCCATATTGTCTTAGTGAGTGAGTGAGTGAAAGTTGCTCAGTCATGTCCGATTGTTTGCGATTCCATGGACTGTGGATCCATGGAATTCTCTAGGCCAGAATACTGGAGTGGGTAGCCTTTCCCTTCTCCAGATCTTCCCAACCCAGGGATTGAATCCAGGTCTCCTGCATTACAGGTGGATTCTTTACCAGGTAACCCACAAGGGAAGCCCGAGAATCCTGGGGGATTTCCCAGGGGATCTTCCCAAGCCAGGAATTGAACTGGGGTCTTCTGCATTGCAGGTAGATTCTTTACCAACTGAGCTATCAGGGAAGCCTTTTGGGACACCCTTGACCTCCATATACTCTATAATAGTGTTGTTGGGTCAGTTAGAATTCGAAAAGTTTAAGGAAAGAAGAAAACAGAACGAGGTTAACCATTCAATTCAGTTTGAATCTTGCTCTTGGTCTTACCCCAAATGTGACTTGGCACGGTGACTGTGAGCACATGAAGGGCTGGACGGTGGAAAGGACAGTTCACAAGGTGCAGTGAGTGACTGGGTGGTCTGGCGAATTGCTGTGTCCACCTACGGCCACCTGGGGCCGCACTGTGTGTGCTGGGGGTGGGGGCAGTCTGTGCTCCACTGGAGGTGGGCGGGTTGCTGGGCCAAGAGGAGATATGCTGTCTGGAAGGACTGAGGACATTTCTTGACATTTCTGAATCTGATCTTCCTGATCACAGTGATGAATTTTCTTTATTTGAAAATGTATTTTTTTAGAGTTTCTGCAATATTTGTTCTAATTTATATTATTATACTTTTAATACGTTTCACAGTTTTTTAAACCTAAAAGTTAATTTAGATATTAGTACATTTTATTTTTTTATTAAAAATTTTTTTTATTAGTGTATAGCTGATTGACAATGTTGTGTTAATTTCAGGTGTACAGTAAAGTGAATCAAAAATAAAGCCACTCTTTTTCAGATTTTTTTTCCCATATAGGTCATTACAGAGTATTGAGTAGAGTTCTCAATGCTATACCGTAGGTCTTTGGTGGTTATATTAGTAGTATGTATATGTTAGTCCCAGATTCCCAGTTCATCCTTCCCCTCTTTTCCCTTTGGTAACCATGTTTGTTTTCTATGTAAGTGAGTCTGTTTTGTTCCATAAATAAGTTCACTTGTATAATTTTTATATGCCACACCAGTGATATCAAATGGTATTTGTCTTTCTCTGACTTCACTTAGTATGATTTCTAGTTCCATCCACATTGCTAAAAATGGCATTATTTCATTCTTTTTCTGGCTAAGTAGAATTCTAAGTAGAATCTTCTTTATCTATTCATCTGTTGACAAGCTGTGAGGAATTTTAAAGGAAGCCTATGGACTGTCTCTACTCAACAGTTTTTATTTTTTATTATTCTTTATTATTCAGGTTTTATACTTTAACACACAAACCTTTTGGGGCACTGTTAAGTTGCTGAGGAATGAAACTCTCAGGCAAGGTCGCGGAGTGGCCAAGATCCCCTTCTTAAGTATTGTCTTTAAAAACATACAGACAACACATGCTCATGGTCAAAAAGACAATTGAAAAAGAATATATAAAACATAAAAGCCTAACATTGTGAGATAAATACTGCTAGTGTTTGGGAGGGTGTGGTTTTCTCAAAACACATTTACATTTTGGCAAAAGCATGCTTGGACTGTTCATGCCCTTTTATCACCTGCTTTTGCCTTTCAGCAGTGTGTTGTGAGGGTCTTGTCCTGCTAATGAACTTCTTCCTACAAAAGCTTGTTAATCACATGACATAGATGAATTATTAAATCATGTTGGTATATTCGATTTTTTTCTTTTCTATTATTAACATCCCCCAAACTAACATGCTTGTAGGGGATCCTATGCATCTCTTCCTGAGTCTTTCCTTGGACTAATTCCCAGAGGTCAAGGGCATCAGCATATTTAAAGTTCTCGATTCTGTTACTCAATTAATCTAGGAAAGTGTTAGTCCTGGGCACTCTCTCCAGCACTGTATGAACAACTTTTTTCTCACACTTTCACCAGCATTGGGTTTTTTACTTTTTCATGTATTCTAATCTGATAACTGGAAAGGAGTCTTCTGTTGTCTTAATTTGCTTTAAGGACACTTTTTTGTGAAACCTCTGGCTTCCTATCCTACCCCTTTGGGTTCAACTTCTTGTTGTCTTTTGGTTAGTCAGCATCAAACCAATCCTCACTCAGAGTAACTTTTGCCAACCTAATTTCTGTGGTCTTTGACCTCATTTGATGTCTCTCAGCAAGCTCACTGAGTATGTGGGGAGTTGAATGCTTTTGCTGACTTTTTACCATTTGAACAACCCAGAGCAAACTCAATCTTTTTATCTCCTTTTTATCTATTAAATTTAGAGATAAGGACACCCCACCACATGATTGAACTGGGGACATAAAGGGAAAGGCTAGAGGAATGTTCTTTAAAAAGAAAAAAAGTAAAAATACCAAACGGTACTATTGCTGTTGTTATTAATATGAAGTTTATATATAGCCTCACCTTATAAAGTGTCTAGTTTTGAGAGCTGCATGCTGAAATTTCGATGATGTTGTCGAAATAGTTCTAAACTTGAAAACATGTATGCATTTCAACATATTTCTTTGTGCTTAGATTCAGCAGCACAGGAACGTAGTTTGAAGATGGGTTTATTTTGTTGCTTGCTTTTCTGCGTATGGGGTCACATGCTAGTCTCCTCATACCGCATGGCCACCATCCACCTGCTCTGCTCTGACCCCTAGTCAGAACTTTTCAAAGGCAGAGCCTGGTTTTACATGTTCCTCTCTTTCCAGGGCCTGGTTTGGGGTCTGATACCCTTTGAGGGGGAGGGCATAAACATTTTTTGAAGGAGTCAGTGAAAGTGAGCTAGGAACATTTTAACCCAACTCCCCAGGGAAACGAATATCCCCCNAGAATCTTCTTTATCTATTCATCTGTTGACAAGCTGTGAGGAATTTTAAAGGAAGCCTATGGACTGTCTCTACTCAACAGTTTTTATTTTTTATTATTCTTTATTATTCAGGTTTTATACTTTAACACACAAACCTTTTGGGGCACTGTTAAGTTGCTGAGGAATGAAACTCTCAGGCAAGGTCGCGGAGTGGCCAAGATCCCCTTCTTAAGTATTGTCTTTAAAAACATACAGACAACACATGCTCATGGTCAAAAAGACAATTGAAAAAGAATATATAAAACATAAAAGCCTAACATTGTGAGATAAATACTGCTAGTGTTTGGGAGGGTGTGGTTTTCTCAAAACACATTTACATTTTGGCAAAAGCATGCTTGGACTGTTCATGCCCTTTTATCACCTGCTTTTGCCTTTCAGCAGTGTGTTGTGAGGGTCTTGTCCTGCTAATGAACTTCTTCCTACAAAAGCTTGTTAATCTCATGACATAGATGAATTATTAAATCATGTTGGTATATTCGATTTTTTTCTTTTCTATTATTAACATCCCCCAAACTAACATGCTTGTAGGGGATCCTATGCATCTCTTCCTGAGTCTTTCCTTGGACTAATTCCCAGAGGTCAAGGGCATCAGCATATTTAAAGTTCTCGATTCTGTTACTCAATTAATCTAGGAAAGTGTTAGTCCTGGGCACTCTCTCCAGCACTGTATGAACAACTTTTTTCTCACACTTTCACCAGCATTGGGTTTTTTACTTTTTCATGTATTCTAATCTGATAACTGGAAAGGAGTCTTCTGTTGTCTTAATTTGCTTTAAGGACACTTTTTTGTGAAACCTCTGGCTTCCTATCCTGCCCCTTTGGGTTCAACTTCTTGTTGTCTTTTGGTTAGTCAGCATCAAACCAATCCTCACTCAGAGTAACTTTTGCCAACCTAATTTCTGTGGTCTTTGACCTCATCTGATGTCTCTCAGCAAGCTCAGTGAGTATGTGGGGAGTTGAATGCTTTTGCTGACTTTTTACCATTTGAACAACCCAGAGCAAACTCAATCTTTTTATCTCCTTTTTATCTATTAAATTTAGAGATAAGGACACCCCACCACATGATTGAACTGGGGACATAAAGGGAAAGGCTAGAGGAATGTTCTTTAAAAAGAAAAAAAGTAAAAATACCAAATGGTACTATTGCTGTTGTTATTAATATGAAGTTTATATATAGCCTCACCTTATAAAGTGTCTAGTTTTGAGAGCTGCATGCTGAAATTTCGATGATGTTGTCGAAATAGTTCTAAACTTGAAAACATGTATGCATTTCAACATATTTCTTTTTGCTTAGATTCAGCAGCGCAGGAACGTAGTTTGAAGATGGGTTGATTTTGTTGCTTGCTTTTCTGCGTATGGGGTCACATGCTAGTCTCCTCATACCGCATGGCCACCATCCACCTGCTCTGCTCTGACCCCTAGTCAGAACTTTTCAAAGGCAGAGCCTGGTTTTACGTGTTCCTCTCTTTCCAGGGCCTGGTTTGGGATCTGATACCCTTTGAGGGGGAGGGCATAAACATTTTTTGAATGAGTCAGTGGAAGTGAGCTAGGAACATTTTAACCCAACTCCCCAGGGAAACGAATATCCCCCCCAAGAGGAATTATGGAAGATTGAACAATGGAGCTTTTTTCCTGGGGTGCATTGACTGTTTTCTTTGTTTAGTTTAGTGTGGGTTGGTTTCTATTTCTACTGAGTACAACTTTAAAGCTCTGAATGGGTGTGAAGCGGATGAATTCCTACCAGGGGTAGATCCATAAAAATGGAGATGGCAACTTTAGTGAGTGCAAATCCCATGGACTTGCCACAAGTGTGGAAGGCTTTACAAGGGGTACAGGATTTTACTCTGACCTCAGTGGCTGGCTGTTCAAATCAGGGTCAAGTACAGGTTCAGCAACGGTTTGACACTCATAGTGGATAAGTAATAATGATGGCAAATATTACCAGTAGAGCACTTCCTTAATGTGGGACCCCCGGTTCTGAGTGCCTTGTGTATGAGGGAGTCTTTATTATCATCTTACTTTGCAGATTAAGAAATGGAAGCACAGAGATGTGATTTGCCTGAAATCACATCAGCAGCTAGCACACGCCTGGGGTTCATGACACAGCCTCACTCTAGAGTTCACGGGCTGCTGGACTTGAGGGATGATGAATGAAAACACATGGTTCATGTGATTTTGAACAAATAGCACACAATTTAAAAGGCTTTAAAAAGGTTATTCAACCAAGTCTTTCTCTCTTTCTCATCAATAGGTGACTGTTACTAGTCTCTTCCACCTCTTTCTCACTGTATCTGTCAGAGTTCTCTCTTTGGAGAGCCAATGGGGGATTGATATGTATGTAGATGTATTAATATATAGGTATAGATGTAGCTGTTTCAGTCTCCTGTTATATATGTGTCTGTCTATATCTATCTAGGGAGAGTTTTTTTTTTTAAACTTTTTATTTTGTATTTGAATATAGGTGATTAGTGGGCTTCCCCAGTGGCTCAGTGGTAAGGAATCCTCCTGACCATGCAGGAGATGTGGGTTCCTTCTCTGGGTTGGGAAGATCCCCTAGAGAAGGAAATGGCAACCCATTCCAGTATCTTCACCTAGGAAAACCCATGGAGCTTGTTGGCATGCAGTCCATGGAGTCGCAGAAGAGTCGGACATGACTTGACTAAACAACTAATAGCTGACTAACTATTTTGTGATAGTTTCAAGTGAACAGCCAAGGGACTCAGCCGTACATATCTATGTATCCATTCTCCCCCAAACTTCCCTCCCATCCAGGCTGCCCCGTAACACTGAGCAAAGTTCCCTGTGCTACACAGTAGGTCCTTGTTGGTTATCCATTTTAAACACAGCAGCGTGTACACATCCATCTCAAGCTCCCTAACTAACCTTTTCCCCTAGCCAGGAAGATTCTTATAATAAGGTATGGATTGGCTCATGCTATTATGGAGGCTTGAGAAGTCCCGGGAGCTGCCATCTGTAAGCTGGAGGCCCAGGAAAGCAGAAGTATAGTTAGAAGGCTAGAGAGCCAGAGAGCAATGGTGTAGACTACTGTCCAGTCCAAAGGCTTAAGAATCAGAATTGCCAAGTGCAGGAGAAGATAGATGTCCTTGATCAAATTTTCAGGCAGAGTTAATTCAATCTTTCTCTGCCTTTTTGCTCTATTTAGGTTCCCAGGGGATTGGAGGAAGCCCACCCACACTGGAAAGGGGGCTATTTGCTTTACTCCGTTCACCAATTCAGGTGCTCATCTCTTTCGGAAACACCCTCACAGACACACCAGCTATCTGGAGGTTTCAGCTGGCACAGAAAACTAACCATCACATACTAAGGACATACACTCTTCTGTGCATTGGTGGATGCTAAGTTGCTTCAGTCCTATCTGACTCTTTTCGATGCTATGGACTATAGCCTACCAGGCTCATTTGTCTATGGGTTTTTCCAGGAAAGACTACCAGAATGGGCTGCCATGCCCTCCTCCAGGGGATCATCCTGACCCAGGTCTCTTGCATTGGCAGGCAGATTCCTTTCCACTGAGCCACCAGGGAGCCCAC
The DNA here is from genome assembly GCA_006410735.1 of Raphicerus campestris. NCBI lineage: Eukaryota > Metazoa > Chordata > Mammalia > Artiodactyla > Bovidae > Raphicerus > Raphicerus campestris. Next base: position 976,885 of record SJYW01008672.1, read on the forward strand.
GCTCTTCTGTATTTGGTTCTAAATCTGCATCAAAAAAAGCTTCCTTTTAACCTTTTCCTGACTCAAGTTTGCAGTCTTTTGCTATTACAACTGATGTTGCAATGAATAACAAATAACCATGCTGCTGTCACTTTGCAGAAGTGCTAGCAAGAGTATTTGTTGGCTGAATTCCTAGAAGTGGAACTGCCAGGTCAAAGGCTGAGTGCGTTTGTGATTTGATGTATATTTCAAGATTTCCCACCTGTTACAACAGGTTGTAACAATTAACACCCCTGCCAGGAATGTTTGAGAGAGTATTTCCTCATGTGCCTACCAAAATAGGTATGCTAGCAAACTGGTGGGTGTTTTTGTTGTTCTTTGCTTTTTTAGCTTTGGTGATCTTATGGGGGAAGCAGTTAACTCAGTGTTTTTAAATTTTTCATGTCTTATATAACTGAGGATTTTTAGACTTTATTTTTTTAAAGATTTTTTTTAATGTGGACCATGTGTTAAGTCTTTATTGAATTTGTTGCAATGTTACTTCTGTTTTACCTTTTGGGTTTTTGGCCACAAGGATTTTGGGATCTTAACTTCCTGGCCAGGGATCGAACCCATACACCCTGCATTGGAAGGTGAGATCTTAACCACTAGACTGCCAGGGAAGTCCCTAGACTTTATTTTTTGAAAGCACTTTTAAGTTCACAGCAAAATTGAGGGGAAGGTAAAGAGATTTCCCATATAACCCTTGCCCCACATGTGTATAACCTGCTCCATTGTCCATATGCTCCCTCCCTTCCCAGAGTGGTTCATTCCTTACAACCGATGACCCTACACTAACACGTCATTATCACCGCAAGTCCACAGTCCGCTTAAGATTCACTCTTGGTATTGTATATTCTATGTGTTTAGACAAATGTAGGATGACATGTACCCATCATTATAGTGTCACACACGGCATTTTACTGTGCTTTACCTGTTCATCTAGCCTTCCAGCCCCTGGCAACCACTTAACTTTTTACTGCCTCCATAGTTTTGGGCTTCCATGGTTGCTCAGAAGGTAAAAAGCCTGTCTGCAATGCAGGAGCCCCAGGTTTGATTCCTGAGTTGGGCAGATCTCCTGGAGAAGGCCATGGCAACCCACTCCAGTTTTCTTGTCTGGTGAATTTCAAGGAGAGAGGAGACTGGTGAGTCAAAACTCATGGGTTGCAAAGAGTCAGACACGACTGAGTGACCAACACTGTTTTTACATTTCTGCCTCTTCAGAATGTAGATGTTATGTAGTCTTTTCAGACTGACTTCTTTCACTTAGGATTTTGCACTGAAGATTTCTTCATGTCTCTTCATAGCTTGAGAGCTCATTTCTCTTCAGCACTGAATAACATTCCATCGTCTAAATGGACCACACTTAAATTATCCATTCACGCCCTGAATGGTATCTTGGCTGCTAGCAAGTTTTGACAATTATTAATAAAGCATCTGTTAAACGTCCACGTGCAGGTGTTTGTGTGGATGTAAGTTTTCAGCCCCTTTGGGTATGTAAGACCTCGCGGCCTTTTCTCAGGATCTTTCGCTCCAAAGACCACAGTGACTCGAATTCGATGCAATAGGCAAGAGGATTTATTAGGCCGGCGCGCCGGGGTTCAGTCTCCTCGGGAGGAGTGAACCCCGGATGCCAGTTACAGAATAGTTTTTATAAACTAAAAGTTGCAGGCAGGTATAGGTGGGTGGGGTGAGGACAATTTCAGCAAACTGATTGGTGGGCATAGTTTGACCTTTACAGAGATAGGTCTGGAAGTTACTAGGCTGAACCGGCCGATCGACCACCTCGTACCCCGCGGCGGTTGGTCATTCTTCTAGAAAAGATTAACAAAAGAAACGATTACCTGGAGGGTCCCTTCCAAAGCCAGGAAATTAGACTATAGGTTATCAGATCAAGGACAGGTTCCTCCTCCATGAGTCATGACTAGCCCTTAAGAAACAGAACAAAGGGTTGCTTTAAAATTTAACTTTTCCCCTTCAGGTAAACATCAAGGAGAGTGACTGCAGGATTCTACAGTAAGAGTTTGATTAGTGTTATAAGAAACTGTCAGACTTTCTTCCAAAGTGATGGCACCTTTCTGCCTTCTCACCAGCTGTGGTTGAGAATTTCTGTTGCTTCACGTCCCTGACGGGATCTGCTGTCAGTGCTGTGGATTTTGGTTGCTCTGCTGTTTAGCTGATAGGTCGTGTCTGACCCTTTTGTGACTCTATGGACTGTAGCCCACCAGGCTCCTTTGTCCATGGGATTTCCCAGGCAAGAGTGCCGGAGCAAGTTGCCACTGGTCATTCTAATATGTGTGTAGTGGCATTGAGATTGTTTTAAAACCAGCTGTGATCACATTGACTTCCCTGGTGGCTCAGAGGTTAAAGTGTCTACCTGGAATGCAGGAGATCAGGGTTCAATCCCTGGGTCGGGAAGCAGTTGTTTTTTATGCCTTGTCGGTGTCCACCCATGGGGCAACACGGTAGGGCAGAGCAATCTGTTTGCAGCCTTCGAGGATCACATGGAGGGGCTGGGCACTAGCCTGAGTTGAGGGTGTGATAAACATTGTGAAAGACACAGATGGCTGCTGAAACAGTGGTGAAGGGTTGGGTGTGAGTCACCTGGTGAGGGGGGTGTCCTTGTGAGGAGGGGTGAGGTCTGAGGCAGGGGGGCAGTGGGACTTGAGCCCCTTGGAGGCGAGAGGAAGCTCAGTATGTGAGGGCTGAGTGAGCGGGAGGGAGCTTAGAGACGGAGGCAGGGGCCAGGTCATGATGCTGCAGACAGTGGTGGGGCCATGATGAGGAGCCTGGGTTTCATTCTGAACTTGCCAGTCACAGGCTGGGGAGATGGTGCCTGTGTGTGCCCAGCCTTGCCTCCCAGACCACAAGTGTCCACCTGTGTGACATTAGGCAGACCCGGTCCCTTTGTGTGAGCACTGGGGGAGGATGGTGTTTTATTTATGAGAGACAGTGGCAGGCTGGCACCCAGGACATGGCACTCTCTCGCCCAGCCCTGAATTCCTGGGTGTGTCACAAGTGACAAGTGCTCTGCCTGAACCTGGAGGCACAGACATTCCACAGAAGCACCCTCTACCCTCCCAGGAACGAAACTCGTGCACCAGGGACTTGCTTGGCATCTCAGCTTTTACTAAATTAACCAAGGGTTTTAAGAAATGGTTCTTGAGTGTTCAGTCCAGGCTGAGCCTTGTTCTCAGTGCTTCTAGGGATGAGAGAAGGAGGAGGAAGGGAAAACCCAGAGAGGAAGATGGTGAGCAGTGGCTTCCAGTGCAGCTTCAAGACAGACCCGAGTGTCAACACCAGAAGGAAGGCAGGAGCGGGCGGGGAAGGGGCCCAGCCACTCTGGCTCCAGAGGAGACGGGAGGCCTTGCAGAGCACTGGGGGGACTGCTTGCAGGGGCCCGAGCTTCTCTTCCGTCCTTCTGTGCAGGAGCAGGTAACGTGTTCCTTCTGTCTTTAGAGGTGAAGAAAGGCCTCTTTCCTCAAGGCCACGGGGTAGGCCAAGGATGGAGATGGGACTGGCCCCTAACACTGAGCTCCCTGGGTGCCCAAACAGATCAAAATCCCTCAGCCTCATCACTAGAGGAGGGCTCTCTGCCTGTAGCCTGCATGCTCTTGCACTCTGGCCTCTTTTGTTCCATTATTATGGGGTTGCTCCGTTTCTGAGTCTGGAGTGTTGGCAGGACCCTGCAGAAGGGCTGGACCACACCCTCAAATGCCTGATGGCAGGGCTCGAAGCTCAGAGAGGCTTCCATCTTGTGAAGAAACACAAGGAACTGAGGTCAGGTGTTTTGGGGTGGGCTCTCGGGGTCCTCTCTAGGGCACACTGGTCATTTGTGGCCAGAGCCGAGTGGGAATTAGTGTGTGTGTAGGTGATGAGTCTGGAATGAAGGCTTTAGGAACTGCTGATCAAGAAGATGTGTTCAGGGATGTGGGTTTCCATGGAGATAGGACTACCCGGACGGGAAGTCAAACAGCTGGGAGATCAGTTAACATCTCAGGGAGCTTTTTGCCTCCTGGTCCAGGGAGGGGAGGGCAGGGTTTGTTACTGAGAAGGGACTCCGCAGGTGAATTCCAGGTGCTTGACCCAAACAGAGTGGCCCAAACGAATACAACATGGGGCAGAGGGTGGGACTGTCTAGTAATAAAGTGTTAAATAGTCACTCAATTGTATCTGACTCTTTGCAATCCATGGACTGTAGCCTGTCAGGCTCCTCTGTCCATGGGATTCTCCAGGCAAGAATACTGGAGTGGATTGTCATTTTCTTCTCCAGGGGATCTTTCTGACCCAGGGATAGAACTCAGGTCTCCCACATTGTAGGCAGATTCTTTACCATCTGAGCCACCAGGTAAAAGATGGTGGCAGTGAAAGGAACACATACAAAGGACAAGTCCAGAAACATATTTATAAAACTAGAACTGCATCTGTACTAATTGTAATCACTATTTTAGGATTCATAGACTTTTAGGCTTTTTCTGATATCTGTGTTCAATCTGTCTATGACAATGATATGACCAGCTTTAAAGACTAAAATTTCAGTGAGAATATTAGCAAGTCTGACGTCTGAAGGCTTCAGACATTTCCAGAATCAGAGAACAAATGAAAGATGATACTGCTAAGAGAACTAGGTGATGGTGTGATTATGTCTTTTGTGGAAGTTTGCCTTTTTTTTTTTAAGCATTCGAGGGAAAATGATTGGAAATGGACAGACACAGCTGTACATTATCCTCTTTTATCTAAAAATACTGAATCTCTTGACAATGGTTGAGGTTGGCAGCGTTGCTTTCATGACTGTATCCACTCTGTCAGTTATGCCAACAACCTATTCCAGTGTGGTCACAGAGCCAAAACATTCCATAACCATGAACATGACCCCAAAGGTTGTTGTGGTTTCCCTCGTTTCATTCCTGGACTTAGTGAGAGGGCAGACTTGACCGGAAATCTGGGACAACTTTTCTCAGGCATTTTATTACCTGGCTCTCATTTGCTGGCCCTTTGATCTCTTTGCTCTGGCCTGATTTTTCGTCATCCAGTCCTGGAGGGGCCAACAGAGCCTCCAGCTCCTGAATGAGCCAGGATCAGCCACCATCCTGCCCCTCCTGGCAACATCTGAGTGCTTTACAGACATCTCCTGTGCTCTGTACATAGGGTTTACTATTTTCAATGTGTCCGAAGGGAGGGGGGCTCAGGACTGGCAAGGACAGGCGGCTGCCCCCTCCCGACGATGTTGAATGAATGGCAGCGTCATCAGTGGGGCTCCCAGTTGAGCTTCACGCTTCATTGTGCTGACATGATTATGAGACTCCAAGAGGCAAAGTGCTAGTCAGTGAGTGGCAGTGTAGTTGAGCTCCTATTTGTAGAAGTGCTGAAGCTGTCAGAGTTTGTTCACATGAGAAATATAATTAAGGCTCCTGTCTACCATTTCTGATGAGAGTTCTAAAAAGGCATTATGTGCAGGGTTATTTTCTAGCCTCTGAAATGACCTGTTGATAATTTTTAAGCTGAAATCAATACCATACATGCAATAAAGTAAAAGTTCAACCATAGTAGGAACTCAATAGATATTTCTCTGGAAGGTTTAAACATCCTCTGCCTGAAATAGGTGAGAGAAACCTGGTTTCACAGATCGTACCATCTATCTGTTAATGAATAATCTGTACATCGAAAAGATAATAGAGGACAAATGTTGATGAATATGTAGAGAAAAGGAAACATTTGTACACTGTTAGTTGGAAGGTAAATGGGTGCAGCCACTTTGGAAAACAATATGGAGGTTCCTCAAAAAGTTAAAAATTGAACTAGTATATGATTCAGCAATTCCACTTCTGGGTATATATCCAAAGGAAATGAAATTGGTATCTCAAAGAGATACATATGTGCCCATGTCCATTGCAGCATTATTCATAATAGCCACAACATGGAAACTATCTGCTTGTCAGAAGATGAATGGATAATGAAGGTGTGGTATATACTGGACATACAATATTATTCAGTCATGAGAAAGGAAATCCTGTCTTTGGCAAGAACATAGCTTGAGGACATTAAGCTAAATGAGATAAGCCAGACAGAAAGACAAATACACTTACATGTAGACTCCAAAAAAGCGAAACTCAGCAGAGAGCAGAGTGGTGCTGCCAGGGGCTGGGGAGCAAGTGAATTGTGGAGATGTTGGTCAAAAGGTACAAACTTCCAGTTATAAGATGACTAAGTCTGGGGAATGTCCCTGGTGGCCCAGTGGTTAAGATTCTGCCTTCCAGTGCAGGGGGTGTGGGTTTGATCTCCAGCTGGGAAGCTAAGATCCCACATGCCTTGGGGCCAAAATATCAAAACATGAAACAGAAGTAATATTGTAACAAATTCCGTAAAGACTCTTAAAAAGGGAACCACATAAAAAAAAATCTTTAAAAAAGAAACAAATTTGGGGATCCAATATGCAGCATTGGAAAAGACCCTGATGCTGGGAAAGACTGCAGGCAGGAGGAGAAGGGGGCGACAAAGGATAAGATGAGCAAACTCTGGAAAACAGTGAAGGACAGGGAGACATGGCATGCTGCAGTCCATGGGGTCTCAGAGAGTTAGAAATGACTTAGCCACTGGCCGCCAGCAAATGGACAGCATGCTGATTGTCGCTAATGTATTGTATACTTAAAAACTGCTAAGAGAGTAAACTTTGAAGGTTCCCACCATAAAAAAAGAAGTGGTAATTATATGATGAGGTAGAGGTATTAGCTGACAGGTATTAGCTGGTGGTCATATTTGTCAGTATTAAAATGCATCAACACATTGTACAGTCCTGAACTTACACCAATGTAATATGTAAATTGTATTTTGATTAAGCTGAAGACAAGCAACATAATAAACTGTAAAATTATGTACAAAAAATTACAGCATTTCTTTCCTGGAGAGAAAATATACGATTCTTGTCAGAGCTGATGAAATGGGTATCCATTTGACTTGTTGATTTAAAAAAATCTTATGTGATACTTGCCATGACAACCTCTTTTGAACACATTTCCCTCAAGGTTTAAGCACTTCTCTAGATGAACACAGAGGGTTACTGAGCTGACTCATAGGGAGGAGAGGTTACATTTTTGCTATTGTAATGATGTGGGAAATCGCACCCCACATCACTCACCAGGCTTAAATATTTCTCATCAACCTCAAATTCTGAGATTTACTTAACTGCGAGATCAGAGTTCTAAGATTTCCTGCCCCCACCCCCCCCACCCCAGTTATAATACTGAAGAAATTTAGGTAATGGGGACATGGTGGATAGAAACTAGGTTCATTGGAAAGTGAAAAATGCTGGGTGGGGTGGAGGAGGGGTGGTTAAGATAGACACTTCCTTTAGTCTGGAACTGATATCTGGATCATAAACTGTTGTTCCAGGGAAAACTTCTGGGTGTGAATAAGCCCCTGGAGCTGGACTCTCTTCCTCTGCCTGGCCCCTGTCTGCCCAGTCAGTGTAGAAAATGGTGTGGCTATCTTAGGGGACCCACTCAGCTACATATAGAGAGAACAAACATCACCCTCTATGATGTAGGTCAGTGTTTGTCCCTCTTGATTACCTGTTGGAATCACCTGGGAGCCTTAAGAAATATCGGTGCCTNATCAGTTAACATCTCAGGGAGCTTTTTGCCTCCTGGTCCAGGGAGGGGAGGGCAGGGTTTGTTACTGAGAAGGGACTCCGCAGGTGAATTCCAGGTGCTTGACCCAAACAGAGTGGCCCAAACGAATACAACATGGGGCAGAGGGTGGGACTGTCTAGTAATAAAGTGTTAAATAGTCACTCAATTGTATCTGACTCTTTGCAATCCATGGACTGTAGCCTGTCAGGCTCCTCTGTCCATGGGATTCTCCAGGCAAGAATACTGGAGTGGATTGTCATTTTCTTCTCCAGGGGATCTTTCTGACCCAGGGATAGAACTCAGGTCTCCCACATTGTAGGCAGATTCTTTACCATCTGAGCCACCAGGTAAAAGATGGTGGCAGTGAAAGGAACACGTACAAAGGACAAGTCCAGAAACATATTTATAAAACTAGAACTGCATCTGTACTAATTGTAATCACTATTTTAGGATTCATAGACTTTTAGGCTTTTTCTGATATCTGTGTTCAATCTGTCTATGACAATGATATGACCAGCTTTAAAGACTAAAATTTCAGTGAGAATATTAGCAAGTCTGACGTCTGAAGGCTTCAGACATTTCCAGAATCAGAGAACAAATGAAAGATGATACTGCTAGAGAACTAGGTGATGGTGTGATTATGTCTTTTGTGGAAGTTTGCCTTTTTTTTTTTAAGCATTCGAGGGAAAATGATTGGAAATGGACAGACACAGCTGTACATTATCCTCTTTTATCTAAAAATACTGAATCTCTTGACAATGGTTGAGGTTGGCAGCGTTGCTTTCATGACTGTATCCACTCTGTCAGTTATGCCAACAACCTATTCCAGTGTGGTCACAGAGCCAAAACATTCCATAACCATGAACATGACCCCAAAGGTTGTTGTGGTTTCCCTCGTTTCATTCCTGGACTTAGTGAGAGGGCAGACTTGACCGGAAATCTGGGACAACTTTTCTCAGGCATTTTATTACCTGGCTCTCATTTGCTGGCCCTTTGATCTCTTTGCTCTGGGCTGATTTTTCGTCATCCAGTCCTGGAGGGGCCAACAGAGCCTCCAGCTCCTGAATGAGCCAGGATCAGCCACCATCCTGCCCCTCCTGGCAACATCTGAGTGCTTTACAGACATCTCCTGTGCTCTGTACATAGGGTTTACTATTTTCAATGTGTCCGAAGGGAGAGGGGGCTCAGGACTGGCAAGGACAGGCAGCTGCCCCCTCCCAACGATGGTGGATGAATGGCAACATCATCAGTCGGGCTCCCAGTTGAGCTTCACGCTTCATTGTGCTGACATGATAATGAGACTCCAAGAGGCAAAGTGCTAGTCAGTGAGTGGCAATGTAGTTGAGCTCCTATTTGTAGAAGTGCTGAAGCTGTCAGAGTTTGTTCACATGAGAAATATAATTAAGGCTCCTGTCTACCATTTCTGATGAGAGTTCTAAAAAGGCATTATGTGCAGGGTTATTTTCTGGCCTCTGAAATGACCTGTTGATAATTTTTAAGCTGAAATCAATACCATACATGCAATAAAGTAAAAATTCAACCATAGTAGGAACTCAATAGATATTTCTCTGGAAGGTTTAAACATCCTCTGCCTGAAATAGGTGAGAGAAACCTGGTTTCACAGATCGTACCATCTATCTGTTAATGAATAATCTGTACATCAAAAAGATAATAGAGGACAAATGTTAATGAATATGTAGAGAAAAGGAAACATTTGTACACTGTTAGTTGGAAGGTAAATGGGTGCAGCCACTTTGGAAAACAATATGGAGGTTCCTCAAAAAGTTAAAAATTGAACTAGTATATGATTCAGCAATTCCACTTCTGGGTATATATCCAAAGGAAATGAAATTGGTATCTCAAAGAGATACATATGTGCCCATGTCCATTGCAGCATTATTCATAATAGCCACAACATGGAAACTATCTGCTTGTCAGAAGATGAATGGATAATGAAGGTGTGGTATATACTGGACATACAATATTATTCAGTCATGAGAAAGGAAATCCTGTCTTTGGCAAGAACATAGCTTGAGGACATTAAGCTAAATGAGATAAGCCAGACAGAAAGACAAATACACTTACATGTAGACTCCAAAAAAGCGAAACTCAGCAGAGAGCAGAGTGGTGCTGCCAGGGGCTGGGGAGCAAGTGAATTGTGGAGATGTTGGTCAAAAGGTACAAACTTCCAGTTATAAGATGACTAAGTCTGGGGAATGTCCCTGGTGGCCCAGTGGTTAAGATTCTGCCTTCCAGTGCAGGGGGTGTGGGTTTGATCTCCAGCTGGGAAGCTAAGATCCCACATGCCTTGGGGCCAAAATATCAAAACATGAAACAGAAGTAATATTGTAACAAATTCCGTAAAGACTCTTAAAAAGGGAACCACATAAAAAAAAATCTTTAAAAAAGAAACAAATTTGGGGATCCAATATGCAGCATTGGAAAAGACCCTGATGCTGGGAAAGACTGCAGGCAGGAGGAGAAGGGGGCGACAAAGGATAAGATGAGCAAACTCTGGAAAACAGTGAAGGACAGGGAGACATGGCATGCTGCAGTCCATGGGGTCTCAGAGAGTTAGAAATGACTTAGCCACTGGCCGCCAGCAAATGGACAGCATGCTGATTGTCGCNGGGGCGACAAAGGATAAGATGAGCAAACTCTGGAAAACAGTGAAGGACGGGAGACATGGGGTCTCAGAGAGTTAGAAATGACTTAGCCACTGGCCGCCAGCAAATGGACAGCATGCTGATTGTCGCTAATGTATTGTATACTTAAAAACTGCTAAGAGAGTAAACTTTGAAGGTTCCCACCATAAAAAAAGAAGTGGTAATTATATGATGAGGTAGAGGTATTAGCTGACAGGTATTAGCTGGTGGTCATATTTGTCAGTATTAAAATGCATCAACACATTGTACAGTCCTGAACTTACACCAATGTAATATGTAAATTGTATTTTGATTAAGCTGAAGACAAGCAACATAATAAACTGTAAAATTATGTACAAAAAATTACAGCATTTCTTTCCTGGAGAGAAAATATACGATTCTTGTCAGAGCTGATGGAATGGGTATCCATTTGACTTGTTGATTTAAAAAAATCTTATGTGATACTTGCCATGACAACCTCTTTTGAACACATTTCCCTCAAGGTTTAAGCACTTCTCTAGATGAACACAGAGGGTTACTGAGCTGACTCATAGGGAGGAGAGGTTACATTTTTGCTATTGTAATGATGTGGGAAATCGCACCCCACATCACTCACCAGGCTTAAATATTTCTCATCAACCTCAAATTCTGAGATTTACTTAACTGCGAGATCAGAGTTCTAAGATTTCCTGCCCCCACCCCCCCCACCCCAGTTATAATACTGAAGAAATTTAGGTAATGGGGACATGGTGGATAGAAACTAGGTTCATTGGAAAGTGAAAAATGCTGGGTGGGGTGGAGGAGGGGTGGTTAAGATAGACACTTCCTTTAGTCTGGAACTGATATCTGGATCATAAACTGTTGTTCCAGGGAAAACTTCTGGGTGTGAATAAGCCCCTGGAGCTGGACTCTCTTCCTCTGCCTGGCCCCTGTCTGCCCAGTCAGTGTAGAAAATGGTGTGGCTATCTTAGGGGACCCACTCAGCTACATATAGAGAGAACAAACATCACCCTCTATGATGTAGGTCAGTGTTTGTCCCTCTTGATTACCTGTTGGAATCACCTGGGAGCCTTAAGAAATATCGGTGCCTCAGCCCCACCCCCGGAGAAGGCAATGGCACCCCACTCTAGTACTCTTGCCTGGAAAAATCCCACGGACGGAGGAGCCTGGTGGGCTGCAGTCCATGGGGTTGCTATGAGTCGGACATGACTGAGCGACTTCACTTTCACTTTTCACTTTCATGCATTGGAGAAGGAAATGACAACCCACTCCAGTGTTCTTGCCTGGAGAATCCCAGGAACGGGGGAGCCTGGTGGGCTGCCGTCTATGGCGTCGCATAGAGTTGGACAGGACTGAAGCAACTTAGCAGCAGCAGCAGCCCCACCCCGAGAGGTTCTGATGGAATAAGACTGAGAGACAGCTTCGGGAGGGTGATTTTTTTTTTTTTTTAATCCTCTGGGGGTAGCTGGTCTGTTTCGGGCTGAGAACTACTGACCCGGGAAATAGACAGCTGTAATTTCTGTAAATTGCCCAAGTCAACAAGAAACTGGCTAGCACAAGAGTTGTCCTGAGTGATTGCTAAATCCCTCTGCTGGGGGAATTTAGGTCCATTTCCCAGAAAGCTTATCCCTGGACATGATCACGGGCTCTCTGTTCTAACTGTGTGGTTTGAATTTTCTAAGGGACTGAGGGTATAAGCAGTGTGAATGGAGCGCTTTCATTCATCGGGCAAAGATGTAAACATCGGCTCTGCTCCAGCTATGGCCAGTCAGAGGAAGAGCTTCCCTTTAAGCATTTGATGAGTATCAGGGAAAGAAGAAGTCAGCCATACAGAATCTGGGGTGCTGGTGCTACAGGGAGGCAGAGGGGAAGCCAAGGGCTCAGAGGAGGTGGAGATGGTCACTGTGGCTTCCCCTGGTTGGAGAGGTGGGAACTACCCTAGAATGCTCTCTGAAAGGGGCATACAGTATAGACGATGGAAATGGGAGGAGGAGGAAGAGGCAGAGTAAGAGGAGGAGGAGGAGGGAGTCTTCTGGGTAGAAAGAATGAGGGAGAAATGGGAAAACTGGCAAGGAGACTGGTATGCGATTTGACCTCAGCCTGGAAGCATCCAGGCAACAGGGGACTTTGTCAGAAAGATGGAGTTGAGGGAGGCAGGGCAGGTCTGGAACAAGAGCAAGGGCTCTGGGCTTTATCCAGAGGAGTGGGGTGCCCTGCGGGGGTGGGTTTGACTGCCAAGACCGAGCAGCAGGCAAGTCGGGGCTTGCCTAGCATCATTTGTCCAGCTAATCTGGACGCTCTAGAAGAAAGTCTCGGTATAAATATCTCAGTTGACCAAAAGAGAAAAAAGCCCGTTTAGGTGGTGCACGTCCATTCTGCAGCCACAAGGTGGGTGGGTTTTGCATCAGGGTGGGTCAGACTTCTCCTTGTCACTATCTTATCCATCTCTCCTTTTCTCTACTTCTTTCTTCCCCAGTCCTCCTCCTGAGGGAGAAATTGAAGAGCTTCCCACACAGGTAATCAAGTAGTAACAGTGAAACTGAGAATAAAAATATTCTCTGGTCGTTAAGAGGTTTGATGGTTTGCACAGTATTTATTTCATCTTTGACCATGTTGACTCTTACGTAAATATGGTAACTGCTTGTTTAAAAATTCTTTTCACAATACAATAATCACATTGAAAAGTCAGGTTTTGGCACAAATGGCCAACATGCTTCTGCTAGTGATGGTTCTGGATTAATTTTATTGCCTCTAAAAGTTCATCAATAGATTTTGAGAATTTTATTCATAAGAAAATGTTGCTAGTGATTCTGTCTAAAAGGGGAAGAAAGAGAGGGAGTGATTTCTCTATAACTGAGATAACTTTGTCTAAGTCTGATTTTAAATCATCTCAGAGGTAGAACGGATTGGTCGTTACCAGAGGCAGGGGGTAGGGAGGATAAAAAGGGATGAAGGGGTCAAAATGTAGAGTTCCAGTTATAAAATAAACAAGTTCTGGGATGTCACGTACAGTATAATGACCATAGTTAAGAATATTGCATGTTTGAAAATTGCCAAGAGATTAGATCTTATCACAGGAAAAGAAACTTGTAGCTGTGGGTAGCAATGGTTATACACTAGGCCTGTGATCATTTTGTAATATATACAAATATTCAGTCATTTTGCTGTACATCTGAAACTAACGTAGGATGTCAATCATATTTCAATTTAAGAATATTTATTTGCATCATGTTCGAGACATTGGAGATTTCCTCTCTTCCTCTGCCCTGCCCCAGCCCCACACACAATGATCCTGAAAACTCTTGGGTCCACTTTTTCTCTTAGCAGAAAAAAGGGGTGAAATCACATTAGCTAACTTTCTATGCTTTTTCCTAGTGTTTTCTGTATTACAAGGCTGACATATTTCTAAATTGCATATCTATAGTTGATCAGTTTTGCTTCTTACTGTTTTCATGTATAATCATATACATTATGTATATAGTATAATTCATAATCCCATGGCAATAGGTATTTGACCTAGTTTGAAAGAATCTGATCACAAAAGAGGAAGGAAAAAAAATTACTTTATAAAGGGAAGGCTTATTTGCACATGAATCATAGCTATGTAACAAAGTCAGGAGATAAAATATTGTAAGGTCTTAGTTTTAAATATTTGGGCAATGTTTCCAATATCTTCCTGTTTTCTTACCAAACCACATGTCCAGTTTTGGACTGGAAAGGCATCTTTATGCTTGAAATCATAAGACCTTTCCCACTTGTCTTTTGGGACCAAAAATAACTGCACAAAGCACCTACTATGTGCCAGCTGCAGCAGTAAGCACTTTACTTGTATGTCCACCATCCTGGCCAGGTGGGCTCTGTTATCCCCACATGACTGAGGGGAAACTGAGGCTGACGTAGCCCTGTTGGAAAGAGTGGAGCTGGAGGCACCTTGAGCCTCCAGTGTGAAGTGTTTATGACTTCACACTGCTCATGGCATCCCCACCACACACATTTGTGGCTTCATTCTCCTGTTGACCTTGCAACAGGATGCTTGCATATGTTACTGTTGGTTATCTCTGACATCTCAGATCTTTAAACAGTTGCCACTGTCTTACTTCAGTCACTTCCACACTCAGAGCCATCTTCCAGTCTCCATCCTAATCTTCTCGTGTGGTCCCTGATTCTTTATTTCTTTAGGTGAATCTCGCTGTGTTCCACAAAGGACTTGAAGCAGCTAGTTGCTTGTGGAAATGTTTGTCCAAGTCTGTATGGCCCCTTGGGGATGTTTGATGTGGGTTTCTCAGAAATACCGCTGTGTGTTGGGGCAGGTGGGCACAGCTGAGCAGGAAACATCCTGAGCACTTGAGTTTCAAGAATTACCCTCATTTATTGAGACCTTGAAAAGGGGCTAAAACTGTTACCTCCTGGGAGTTTTTCATCACAGTCATTGTAAAGGATGTGTTTGGGAAGTATTAATATCATGAAAAGAAATACAGATACAATTCTTTTAAAATTGCTCCAAGTAAGCATACAGCTCAGTACCAAGGAAATGTTTATAAGAAGGTAATGGTAAAAGCTGTAATTTGGTGCTGCAGTTAGAACTTTCTTTCAATAATTCAAGCATATTTAGTTAAAACATAAGTTCCTTATGGCACTTCAAAGATATGCCTTTAACCACAGAGGCCTCTCAATCACTTTGCGCTGTCATGCCAAGCTGGGATATTCACTATGGAAACCAAATTGCACTTTCTTTTTTTGTGTGGTGAGTACTTCTTTTTTAAAAAAATTGGGGAATAGTTGCTTTACAATGTTGCATTGGTTTCTGCCATACAACAAAGTGAATCAGCTGCATACATATATGCCTTTCGCCTTGGACCTCCCTCCCAGTCCCCCCACCCC
>SJYW01008672.1:992166-1015560 GCA_006410735.1 Raphicerus campestris
GAAGGTGTGGTATATACTGGACATACAATATTATTCAGTCATGAGAAAGGAAATCCTGTCTTTGGCAAGAACATAGCTTGAGGACATTAAGCTAAATGAGATAAGCCAGACAGAAAGACAAATACACTTACATGTAGACTCCAAAAAAGCGAAACTCAGACAGAGAGTAGAGTGGTGCTGCCAGGGGCTGGGGAGCAAGTGAATTGTGGAGATGTTGGTCAAAAGGTACAAACTTCCAGTTATAAGATGACTAAGTCTGGGGAATGTCCCTGGTGGCCCAGTGGTTAAGATTCTGCCTTCCAGTGCAGGGGGTGTGGGTTTGATCTCCAGCTGGGAAGCTAAGATCCCACATGCCTTGGGGCCAAAATATCAAAACATGAAACAGAAGTAATATTGTAACAAATTCCGTAAAGACTCTTAAAAAGGGAACCACATAAAAAAAAATCTTTAAAAAAGAAACAAATTTGGGGATCCAATATGCAGCATTGGAAAAGACCCTGATGCTGGGAAAGATTGCAGGCAGGAGGAGAAGGGGGCGACAAAGGATAAGATGAGCAAACTCTGGAAAACAGTGAAGGACGGGAGACATGGGGTCTCAGAGAGTTAGAAATGACTTAGCCACTGGCCGCCAGCAAATGGACAGCATGCTGATTGTCGCTAATGTATTGTATACTTAAAAACTGCTAAGAGAGTAAACTTTGAAGGTTCCCACCATAAAAAAAGAAGTGGTAATTATGTGATGAGGTAGAGGTATTAGCTTGACAGGTATTAGCTGGTGGTCATATTTGTCAGTATTAAAATGCATCAACACATTGTACAGTCCTGAACTTACACCAATGTAATATGTAAATTGTATTTTGATTAAGCTGAAGACAAGCAACATAATAAACTGTAAAATTATGTACAAAAAATTACAGCATTTCTTTCCTGGAGAGAAAATATACGATTCTTGTCAGAGCTGATGGAATGGGTATCCATTTGACTTGTTGATTTAAAAAAATCTTATGTGATACTTGCCATGACAACCTCTTTTGAACACATTTCCCTCAAGGTTTAAGCACTTCTCTAGATGAACACAGAGGGTTACTGAGCTGACTCATAGGGAGGAGAGGTTACATTTTTGCTATTGTAATGATGTGGGAAATCGTACCCCACATCACTCACCAGGCTTAAATATTTCTCATCAACCTCAAATTCTGAGATTTACTTAACTGCGAGATCAGAGTTCTAAGATTTCCTGCCCCCACCCCCCCCACCCCAGTTATAATACTGAAGAAATTTAGGTAATGGGGACATGGTGGATAGAAACTAGGTTCATTGGAAAGTGAAAAATGCTGGGTGGGGTGGAGGAGGGGTGGTTAAGATAGACACTTCCTTTAGTCTGGAACTGATATCTGGATCATAAACTGTTGTTCCAGGGAAAACTTCTGGGTGTGAATAAGCCCCTGGAGCTGGACTCTCTTCCTCTGCCTGGCCCCTGTCTGCCCAGTCAGTGTAGAAAATGGTGTGGCTATCTTAGGGGACCCACTCAGCTACATATAGAGAGAACAAACATCACCCTCTATGATGTAGGTCAGTGTTTGTCCCTCTTGATTACCTGTTGGAATCACCTGGGAGCCTTAAGAAATATCGGTGCCTCAGCCCCACCCCCGGAGAAGGCAATGGCACCCCACTCTAGTACTCTTGCCTGGAAAAATCACACGGACGGAGGAGCCTGGTGGGCTGCAGTCCATGGGGTTGCTATGAGTCGGACACGACTGAGCGACTTCACTTTCACTTTTCACTTTCATGCATTGGAGAAGGAAATGACAACCCACTCCAGTGTTCTTGCCTGGAGAATCCCAGGAACGGGGGAGCCTGGTGGGCTGCCGTCTATGGGGTCGCATAGAGTTGGACAGGACTGAAGCAACTTAGCAGCAGCAGCAGCCCCACCCCGAGAGGTTCTGATGGAATAAGACTGAGAGACAGCTTCGGGAAGGTGATTTTTTTTTTTTTTTTTAATCCTCTGGGGGTAGCTGGTCTGTTTCGGGCTGAGAACTACTGACCCGGGAAATAGACAGCTGTAATTTCTGTAAATTGCCCAAGTCAACAAGAAACTGGCTAGCACAAGAGTTGTCCTGAGTGATTGCTAAATCCCTCTGCTGGGGGAATTTAGGTCCATTTCCCAGAAAGCTTATCCCTGGACATGATCACGGGCTCTCTGTTCTAACTGTGTGGTTTGAATTTTCTAAGGGACTGAGGGTATAAGCAGTGTGAATGGAGCGCTTTCATTCATCGGGCAAAGATGTAAACATCGGCTCTGCTCCAGCTATGGCCAGTCAGAGGAAGAGCTTCCCTTTAAGCATCTGATGAGTATCAGGGAAAGAAGAAGTCAGCCATACAGAATCTGGGGTGCTGGTGCTACAGGGAGGCAGAGGGGAAGCCAAGGGCTCAGAGGAGGTGGAGATTGTTACTGTGGCTTCCCCTGGTTGGAGAGGTGGGAACTACCCTAGAATGCTCTCTGAAAGGGGCATACAGTATAGACGATGGAAATGGGAGAAGGAGGAAGAGGCAGAGTAAAAGGAGGAGGAGGAGGGAGTCTTCTGGGTAGAAAGAATGAGGGAGAAATGGGAAAACTGGCAAGGAGACTGGTATGCAATTTGACCTCAGCCTGGAAGCATCCAGGCAACAGGGGACTTTGTCAGAAAGATGGAGTCGAGGGAGGCAGGGCAGGTCTGGAACAAGAGCAAGGGCTCTGGGCTTTATCCAGAGGAGTGGGGTGCCCTGCGGGGGTGGGTTTGACTGCCAAGACCGAGCAGCAGGCAAGTCGGGGCTTGCCTAGCATCATTTGTCCAGCTAATCTGGACGCTCTAGAAGAAAGTCTCGGTATAAATATCTCAGTTGACCAAAAGAGAAAAAAGCCCGTTTAGGTGGTGCACGTCCATTCTGCAGCCACAAGGTGGGTGGGTTTTGCATCAGGGTGGGTCAGACTTCTCCTTGTCACTATCTTATCCATCTCTCCTTTTCTCTACTTCTTTCTTCCCCAGTCCTCCTCCTGAGGGAGAAATTGAAGAGCTTCCCACACAGGTAATCAAGTAGTAACAGTGAAACTGAGAATAAAAAGATTCTCTGGTCGTTAAGAGGTTTGATGGTTTGCACAGTATTTATTTCATCTTTGACCATGTTGACTCTTACGTAAATATGGTAACTGCTTGTTTAAAAATTCTTTTCACAATACAATAATCACATTGAAAAGTCAGTCAGGTTTTGGCACAAATGGCCAACATGCTTCTGCTAGTGATAGTTCTGGATTAATTTTATTGCCTCTAAAAGTTCATCAATAGATTTTGAGAATTTTATTCATAAGAAAATGTTGCTAGTGATTCTGTCTAAAAGGGGAAGAAAGAGAGGGAGTGATTTCTCTATAACTGAGATAACTTTGTCTAAGTCTGATTTTAAATCATCTCAGAGGTAGAACGGATTGGTCGTTACCAGAGGCAGGGGGTAGGGAGGATAAAAAGGGATGAAGGGGTCAAAATGTAGAGTTCCAGTTATAAAATAAACAAGTTCTGGGATGTCACGTACAGTATAATGACCATAGTTAAGAATATTGCATGTTTGAAAATTGCCAAGAGATTAGATTTTATCACAGGAAAAGAAACTTGTAGCTGTGGGTAGCAATGGTTATACACTAGGCCTGTGATCATTTTGTAATATATACAAATATTCAGTCATTTTGCTGTACATCTGAAACTAACGTAGGATGTCAATCATATTTCAATTTAAGAATATTTATTTGCATCATGTTCGAGACATTGGAGATTTCCTCTCTTCCTCTGCCCTGCCCCAGCCCCACACACAATGATCCTGAAAACTCTTGGGTCCACTTTTTCTCTTAGCAGAAAAAAGGGGTGAAATCACATTAGCTAACTTTCTATGCTTTTTCCTAGTGTTTTCTGTATTACAAGGCTGACATATTTCTAAATTGCATATCTATAGTTGATCAGTTTTGCTTCTTACTGTTTTCATGTATAATCATATACATTATGTATATAGTATAATTCATAATCCCATGGCAATAGGTATTTGACCTAGTTTGAAAGAATCTGATCACAAAAGAGGAAGGAAAAAAAATTACTTTATAAAGGGAAGGCTTATTTGCACATGAATCATAGCTATGTAACAAAGTCAGGAGATAAAATATTGTAAGGTCTTAGTTTTAAATATTTGGGCAATGTTTCCAATATCTTCCTGTTTTCTTACCAAACCACATGTCCAGTTTTGGACTGGAAAGGCATCTTTATGCTTGAAATCATAAGACCTTTCCCACTTGTCTTTTGGGACCAAAAATAACTGCACAAAGCACCTACTATGTGCCAGCTACAGCAGTAAGCACTTTACTTGTATGTCCACCATCCTGGCCAGGTGGGCTCTGTTATCCCCACATGACTGAGGGGAAACTGAGGCTGACGTAGCCCTGTTGGAAAGAGTGGAGCTGGAGGCACCTTGAGCCTCCAGTGTGAAGTGTTTATGACTTCACACTGCTCATGGCATCCCCACCACACACATTTGTGGCTTCATTCTCCTGTTGACCTTGCAACAGGATGCTTGCATATGTTACTGTTGGTTATCTCTGACATCTCAGATCTTTAAACAGTTGCCACTGTCTTACTTCAGTCACTTCCACACTCAGAGCCATCTTCCAGTCTCCATCCTAATCTTCTCGTGTGGTCCCTGATTCTTTATTTCTTTAGGTGAATCTCGCTGTGTTCCACAAAGGACTTGAAGCAGCTAGTTGCTTGTGGAAATGTTTGTCCAAGTCTGTATGGCCCCTTGGGGATGTTTGATGTGGGTTTCTCAGAAATACCGCTGTGTGTTGGGGCAGGTGGGCACAGCTGAGCAGGAAACATCCTGAGCACTTGAGTTTCAAGAATTACCCTCATTTATTGAGACCTTGAAAAGGGGCTAAAACTGTTACCTCCTGGGAGTTTTTCATCACAGTCATTGTAAAGGATGTGTTTGGGAAGTATTAATATCATGAAAAGAAATACAGATACAATTCTTTTAAAATTGCTCCAAGTAAGCATACAGCTCAGTACCAAGGAAATGTTTATAAGAAGGTAATGGTAAAAGCTGTAATTTGGTGCTGCAGTTAGAACTTTCTTTCAATAATTCAAGCATATTTAGTTAAAACATAAGTTCCTTATGGCACTTCAAAGATATGCCTTTAACCACAGAGGCCTCTCAATCACTTTGCGCTGTCATGCCAAGCTGGGATATTCACTATGGAAACCAAATTGCACTTTCTTTTTTTGTGTGGTGAGTACTTGGTTTTTAAAAAAATTGGGGAATAGTTGCTTTACAATGTTGCATTGGTTTCTGCCATACAACAAAGTGAATCAGCTGCATACATATATGCCTTTCGCCTTGGACCTCCCTCCCAGTCCCCCCACCCCAACCGTCCCACACCTCTAGGTCATCTCAGAGCACCAAGCTAAGCTCCCTGTGCAGCACGGCAGCTTCCCACCAGCCGTCTACTTTACGCGTGGTGGTGTGTTCTTGCCGGTGTCCTCTCCCAGTTCATCCCCCAGCTGTGGCCGTATGTCTGTCCTCTGCATCTCCATTTCTGCCCTGCAGATAGGTTGATCTGTATCGTTTTTCTAGATTCCACGTATATGCATTGATGTATGTCATCGAGGTTTCTTTCCAGAAGCTAGTCTGATGTAGAGAAATTTAAAACAATAACCTGGCAATAGCAGAAAAAAAGTATTTTCTAAGTCTCAGCAGATTAAAGGATAGGCAGCATAAGAGAAAAACAAATATTGCACTTCCTTTGATCTGCTGAAAATTGGAAAATAAATTTCGTGCAGTCAGCGGGTTAATGTTTTAAATCACTGTGTCAGATTAACTTCTGGAAAGGAGACCCAATGACACAGTTGCATGATGTGATTGTAACTTTCCCAAAGTGCCAGGTGTTGAGAAACACCCTCTCGGCCTTGGCATGGACAGAATCTGGAACATCTTAGCAGAAGTTATGTAACGAGAGCAGACCCAGAAATCATGGCTGTAAACCACTCTCATGGTCATAAACCATTCATAAGCCCTGTGTGGGGGCTCCTGTGGGAACTCAGGACCCGAAGTAGTCCTGCGGCGGCTCAGCTGGGACACCCCTGCCCCCAGGTCTCTGGGCTTTCGTTTCAATCACCTTTGCCTGCTTGGTTGGCCTTGTCCGCCTGCATCTCTGGAGGATTTAATGTGAAAACATTTTAGCATGGAGACCTGGATGTATGTGTTCTGTGAGTGTGTATGTTGTGTGTGTGTGGGGGGGAGGGGTTTGCTGTGTGTATGTTTTGTGTATGTGTGTGTAACTGTGTTTTGTACGTTGTAACTATTTTGTATATGTTGTGTGTGTTTTATGCATATGTGGTATGTTGCGTGGCTGTTTTCTGTGTGTTTTGTGTGAGGGTGTACTGTTTGAGTGTGTGTTGTGTTGTATCTTCTGTGTGTGTGATACCTGTGTATATTTTGTGAGTTTGTAGGTATTTGTTGCATGCTGTTTGGTGTATGTGTTATGAATGTGTGTGTTGTGTGTGTAATTGCATGTTGTGTGACTGTGTGCTGTGTGACTGTTCTGTATGTTGTGCGCATGTGTATATTTTCTGTGGCTTGTGCGCACTTTGTGAGTGTTTCACATGTGCGTGTGAGCATGCTGTGTGCATGGCCAGTGCCTGGCTCCGCTTCCCTGAGTGCCAGGTAAACAACTGTGAGATGGAGGAAAAGCCCAGTTCCTGCCCTGTGGAGCCGGTGGTGCCAGTTCCCGGCTGAGCCAGCAGGCCGCTAAGGACGAGGCCTGTGTTGTGCTGACTCTTCTGCCCTCAGAGTCCTTCACAGGGAGGCAGCGCTGGGGGAGACCAGCACAGGGGCGCAGTGGGGGTGAGTGCCGTGTAGCTGGGCGCAGCTTCGCTCTCGGGCCCAGACTCCTCGAGGTGGACACTTGTTTCCCAGCTTCACATCTCCCAGTCTGCGTAAGTCCCTTCCTTATCGCCTTCACAGTTCACTGTCTGTCCACACCCTGCAGGATGTGGGCTCCACAGTGGGGGGTTCTGATTTGTTTCCGGATCCGTCCTAGATCCTAGCACACTGCCCGGCAGGGAGCATGAGCCCCATAAATGTTTACTGAATGGGCACAGGTCAGGATCAGTAAGTTCCAGCATGTGAGTCCAAGGTCAAGGTTTTCAGTCTGGTGCCAGAGGCATTACTATATCTGCCACTGAGCCTATTTTTATTCTCAGTAACTCCTGGGAAATGGCCTTTCAGAGCATCCCCTCAGGCTTCCTCTGGTCCTCTCAGTGGGGTGCGGGTCTGCAGGGGTGGTGGAGGGGGGACCCCCGCTCACACACCCCGCAGGGATGCCTCATTCTTCTGGGTCAGGTGGCAGCCTGTCCTTGGGTCTTCGTGGTCTCCGGTGCCCTGTGTGTCTGCCGTGGTGTGACAGGTCTCATCAGGTGCGGGGCAAGAAGCCGCTTGGTGCCAACAGCCATGGGCCTTCCTATTGCCCCCCCAGATATGAGGCCCCTGGACTCCAGCCTCCTGGTTCCAGAAATCCTTGGTGGCTTCTCCCGCTCTGCTGATGGTAGCCCTGGCTCTGTGATTGCTCCCCACCCCCAACACACCCAAGTGCCCAGCTAGAAGCCAGATCTCACTCTAAGCCCACCTCTCTGGGGGACTTCTATCTCCCAGACCACCCCAGGGGAAGAGACCACAGGTTTCTCACCCCACTTCCAGACTTAACCATCAGAGCTAAGCTCTTGCTTCCCCCTCTTCTGCTTTCTGCAGGCTCTTCCCACAACCACTGGCTGTGTCCACCCCACCCTAGTCCAGTCCTGCTCACTCTCTGGTGTGTGAGTACACTCTTCTTCCCTGATTTTTGAGAAGTGAAGACCAGTTTGAAGAGTTGCAAATAATTCCTTTTTGCCTCTTGACAAAGTCTGGAGTCTTTCCCACCACATTTGAAGATACATCTTGCAATAGATGATGTCATAGTTACTTGTCAGCATTTTTTTTTCCCTTTCCTATTGCACATATCACAGTTACGGACATTTTAGCCTAGGCTATAGCCTGGCCATGGCCTTAAACTCTACTGTGGAGTTCAAAGACGAGCAATACCTTCTTTATTCCAGCCTTTGTCTTCCTTTCCTTAAGGTAATGGGTACCTCTCGTTCAAAGGTAGGAAGTTGCCAGGCAACCAGAAACAATGAAAGAGTGACCTGGAAAGAATATAGTTGTTTAATACAACCCTACCTCAGATACAGCCCCCACTAAAGCAGGGGAAGATTAGCTGAGGATGCAGAGGAGCATGGCAGAGTGGCCATCCTCATAGCTTTGGAGGATGAAGACTGGGAGCATCCCCTGGAGGCTCTTTCTTAGCTACTCCCCAACTGTCTGGAAGGATCAGTGCATGTTATTTAGCAGGTGCTATCTTCTCTCTGCCAAACAACTTGGTAGGAAAACCATACTAGAGCATTTTCTCTTACAACTTCTGTATCATCTCTGCATGAAGGATAATTCTTTTTTTTTTTTTTTGATTGTGGATCATTAAAAATTTTTNTAATAATACACTGTTGTTTTAAGTCACTGAGTTTGTAGCACAATAACAGACCAGCAAAGCAATGGCCACACTCAGGAATGTGCCATGATTCTCCGTGGCCCATCCTGAACCATGGCGAGTCAGCCCAGCCTGCGACATCTCCCAGAATTAAAATGACACTGATCTCTTTTCTCCATCATCACCCCTGAACACTGCCTAGTCACAGAGTTCCTTAATATCTATCTTAGCAGCAAATAAAGGAAAAATGAGAGGTATGAGATGGTCAAATAGGTTTAGCTTTAAATACACTATTTGGAGTAAGGGAAATAGCTTATAATCTTGTATTTTTCAGCAAATGCTAACTGCAAGAATGAAAAAGTTTCTAGTATTGTTATTCCGTGATTTTCCAAGAAATAGTACAACCTGTGAGAAGTAAGCCTCTGTCAGTGAAGATACCTAGAAGAGTAAGACGAGGTCATGACTTTTGACATCAAAAGCAGAAGGAAAACCTGGGCAGACTCAAGAATGCCTAGTTGTTTAATCGTTTCCCTAATTTCCAAAGGTTATATTAACACTCACCTATTCCTTTCTCTTCTCTTTTCTCAAAACAATTTGGCAAAAACTTGGCAGCTGATGAACTGCTGTCCAACAGTCACCCCTGTTCACTTTGCCCCCAGGGAGAATGGAGCTGGGTCCAAGGGTTGGGAGATGAGGCCATAGGACCACAGATGCCTTCTTTGCCTCTTGCATTCTTATTAGTAAGTCTCTAACTTAAGAGCTTTGATGGACGATGCCAAGCCACCCCAACTCTGGGAGGGTTAGACCTACTGATGAGCTCAGCCTGTGGTCAAGAATACAGCAGGTATTAACGTCAGAGAAGGCCAATGCCATGGGGCCCTGAGTCATCTCAAGAGTGACCACAGTAGAAGCCTATGATCTTAATTCCTCAATAACTGCATAAAAATATTCAGGATCCAGACTTGAGACCAGTTTTGGGCAGGAGACACAGAAGATTCCCTGAATGTGACTTCTGTTTGGGCACCAAAGATGCCTTCTTGTATTCCTCGAGATCTGTGCTACCTAATATATGTACCCTCTAGAAGCATGACACTATTCTAAACATTAGTAATTGACATGAGTTTGAGCAAACTCCAGGATAGCTCCTGGAGGAGACAGGAGCCTGGCATGCTGCAGCCCATGGGGTCACAAAGAGTAGGACATGACTGAACAACTGAACAACAACATAATTACTTTACATTCATAAATATAATGCTTTGTCCATAACTATTTCATATCTATATTTTTATTTCTCTGGTAAATATAATATCTTCAGGGATTAGAACCATGTATTTTGGGGGGAGGATGGGGAATCTCTCTGCTCTCTGTCCCAAAACACTCATATCAACCATATCACTACCCTGGATATAAGCATTAGTCAACGTATCAGCCAAGGAAGGGCTTCTCTGGTGGCTGAGATGGTAAAGAATCTATCTGCAATCCAGGCCCATTGACTCATTCTTGGCTGGCAGCAGAATTCTGCTACAGTTTCTGGAAGTTCACAGATATGACAGTCAGCCATGAACATCCCTCAAATTCCTTAAACATCTCAAAACACATTCTCTCAATTTTTGTTGGAAATGCTTTGAGAATATTTATAAAACATCGACCAGAAATAATTAATATTAGCCAGGATCAAGACTTTTGAGGAAAAAAGTAGATTGTGAATGATGTCAAGTGAAAAACAGTCTGGCGATTGCCAGGTTCTAACAACAAAAGCTCCCCAGGTTGTGAAGGTAGAAAGGAAAGTGAAGGAGGAGAGAGAGGGGGAGGGCTATGAATCTACTGTCTCCAGTCTTGCCAAGCCCAAGAATACTGAAGGACTTATTAGCCATCACGGTCGCTTGAANCTAGATTCTCCATACATGTGCTAATATGTGATATTTGTTTTTCTGACTTCTTCCTTCCCTCTGTATGACAGGCTCTGAATGGATGTTCTATGAAAGCATCTAATTCATTCTCAGACACGTGTATGTCCTGATGTTTGTGTGTCCTTCCTGTATAAGCAGTTACCAGGTTTGGGTCAGATGAACAGTTAGGGATCCAGTGGTGAGATAAGCTGTAAATGACACCAACTATCTTGCACACCCTTTGAGAAACTCAGGCTGGAACTTGTGTAACCCAAGAGAGCAGTTAAGATCACACTGGTGAACTAGGGCACGGTTTCTTATGAGGGAGGCTCAGAGGGGCTGCTGTTTATTGCAGTTCCATTTCAGAGTCTGGGTGACAGGTGAAGCAGCCATTGTTGGGCTGGTTCTCCCTTCTCACCCCTCCATCTTCCCTTGATCCTTGCTTCTGGGAAGATGCTTCCTTGAACTTTATGGTGGACTCCATAGAGCTGCCCAAGCTTTTTTAAAATTAATTTTTGGCTGTGTTGGGTCTTCATTGCTGTACAGGCTTTTCTGAACTTGCGGTGTACAGCCTTCTCATTGTGGTAGCTTCTCTTGTTGAGGCTCCTGGGTTCTAGAACACAGGCTTAGTAGTTGTGGCACACGGGCTTAATTGCTGCACAGTATGTGGTATCATCCTGGACTAGTGATTCAACCCATGTCTCCTGCATTGGCAGGTGGATTCTTTACCACTGAGCCACCAGAGAAGCCCTGCCCACGCTTTTTGCAGAACTGCTGCTGCTACTGCTAAGTTGCTTCAGTCGTGTCCGACTCTGTGCGACTCCATAGACGGCAGACTACCAGGCTCCCCCATCCCTGGGATTCTCCAGGCGAGAACACTGGAGTGGGTTGCCACTTCCTTGAGAACAGAAGTTCTCAAACTTGTGATTTAAAGACCTCCTTTCACTCTTAAAAAATATTGCAAACTTTAAACTTAAAAAGATCTGTTTACATGGGTTAACTATTGATATTGATCTAGAAATGAAACTATTAAAATGAATTTTTATTAATCATTGAAAATAGTAACTTCATTACCTGTTACCATAAGCCACATCTCCTTTATAAAAATTATTAGGTTTTTAAAACAAAGTTTAAAAATAGAATTTTTTTCTGGCATTGTTTCACACTGTTTCCATTGTTGTGGAAATCTCACTAATATTTGGCTCAGCAGAAGACAAATTCTTATACCTGCACCTAGTCTTTGAGATATAGGTGATGTGGTTTCTTGTGATATCCAACCCTGAGTATTCATTGGAAGGACTGTTCTGAAGCTGAAGCTCCAATACTTTGGCCACTGGATGTGAAGAGCTGACTCACTGGGAAAAAACCCTGATACTGGGAAAGACTGAGGGCAGGAAGAGAAGGGGAGGGAGCGCGGCAGAGGATAAGATGGTTAAATAGCATCAGCGACTCAATGGACATAAATTTGAGCAAACTCCAGGAGATAGTGAAGGACAGGGAAGCCTATAGTGCTGCAGTCCACGTGGTGCCAAAGAGTCAGACATGACTGGGTGACTGAACAACAATAATGAAAGCTTCTTGTGAGAAGACATGTGTAGAAAAAGAACAGGCTATCTTTGAATTTGTATCAAAGTAGCTTTGACTTTGTAGGCCTCCTGGGTGGGTCTCAGTGACCTTTGAGAACCACTGTGTGCTTCATTGTAGCCCACCAGGCTCATCTGTCCATGGGGATTCTACAGGCAAAAGTACTGGAGTAGGTGTGGGTTCCCATTTCCTCCTGCAGGGGATCTTCCCAACCCAGGGATGGAACCCAGGTCTCTCGCATTGGAAGTGGATTCTTTACCATCTGAGCCACCAGGGAAGCCCTTGAGAACCACTAATGTAGACTATCTTTTACTCTGTAACAGTCTTTTGTCAGCACTCGAACAATTTCTTCTAGACATCTTCCTCTTGCTGCTTGTGTTCAAGCGACCGTGATGGCTAATAAGTCCTTCAGTATTCTTGGGCTTGGCAAGACTGGAGACAGTAGATTCATAGCCCTCCCCCTCTCTCTCCTCCTTCACTTTCCTTTCTACCTTCACAACCTGGGGAGCTTTTGTTGTTAGAACCTGGCAATCGCCAGACTGTTTTTCACTTGACATCATTCACAATCTACTTTTTTCCTCAAAAGTCTTGATCCTGGCTAATATTAATTATTTCTGGTCGATGTTTTATAAATATTCTCAAAGCATTTCCAACAAAAATTGAGAGAATGTGTTTTGAGATGTTTAAGGAATTTGAGGGATGTTCATGGCTGACTGTCATATCTGTGAACTTCCAGAAACTGTAGCAGAATTCTGCTGCCAGCCAAGAATGAGTCAATGGGCCTGGATTGCAGATAGATTCTTTACCATCTCAGCCACCAGAGAAGCCCTTCCTTGGCTGATACGTTGACTAATGCTTATATCCAGGGTAGTGATATGGTTGATATGAGTGTTTTGGGACAGAGAGCAGAGAGATTCCCCATCCTCCCCCCAAAATACATGGTTCTAATCCCTGAAGATATTATATTTACCAGAGAAATAAAAATATAGATATGAAATAGTTATGGACAAAGCATTATATTTATGAATGTAAAGTAATTATGTTGTTGTTCAGTTGTTCAGTCATGTCCTACTCTTTGTGACCCCATGGGCTGCAGCATGCCAGGCTCCTGTCTCCTCCAGGAGCTATCCTGGAGTTTGCTCAAACTCATGTCAATTACTAATGTTTAGAATAGTGTCATGCTTCTAGAGGGTACATATATTAGGTAGCACAGATCTCGAGGAATACAAGAAGGCATCTTTGGTGCCCAAACAGAAGTCACATTCAGGGAATCTTCTGTGTCTCCTGCCCAAAACTGGTCTCAAGTCTGGATCCTGAATATTTTTATGCAGTTATTGAGGAATTAAGATCATAGGCTTCTACTGTGGTCACTCTTGAGATGACTCAGGGCCCCATGGCATTGGCCTTCTCTGACGTTAATACCTGCTGTATTCTTGACCACAGGCTGAGCTCATCAGTAGGTCTAACCCTCCCAGAGTTGGGGTGGCTTGGCATCGTCCATCAAAGCTCTTAAGTTAGAGACTTACTAATAAGAATGCAAGAGGCAAAGAAGGCATCTGTGGTCCTATGGCCTCATCTCCCAACCCTTGGACCCAGCTCCATTCTCCCTGGGGGCAAAGTGAACAGGGGTGACTGTTGGACAGCAGTTCATCAGCTGCCAAGTTTTTGCCAAATTGTTTTGAGAAAAGAGAAGAGAAAGGAATAGGTGAGTGTTAATATAACCTTTGGAAATTAGGGAAACGATTAAACAACTAGGCATTCTTGAGTCTGCCCAGGTTTTCCTTCTGCTTTTGATGTCAAAAGTCATGACCTCGTCTTACTCTTCTAGGTATCTTCACTGACAGAGGCTTACTTCTCACAGGTTGTACTATTTCTTGGAAAATCACGGAATAACAATACTAGAAACTTTTTCATTCTTGCAGTTAGCATTTGCTGAAAAATACAAGATTATAAGCTATTTCCCTTACTCCAAATAGTGTATTTAAAGCTAAACCTATTTGACCATCTCATACCTCTCATTTTTCCTTTATTTGCTGCTAAGATAGATATTAAGGAACTCTGTGACTAGGCAGTGTTCAGGGGTGATGATGGAGAAAAGAGATCAGTGTCATTTTAATTCTGGGAGATGTCGCAGGCTGGGCTGACTCGCCATGGTTCAGGATGGGCCACGGAGAATCATGGCACATTCCTGAGTGTGGCCATTGCTTTGCTGGTCTGTTATTGTGCTACAAACTCAGTGACTTAAAACAACAGTGTATTATTATCACTCCTGCTTCTATGGATTGAGGGGTCTCAGCTGGGAGGTTTTCCTTTGGTGCCCCTCCTGGGTATGTAGTCAGGTAGGAGCTGACTAGAGTTGACTGGCTTAACATCCAAGAGGGCTCTCCCATGGCTGGGGTAGGTCCTGGCTGTCAGCTCGGGCTGTGGACTGGGGTACATCCATGCGGTCTTTACAGGGTTTAGGGTTTCTAGTAGTGTGGCAGTCTCTGGAGAGTAATACTTCTTACTAGGTAGCTTTGGGCACCAAGAGAGTCCTCCAAGAGACTCAGGAAGAAGCTGAAAGGTTTCTGATGATCTTGCCTCAGAAGTCCCAGAAATTCCATTCTACCTCATTTTATTGGTTGGAATTGGTTGAGTAAGTCACTGATTTAAGGGGATGCCAGATTTAAGGGAAGGGAAATCTGACTTTGCCTCTAAATTAAAGGAGGAGTAGAGAATTTTCATCCACCTTTGATTATTTAGTCACTCAGCCATGTCCGACTCTTTGGGACCCCATGGACTGTAGCCCGCCAGGCTCCTCTGTCCATGGGATTCTCCAGGCAAGAATACTGGAGTGGGTTGCCATGCCCTCTTTCAGGGGATCTTCCCAAGCGAAGGATCGAATTCGCATCTCCTTTGTTGATAAGTGGATTCTTTACCACTGAGCCCCTGGGAAATCCCTTTAATGTACTACAGTGATCATGTTGAAAGGAATGAAACCACTTAAAGAAATTAAATTGGCAGTTATAGTCCAAGAGGATCAAAGTGTTGAGAGATTGCAACATCTGGATTTTGGAAGGTGCTTGGGGTGCTCAGGGAAAAGGGAAAGTGACCAATTCTAGAATCTTGTAGAAAACCAATGATGCTGGGACCATGTAGGGTTACAAGGAAAGAACGTTAGATTGACAACTGTGTTTAAGGAATGCAGTACTCTTGTTACGTATTTTGTGTATGACGAAGCACAAAAGGTTCTCTCAGCTGTTTTTTTTTAAATGACGCAGGGAAGTTGGTAATGGCTGCCTTTTGGATGGTGATAGATGACGTGGTCATATGTGCTTTTGTGTTGCATGTTGAAGCAGTCACCAAGTCAGAGACAGCCTGGAATAAAAGAGAAGGCCCGCCAGTCCAGTTCTGCTAGGTTACTAACAGTTCTTGGAAGTTACTAAGGAAGTCGGCCATTGGAACTTGCTGTATTCTTTTGTGCTAACATGGCAAAAACCAGATACTAGGAGCCTCTGTGGCCATTTACCTTCATTGAACAAGATGAAAGCTGCAATTAGAACCAATTGCTGGCAGCGCTGCCTGCTGTGTGTGTCTTTTCTTCTTCACGAAGGAGGTTACGTGCACGTGTGTGCGAGCTCAGTCGTGTCCGACTCTTTGCAACCCCATGGACTAAAGCCCAGCAGGCTCCTCTGTCCATGGGATTTTCCAGGCAAGAATACTGGAGTGCATGTCTGTTTCCTCCTGTAGGGGATCTTCCCAGCCCAGGGACTGAACCTGTGTCTCTTGTATCTCCTGCATTGGCAGTGGATTCTTTTACCACTGTGCCACCTGAGAAGCACACAAAGGAGGTTAAGAAGCAGTTTATTTTCCATGGACGTTTTTTGATATTTTGTACTTTCTCCCTGGCTCTCCTCTTCTAGTTCACGTGTAGCTGTCTGATTGGTAAAAGTCTTAACAATCAGAGGAACTTGAGTAGAAAGATGATCACAGAAATTTCCATGTCAGGAGGAAGTTTTTCATGCTAACAATTTTTAAATTTAAAAAGTAAAGGAAAAATTGACCTAAAGAAATGAATACACGTTCATTCCTTGGGCACTTAACAGTGAGTCCAGCATGATGAATGTCCATATGCTGGCTCGTGACTGACACTGTGCTGTGCTCGTGATTGACATCAGAGCCATCGGTCTCCACTGGCTTCTTGTCCAGTTTCATGAGGGCACTGAGATGTCCATCATCCACCTGAACTTGTGGAACTTGCGCTCATTGTGGAGTGATGGGGCTGAGATGCATCATTGATATGCAGCTTCTTCCCTGAAGAGTCAGAACTGGAGGAAATGCCATCACTGCTCAGGCCCACAGGGCTCCTCAGAACAGTGGGTGGTAGCTCATCGGCGCTGTGCTTACTGACACCATGGCTGCTGCCACTCTGTGAGTGGGAATGCCTGTTACTGCTGGGGTGGTAGCGGTTGGAAGTTCCTCGTGCTTCTCCTTAGGGTCCCTGCTAATATTGTAGGCCCAAATGCTTGCCCGTCCCACGGCCTTCATCAGAAGAGCTGTGTGCTTCTGAAGAAGAAACTTTTACAGTTACGTGTAAACTTTACATGTAAACTACTTATGTAGAGAAAGGGAGCCTCCAGCCCGTTAAAGCTATGAAGCTGCAGTGACAGGACGTAGAAAGAGACATAGATTTAAAAAGTCATCATTTGGAGGCCAGTGGATGGAAAATGTGTGAACGGAGCAAAAAAACTAGAGCGTAGAAGGAAGCCCATCTGGGACAGTGGTTTTGAACCTCTCTCAGGGAACACTGTGGTTCTGTGAGCACTTACCGGCAGTTCCATAAATAACAACAAAAAGAAAACAGGCGTAGCCAGGGTCACAGAGGCCCCTTGTGCGAACATGTAATTTTTGAAAAACTTTTCCACGACTGAAGTCAGCTTAGTGCATGAAGCCTCATTTCCATCTGATGCCAGAAAAAAAAAAAAAAAAAAATCTTGGCAATGCAGAAGTTTAGTCTGCACTGGGTTACAGCTCAGTCTCTTTGCGTAACCTAAGAGAATCTGTTCAGAACTCTTCCTTCTTCGAGCAGCTTGTTTTCCTCTGGATGGTAACTGGGATTCTTCAGACGTGATGGAGGTGGAGGTAGGGAAAGCTTTCGGCTTGTCCTGGGGTCTGGATAAGGGTTCTGCCTGAAGGTCATTCTCTGGATTTACATCCCCCAGTGGAGGCGGAGCTTGCCCTGCTGCTCCCCACCTGTGCTAGCTCATCTCAGCCCCCCTGATGTCCCCTTGGAGGGTCTGGGACTCTGAACACTGGACCTAGTGAGGCAGCCTGGCCCAGGCCCAGCATTTCTGTTGTCCAGCTGCCCCTTGGCCTGGGCCATGCTGGACCCCAGGCTTTGCT
The DNA here is from genome assembly GCA_006410735.1 of Raphicerus campestris. NCBI lineage: Eukaryota > Metazoa > Chordata > Mammalia > Artiodactyla > Bovidae > Raphicerus > Raphicerus campestris. Next base: position 1,009,606 of record SJYW01008672.1, read on the forward strand.
ACGACATGGGTGGTGTCCAGGGCTAACACCTCGGGGAGCCCAGGGACTCTGGTCTCTTCCAGGGTCCCCTCAAGCCTCCTCTCTCGGGAGGAGGCCAGGGTCTCTCTTTTGTTTGGTGGCAGAGGAGAATGGGGTGCTGAGTCTCCTCTCAGTGACTGTCCAGGGTCGGCAAACACCCGGCATCTCTTCTCTGCTTTCCTTCTCGCCTCCTGCTGAACGCTGCTCCTGTGGGTGGGAAAAATGCCTTGCGCTCTTCACATGAATGTACATCCTTCTGAACTCAATGGTTTATGATATAAATGAAAGGCTCAGAGTTCGCCAACATTTTAGCTTTGGGGAGTCAAGGAAACAACCACATAAATACTCCCTCTTTAGAGCTGTGGTGTCTGGCGTGAATGTCCACAATGCACAGTCCTTCAAAGTGTCATGCCTCGCTGGCCATGGGCAGCGTCTTGTGTTTCAGACCACGAGAGCATGCTGTACCAGCTGACCAGGTGCTGTTTCTTTCATGCATTGTAAGATGTTCCTCCTGAAGAGGGTCACGTGATCTGAGGAGCTTGACGGGTAGGAGAGAGACCGAAAATTCTCAGGGAATACAGTCTGTCTTAGACTTCCCTGTAGCTCAAACAGTAAAGAATCTGCCTGCAATGCAGGAGACCGGGGTTTGATCCCTGGGTTAAGAAGTACCTCTGGAGAAGGGAATGGCAATTCACTTCAGTATTCTTGCCTGGAGAATTCCATGGACAGAGAAGCCTGCCTGGCTATAGTCCATGGGGTCGCAAAGAGTCGGACACAACTGAGCGACTAACACATTGAGGGGTAGCAGACAGTCGAGTCTCCCAAGTGAGAGTCTCAGAGGTGGGAGGGTAGTGAGGGACACACACTCCAGAAGTGTTCTGTTGTTTCTGTTGCTCACATAATTTTGTCAAACTACATGTGTCATTATTTTCATGAAAGGTCTTTGACCTAAAGTATACCCTGCATCTACAGCATCTGTGTGATGCTGAGACCAGAGCAGACAGTGACTTAGGTGACAGTCTTCACCTTCTGAAGCCTCCAACCCAGGGTGGACCAGGGCAGGTGGACACACCTGTTACCTAGGAGACAGAGGGAGGGGGAGCCAGGGAAGGCATTCAGCACAGCTGAATGAGGGAGATGATGAATTCAGGATCCCAGCAGAACAGTGGTCACAGGAGAGAAGGTCAGGCCTTCAGGTCTCATCCCCACAATGAGGGGCTGTTTGAGGGTCCTGCATGGGTCTAGGGGCCCAGGCATCTAGCAGAACAGCTGGGGTAGGGGTTTGTGGGAGGCATCAGAACATAAAGAAAAATGAAAATGTAATTATTATTTCTATATGATCACACAAATCAATTTTACTTTCTACTTGTAAATGACTTTAAAAACTTCCATTGCGTAAACAGTAAGACAGTTGTATCACTTCTGGGATAGTTTTGCAGTGCTGAGCTGGCCCTCCTGTGTCAGGTTCATTGACTGCCACTTGGACGCATGCAGTGAAGCAGTTTCAAGTGGAAGATGCAGAGAGTCGGCAGCACTGTAGAAGTATGGACACACACTTGTTTGCAATCCTGCACACATGTTGCGATCACCTGGGTCTATGGTGACACATGTTGTTCAGTCTCTAAGTAGTTCTGACTCTTTGCAACCCCATGGACTGCAGCACGCCAGGCTTTGAATTTGCTCACACTCATGCCCATTGAGTTAGTGATGCCATCTAACCATCTTATCCTCTGTCATCCCCATCTCCTCCTGCCTTCAATTGTTCCCAGCATTAGGGTCTTTTCCACTGAATCAGCTCTTTGCATCAGGTGGCCAAATTGTTGGGAGCTTCAGCATCAGTCCTTCCAGTGAATATTCAGGGTTGATTTCTTTTAGGATTGACTGGTTTTTTCTCCTTGCAATCCAAGGGACTGCAGTGGCACTAGTGGTAAAGAAATCGCCTGCCAGTGCAGGAGACCTAAGAGACAAGGGTTTGATCCCTGGGTCAGGAAGATCCCTTGGAGGAGAACATGGCAACCCACTCCAGTATTCTTGCTTGAAAAATTCCATGGACAGAGGAGCCTGGCGGGCTACAGTCCATGGAGTTGCAAAGAGTTGGACATGACTGAAGTGACTTAGCATACATGCACGGGAGCTTTCAAAACTCTGATATTTGGGTCTCAGCCACAGAGATTCTGATAACACTGATCTGAGCATCAGCAGTCCAGATCCTCTCGGTGATTCTAACATGCAAGTTGGGTTCTGAGAACCATCACCTTTTAAATAGGAATTCACTGTGAGATGGGACATGTGATGAATTCTATAATGCTTTATCACCTGAAGTCTGTTCCTCCGAGAAAGAGGAACCATATGAACTCTGGAACCAGATAAAAAGAAAAAAAAGAGAGAGAGAGAGAGAGAGAGAGAGAGAGAGAGAGAGAAATATCATCATTTGTGGTCTCAAGGCAGGCATTAGAGCAGGAGAGCTGTGGCTGTTGGACGATTTATGCTTTCTTCCATCTCAGAATTATCTGGAGCAGCTGAAGTTATCTCAGTTCCTGAGTTTCTGATGTGGATATCAAGAGATGGGTGAGGAACACCAGCATCTGCCCAGGCCGGGAAGGGATACAGGAAGGGTGGTGTGTTCTGTTAGGAAGGAAACAATCATCGTTGACTCCTTGTCTCCTGGGAGGTCAGCCAATGAAGTCCTCCAAACAAGCTGGGGGCCACTGGCTGGAGACACAGATTGGAAAGGGAAGGGTTGCTTGGAACCAAGGGGGTGCACTGGGACCTCAGCCTTCTCCCTGCTTCCACCCTCCTCGTTGGAGATGTAGGTGGGACCCATTCATTGCATTCCTCTGAGTTCAAAAGGAACTTAAGTGAGTTTTAAGCTTAAAAGCCCACGAGGTCTGGCCACGAGATCTGATATCAAGATTGGACCACATGCACTGCTGTTCGGGGCCCATAAGAGTAACAATAAAAGCAGCAGGTGATTTGTGCAGCATCAACTCTGCGCCTGGCTCCAGGTTTAAGGCATTAGCGCCTTGAAACCCCGCAACAGCTCCACGAGGTGGGTGCTGTTACGATCCCTTTTCGCAGAAGAGGAAACGGCGGTTCAGAGAAGTTCAACAAAGTGCCTGAGGCTGGCTGAAGGTCAAGCTTGGGGACAGGAGTGTGAGCGTCCCTGGGGTGGAGAGCTCCGCTGGAAATCGTGCCCAGGGACCCTGCCGTGGGGGTGGGGGACATCCACGGCCCGAGATCACAGTGAGTCGTCCCCTCTTTGTCCCGTGGGGCACGCGGGGATGCCAAGGGGAGGGTGGCGCCGGAAGAGGCCGGCGGTCCCCCGGCTCCCTGGTGGGGCGGAGTGAGAGCCGTCCCCGCCCCAGCGGAGCCGCGCCCACCCGTACTTAACCGGGCGCGAGGCGGAGCCGGCAGGGAGCGCGGGTCCCGGTCCCGACCGCGGAGATGTGATGTGCCGGCTCCCAGGGCGCCTCCGCCCGCCCGGCCTCCCCGCACACGACCGCCCGGCGCCAGGTAGGAGGGCTGGGGGCAAGACTGAGGTCGAGGGAGGGGGACCAGTGTCGCTTTGGCACCTTCGCGCGGGGCATCCCCTTTCCCTGCACAGCGCGCAGAAAGCAAGCGTCCTTTCTCCTACTCTTGGTTGTCATTTTGTCTTGTAAGAAGGTTGATGGCGGTTTAATCTGTGTTTTGTTGTTGTTCTTTTTTGCGGGGGTGGTGGTGGTGGTGGTTTTTATTCCTATGTGAACCAGGAGTAAAAGCTGTTCAAATCTGTCTTTGGGGAACTTGGCAGTCTTTCTGGTTTATTCTAGGGTGTGTCTGTAAATTGCTTGCAGGCGTTTTAATCCAGCCAAGTTGAACTGGTTTGGGAGTGGCCCTCCTAGGGATTTGGGCTGGAAAGTGTTGTCTCCTGGAGGAGATAGTTATGAATGCCCTAACCACCGAGGGGACGGGTAACTTGTGGCTCCTCCAGATGAAGGTTGAGTGGTGTAGCTACAGACACTAGGGTGACACTCATTCATAACAGGCGTGCACTTCACTTTACAGTTTATAAGACCCTTTATACCTACTGCTCTTTTATCCTCCCAGCAGTCTCCCGAGAAACACGCCATTATCACACTCCTGCTACAGCGGAGGAAACAGAAGCTTAGATGGAGTGATTAGCTTCATGGAGGGCTGGCACCCAGAAGGAGACAGAGACCTCTGCGCTCCACATGGTATGTGCTAAGGTACTCAGTCATGTCTGACTCTCTGCAACCTCATGGGCTGTAGCCGGCCGGGCTCCTCTGTCCATGAGATTTTCCAAGCAAGAATACTGGAGTGGGTTGTCATTCCCTTCCCAACCCAGGGATCAAACCCCCGTCTCCTGTGTCTCCTGCATTGGCAGGTGGGTTCTTTCTTACCTATTTTATATCCTGTTCAGTATTTCACTTAGTATTTTGTAGTCATACTCCCTGGTGCTCAGATGGTAAAGAATCTTCCCCACGATGCAGGAGACCTGGGTTCAATCTCTGGGTTGGGAAGATGCGCTGGAGAAGGGAATGGCAACCCACTCCAGTATTCTGCCTAGAGAGTTCCATGGACAGGGAGCCTGGCAAGCTACAGTCCATGGGTTCACAAAGAGTCAGACGTGACTGAATGACTAAACAACAGTTTACTTAACAAATGTTAATCGAGTGTCTACTCGGTGCCAGGTACTCTTCTGTGATAAGTACTGAGGATAGAGTAGTGAACAAGATGGGTGCTAATCGCTGTCCTTGATTGGACAGGAGTCTGCTTGGTGACCTAGAGGACATTGGAGGTCTCTCTGCCTAATGGGATTCTTGGAGATTTGTCCCAGTGGACAAAGTGTGGTTGTCCTGGGCATCACTCGATACAGTCTCTCTCAGCCGTGCTCCTGGACGGGGACAGATGGAGAACCTATGACTGGGCTGCATCCGCGGCAGGTGTGTCCATCTGGAAGTAGGCAGACAGGTTGTGGAGAGCATCTCACTGATCAAAGTGGCAAAGCTGGTAACCGCAGTGAAGCTCCCATACACGGGGGTTAGGGAAGCACTGGGGCTATTCTTAGGCTATTAGCATGTGACAAACTCGACGTGAACACACCGCTTTGAAGGACAGGAGTCGTCAGGGACTCTGCCTCCTGTTGCTCCCCGTCTGCTACTGTCAGCCGGCAGTTGCCTGTGCTTTCCTGTCTTCCAGGGTGTCAGGTGGGCTGACGGGATCTGCACTGTGAGGAGCTTTGCCCCCCATGAGCCCCATTACGTGCTGGGCCCTGGGCAGTGCTGTTGCAGCCTCCTAGCTGTGGCGCGCGGGGACCTGCAGAGTGATCTCACTGAGTGTGGGAAGGGGCTGGCTTCCCCAGGGCTGTGGGTCACCAGCATACTTTGGAGTTCGGCACCATGAATTAAAAATAGGAAGAAAGCAAAACAACATTGAAGACAAGGATGTCCCTGGTGGTCCCATGGTTAATACGTCACCTTCCAAGGCAGGAGCAGCAGGTTCATTCCCTGGTCAGGGGAGCTGACATGCCACGTGCCACAGGGCCAAAAAACCAAAACATAAAACTGAAGCAATGTTGTAATAAATGTTGTGATAAAGATGGTACACATCAAAAATTTTTATTTTAAAGTGGAGACAAAGTGAAATCTAGAAATGTATAAAAGGTAAAGCTTGATGAACTATGTACTTTTAAAAACTGAAGTATAATTGATTCACAGTAATTCAGGTATACAGCAAAGTGATTCAGTTATTAAAAAAAATCTGCAAAATTCAGTTTGCAGATTCTTTCCCATTATATTTTTTTTTAATTTATTTTTAGTTGGAGGATAATTGCTTTACAGTGTTGTCTTCTGCGATACAACAGCATGAATCAGCCATAAATATTTATATGTCCTGTCCCTCTTGAATCTTCCCCCCTGCACCGCCCCCTCCGCCCCC
>SJYW01008672.1:1037633-1067011 GCA_006410735.1 Raphicerus campestris
GTGACAATATACTGCCTTGACGTACTCCTTTTCCTATTTGGAACCAGTCTGTTGTTCCATGTCCAGTTCTAACTGTTGCTTCCTGACCTGCGTATAGGTTTCTCAAGAGGCAGGTCAGGTGCTCTTTCAGAATTTTCCAGTTTATTGTGATCCACATAGTCAAAGGCTTTGGCATAATCAATAAAGCAGAAGTAGATGTTTTTCTGGAACTCTCTTGCTTTTTCGATGATCTAGTGGGCTCCCATCAGCTGTGGTCATTCTGAGCCCCTCAACGGGAGGGGCTTGGGGATGGGTAGATCCTGGAGGCATGTCTTTGATCTGGTGTCTTATGCTTCATGGTGATGAGCTCTGACACCTTGATGTGATGCCCTGTGCTTTCTCACAGTAAATCCAAAGTGAACAACAAGGGTGGCATTTAGCACATTTGGTATGCAGAAGGTTTGGCATTGACTTAGGCTGTTTTACCCACTGGGCATTGAAAGCCCTTATGCCGTGGCTTTCCCAGCTTCTCAGAGGCCCAAGGAAATGATACAGACCTGAGAAAAGATAAAATATCAGACTCCAGAATACTAAAAGTAAACTGCAGACCTGGGAGTGGATGATGAACTAGCTGCAGGACGTCTCAGACGGGCAGCCCCATCTCAGCTTTCTGAAGTTTTCTCAAATTATGTACCCCTTCATGGATCACAGCCTTGTCGTGATCAAGGGGCTTACGTAACTCAGTGACACCATAAGCCATGCAGTGCAGCGCCACCCAGACAGAGAGTCCCCTGGACTGTAAGGGGATCAAACTAGTCAGTCCGAAAGGAGATCAACCCTGAATATTCATTGGAAGGACTGATGACACTCAAGCTGACGTTCCCATACTCTGACTGCCTGATGCAAAGAGCCAATTCACTGGGAAAGACTGAGGGCAGGAGGAGAAGGGGGCAACAGAGGATGAGATGGTTAGATAGCATCACTGACTCAGTGGACATGAATTCGAGCAAACTCCAAGAGACAGTGGAGGACAAGAGAACCTGGGATGCTGCAGACCATGGGGTCAAAAAGAGGTAGACGTGACTGAGCAACTGAACAACACAACCTCAGCAGCAAATTACGTAATTTGGAATGCAGGTGTTAAAGAAGAGTGGAAGGGAAGAGTGAGGATTCGTCGAGGAAGCCTGTTTTTAAACAGGGCCTGGAAGTTTCTCCTGGTACCTGGAGAGTTTCTCGGAGCAAGAGTTTCAAGGTGCCTTAAGGTATGGGCTCCTCGAGGTGGTTTGACTCATTCCTGCGCCATGGTGTACAGCAAAGTGCCAGGTGTGTGTGTTTAGTTAAAGCAAACTAGGGATTGTCAACCTTTGTACTCCTCACCCCAACCTGATTTCCTGAATCTGTTTTCTCAAAGGACGTGCTCTTTAAACGTGTGACTCATCTTTGCAAGCTTGTTTTGTTATTTTGGACGCCTTGAGACCTGTGCAGTGGTGGATGACTTACCCGTCTCCATTCCAGTTCACGCTCATGTGTGTGCTCTTCCTTCCCCAGGCAGCTGCGGCCGCTGAAGATGTCGACTCCCTCCTAAGAAGTGTTCCCGCCTCCTACAGGAAAAGACCTTCTCCACAGTGACCAGGCTGGTTCACCCCAGGGCTTCACCTGCTTTCTCTCATCAACAGGGGGAAGCCTCCCACAGTGTTTAAGGTAGTTCTGGACTATCTCCCACTGTATATAAAATTTTGTGTTTTTGTCGGTGTCTTTTCCTTTGGGACAGCTCCATGGTTTTATCTGACTTCTGAAGGGGTCTGTGACCCTAGGAAGAATCATGGCCCACCCACTTTCCCAGGGTCACCCCGCCTTAGCTCCAGCTATGATCTTGTGATGCTGTTCCCAGTGCAGGCCTGAGCTGTTTCAGCTCCAGGTCGGCCGGGCTCCCTTGTGGATTTCACTTAACTTTCACCTAACTCTCCTGGTTGCAGGATCTGTCATGTGGTTCCAGGAGACCCAGCTGGTGGGTGGTGCAGTGAGTGACACCCCCGTGGGCATCTCCTCGGCTCTGTGGGTACTGGACCCCGCCTTCCTCACCCTGCCCTGTCCCTTGGTGGCACCACATGTGTGACTCAGGGCTGCTGGGTCCCAGACCCACTCAGTCACTGCTTCTCTGGCTCGCCTCCAAGTGAGTCTCACATATCAGATATGCCTGTCTTTGTCCATCTGTCTCTGCTGGCTGCTCATGCCTGCATCCCTACTCAACCTGGATGGCCCCTCCTTGGCTGCCTGCTCTCTCTGTCTCCTCACTCACTTCCCGTTTATATTCCACGTGGGTATCAAAATTTCCTTTAAAAAAAAAAAAAAGAAAATCTGATCATACACTACTCTGTGGCTTAAAACCTTTCAATGGTTGTTTGGCCACCTACAGATTCCAGTCCCCAGTCCTCAGCAAGGATCTGCATGTTCTGGGCACTTTCCACTTCTCTAAGCTTTGCCGCTTTACACCTCAACTCTGACTTACGGACAGGAATGTGATGAATCTCCCCTATGCTCTCCCCCCATGAGGCTCACCTCACGCCCTGGGCAGCTGTCCACATCATAGTGTGACTCTGTAGACATGCGCACTCTCCCTGCTGGCTGGTGAGCTCCTTGAGCCCATGGGTTAGTATTTCTAGTCTTGTTCCCAGGACCAAGTATAGACATAGGTACACAGTTGTTTGATCGTGTCTGACTTTTTGTGACCCGATGAACTGCAGCATGCCAGGCTCCCCTGTCCTCCACTGTCCTCTAGAGTTTGCTCAAACTCATGTCCATTGAGTCAGTGATGCTATCTAACCATCTCATCTTCTGCTATCCCTTTTCCTCCTGCCCTCAGTCTTTCCCAGCTTCAGGATCTTTTCTAATGAGTCGGCTCTTCACATCAGGTGGCCAAAGTATTAGAGCTTCAACTTCAGCATCAGTTCAGTTCAGTCACTCAGTCGTGTTCAACTCTTTGAAACCCATGAACCGCAGCACATCAGGCCTCCCTGTCTATCACCAACTTCCGGAGTCCACCCAAACCCATGTCCACTGAGTCGGTGATGTCATCCAACCATCTCATCCTCTGTCGTCCCCTTCTCCTCCTGACCTCAATCTTTCCCAGCATCAGGATCTTTTCAGATGAGTCAGCTCTTTACATCAGGTGGCCAAAGTATTGGGGTTTCAGCTTCAAAATCAGTCCTACCAATGAACACCCAGGGCTGATCTCCTTTAGGATGGACTGGCTGGATCTCCTTGCAGTCCAAGGGACTCTCAAGAGTCTTCTCCAACACCACAGTTCAAAAGCATCAATTCTTTGGTGCTCAGCTTTCTTTATAGTCCAACTCTCCTTCCAGTGAATATTCGGGGTTGATTTCCTTCATGATTGACTAGTTTGATCTCCTTGCTATCCAAGGGACTCTCAAGAGTCTTTTCTAGCACCACAGTTCAAAGGTATCAGTTCTTTGGTGCTCAGCCTTCTTTATGGTCCAACTCTCACATTCATACATGACTACTGGAAAAATCATAGCTTTGACTATACAAATGTTTCTTGGCAAAGTGATGTCTCTGCTTTTTTAATATGCTGTCTAGATTGGTCATAGCTTTCCTTCCAAGGCATGTGGTAGATCTTCAATATACAGTCATTGATTCAGCAGTGAATGAATAAAGAAATGAGTAAGGTGAAGTCGCTCAGCCGTGTCTGACTCTTTGCGACCCCATGGACTGTAACCTACTAGGCTTCTCCGTCTATGGGATTCTCCAGGCAAGAATACTGGAGTGGATTGCCATTTCCTTCTCCAGGGGATCGTCCCATCCCAGGTATTGAACCTGGGTCTCCCGCATTGGAGGCAGACGCTTTAACCTCTGAGCCACCAGGGAAGCTAAAGAAATGAGTAGATACCTCAAAATAATTTTACCAGAACTTATACCTGTCATCAGAATATGAGATGACTAATAACAGTTATCTCAGAGTGACCATTTGTGAGACAGGGTTCTAAGCCCTTCACATGTGGTAGCTCATTTAATCCCCACAATAGTCCTTTAAGGACAAATACTGTTATTATGGTTCCAATTTTATCCAAAGGGGGAACTGAGACACAGAGGCTGAGCTTCTATCCAGTGTGGGTATGTGGGATGTATCTTGTGATCACATGTGAAAGTGAACTGAAAGTGTAAGTAACTCAGTCGTGTCTGACTCTGTGCGACCCCATGGACTGCAGCGTACCAGGCACCTCTGTCCATGGGATTCTCCAGGCAAGAGTACTGGGATGGGCTGCCATTTCCTTCTCCAGGGGATCTTCCTGCACATATGGCTGATGCCTAAATTGTGAGCATCTTGAAGAACAGGTTCTCATTTTATATTTCACTTGATTTATTTTGAATTTTTAAATTATATTTATTTTTGGCCACACTCAGTGGCATGTGGGGTCCTGTGTTCCCCGACCAGGGATCGAACCTGTGCTCCTTATGTTGAAAGCACAGTCTTCACCACTGGACAACCAGGGGTCTCTATTTTGAATTTTTAAAATTATTTTTGTCTCTGGCACTCCTATTTTGCCTGGCATACAACAGAACATGAATGTTGCTGAGGGATTTTTTGACTTGGCCAACCTTTCAAGGACTCTCAGGGTGAAAGCTAGTCCGGTTTGGCTTTGTTCTTGGAATTTTTGTGTCGCTTTGGGGCATAAGGGGGATTTGTTAATTTTGGTTGGGAGCGTGTTTAGTGTGGCCTTGAGTGGTGCATCTTTACCTGCTTCTTCTCTACTGTCCTTGCTTCCTGGGTTGTGTGACTCAACCCCCATCCCATGGTTTGGAGCTGATCCCCTGGCCCTAGGGTCCTGGGGATGACAGGGATTCAGCAGGGGATAGAAAGTCCCCTGTGGAGGGGAAGGGGGCATCTCCCACCTCCTCCCTTTTCCCAGAAAAGTTCCAGGACAGGTGAAGTAAAACCTGGACCCCTGGGGCTGGTCTCCTGTGTTTTATGGATCTGCATATGTGCATTCTCAGTTGCTGAGTCTTGTCTGACTCTTCTGCCATCCCAGGGACTGTCTATGCCGTCCAGGTTCCTCTGTCTATGGAATTTCCCAGGCAAGAATACAGGAATGAGTTGCCATTCCCTTCTCCAGGGATCTTCCTGACCCAGGGATAGAACCCATGTCTCTTGCGTCTCCTGAACTGGCAGGCAGATTCCNATCTGGTCCCATCACTTCATGGGAAATAGATGGGGAAACAGTGGAAACAGTGTCAGACTTTATCTTTTTGGGGGCTCCAAAATCACTGCAGATGGTGATTGTAGCCATGAAATTAAAAGACTCTTACTCCTTGAAAGGAAAGTTATGACCAGCCTAGATAGCATATTGAAAAGGAGATATCACTTGGCCAACAAAAGTCCATTTGGTCAAGGCTATGGTTTTTCCTGTGGTCATGTATGGATGTGAGAGTTGGACTGTAAAGAAAGCTGAGTGCCAAAGAATTGATGCTTCTGAACTGTGGCGTTGGAGAAGACTCTTGAGAGTCCCTTGGAATGCAAGGAGATCCAGCCAGTCTGTTCTAAAGGAGATAAGTCCTGGGTGTTCATTGGAAGGAATGATGCTAAAGCTGAAACTTCAGTACTTTGGCCACCTCATGCAAAGAGTTGACTCATTGGAAAAGACTCTGATGCTGGGAGGGATTGGGGGCAGGAGAAGAAGGGGACAACAGAGGATGAGATGGCTGGATGGCATCACTGTCTTGATGGATGTGAGTCTGAGTGAACTCCGGGAGTTGGTGATGGACAGGGAGGCCTGGCGTGCTGCAGTCCATGGGGTCGTGAAGAGTCGGACACCACTGAGGGACTGAACTGAACTAACACTCTCCTGTATAACACAAATTAATATATTTAATAACTGGTGTTTTTATTTAGATATTCCATGAAGAAACGTTGACAAATTTCTTACAGTAATGACTTTCCCTTTCTCCTTTTTTAAGATAAATGTGAGGAACATGAAGAGAAAATTACATTAGTTTCACCTGCATATGAAATTGATGCTCGTTCGTGTCCTCTCATCACAAGTGTACACAAAGAGCCTATAACTTGGTATAAAAATGACAGCACAACAGCTATATCTACAGAAAGAGGATCCAGGATTCATCAGCACAAAGACAAGCTCTGGTTTGTTCCTGCTCAAGTGGAGGATTCAGGAGCTTACTATTGCTCGGTGAGGTAAGCAAGTGATAAATACATTACAAACATGTGATGTCTGTTCCTGCAATACTTCAGGACAGAAAAAAAAATTTTGTTTTAATCTATTTTGATTTATTTTAGAAATTCAACTTACTGCCTCAAAATTAAAATAGTGGTAGAGTTTGTGCAGCATGAACCTAACTTGTGTTACAATGAAAGAACTGTATTTACCCAGAGACTACTGACCGCGGGAGATGGACAACTTGTATGTCCTTACTTGGATTTTTTAAAAGATGAAAACAATGAGTTGCCCCAAGTACAGTGGTATAAGGTAATTTTGTATTACATATGGCCTTTTACTTCTCTAGCAAATAAAACAGTTTGCTCTCAGAGACAATAGGATAAATCCGCAAAGTAGTACTTTTTCATTTGGCAGATTGTTTGCTTTTGAGTGGTGAAACTTAATAGGACATTTAAAAAGTTTTATGATTGTGCTTAATTTGCACCTTAACTAAAAATTTACTTTCTGTCATTTTTGTTTAATAGGGTTCAGCTGAGAAAAGTACAGTGGGCATATAAGATGTTTAAAGATAAGGATGATTATAAATTTAGGGTTTTTTAAAGTGACTATTTGTTACAAAGTACATTATTTCATGTTTTATTATAAATATTAAGTGGTCCTTAGATAACTGTAGTGGTTTCTAAAACTGAAAAGTGATCAGCTAGCACTGCATGGCGTACATCATATTCTGGTATCTTTGATCTACCTGGCTTGTTGGAGCTTACATGCATAATCATTTTTTAGAGGTTTAAAAACACAAAACAATATCAGTGAAGAATGGAAGTATATCATTTTAAGAAACTGTAGTTAGCATTCTTTCCTCAAACATTTTTTTCTTACAAAGTAGATTTGTCTCCAGTTGTCTTCAAAGTGCCAGACTCATAGGCATAAAAATGTAATATCCTGGGAATATAATTATGACTTTGCCAAAAAAAAAAAAAAGCAAAATTAAAACTTCTGTGCAAAGACCTTTCTATTCACATATACATGAATGTGTGTTCTAGTCCGTTAGTCATATCTGACTATTTTCGACCCCATGGACTGTAGCCCACCAGGCTCATCTGTCCACAGTGTTTCCCAGGCAAGAACACTGGAGTGGGTTGCCCTTACATGAATGTAACTATGACTAATTGGTTTTCAATACTTCCTTTCCCCCTGTCTAGGATTGTAAACCTCTACTTCTTGACAGTGAAAACTTTACTGGAGTAACAAATAAGCTGATCATCACAAATGTGAACACAACACACAGTGGGCACTATATGTGTCTTGCATCATACACACACTTGGGAAAGCAGTATCGTGTCACCCGGGCGATAAAGCTGATTACTCTGGGTGAGTCCTAGCTGCAGTCCTTAGGAGTTTAAATCCAGGAAGGCCTAGAGACCGTGAGTAATATCACCTTCACTGTCTATAGAGGGACTAAGTCCAAGAGAAGCTTGAAGACTTGCTAGAGGTCACCTGGCTTCAGTTTTTGTTGCTTTATGCTATTTAAGTGTTTTCATTCCTATTTCAGACGCAGTGCTGATTAAACAGGCGGGATGAGCTGAGTTTTCCAGCTGAACTAGGAGGCTTGTTTTGGGGCGTGGCTAAAGATGGTTCTCTAGAGGCTTCAGGGACTCCTCTGGCTAGTACTGGGGAAAGGACAGTTCTGAGACCTCTCACCTGGGGAGTCTGGGTGTCTAGCAGTTGTTGATGGACCCTAACGGACCTTGAAATAAGTTACACTTTTTCAAAAACATCTTTTTATTTTGTATTGGAGTACAGCTAATTAACAACATTGTGATAGTCTCAGGTGCACAGCAAAGGGGCTAAGCCACACATATACATGGATCCATTCTCCCCCAAACTTCCGTCCAGGCTGCCACATGACACTGAGCAGAGGTCCCCGTGCTATACAGTAGGCCCTGTCCGTTATCCCCTTTAAATACAGCAGTGTGTATGCATCCATCCCAAACTCCCTAACTATCCCTTCCCTGCGTCCTTCCCCCCGGGTAACCGTAAGTTGATTCTCTAAGTCCCCACAGGGCTTCTTGGATTTCCTCCATCTGCATAAGCTACTCTTAAAATCAGTAAATGACTCTTCGTGGTTAAAAAGTAATCGATCCACAGTATGATGAGTACTCTGCTAGGGTCACTGAGGGAAGACCACAGGGGTGACAGCAAATATATATTTGATACATATTGTTGGTTGTCCATTTTAAATATATCCGATCCCCCATCCTCCCCCTTGGTGACCATAAGTTCATTCTCTAAGTCTATGAGTCTCTTTTTGTTTTGTAAGTTCCTTTCTGTCATTTCTTTTAGCTTGATGGGGGGATGTCATACGATATTTCCCCTTTACCGTCTGACTGAGTTCACTCAGTAGGACAATCTTTAGGTCCGTCTGTGTTGCTGAGAATGGCATTATTTCATTCTTTCTAATGGTGTGTAATATTCCATTGAATACATGTACCACAGCTTCTTTATCCATGGGTCAGCTCTTTGTTAACCTAGTCACGTAACTTCTCTAAGCCGGCTTCCTCCCCTGTAAGCAGATGCAAGCTTCCAAGGTGGTTGTGAACTGTGTTGTTGAAGAGTGCTAAGCTTGTAGTCATGTGCCTGGTGCCCAACAGCTGAGAAATGAATAGGTGCATGCCAGTTTTTCTTGTTAGTTATCCTGAGGCTGCTATTCACCATATTTCACATTAAAAACTATTTTAAAACAAAATAGAACAAATGCACCTTTATAAGTTACCCGGAGATGGGCAGAATGCTCAACCTTTCTCTCAATACTAGGATTTCCTAAGCTTTCAGTAATGTATGGAGAGGGTTATTCCCATGAACTTATGGTTACCAGAGGGAAAGAATAGGGGGTAGGGATAGTTAGGGAGTTTGGGAAGGACATATATATACTGCTATATTTTAAATGGATAACCAGCAAGAACCTACTGCATAGCACAGGGAAGTCTGCTCATGTTATGTAGCAGCCTGGATGGGAGGGGAGTTTGGAGGAGAATGGATACATGTGTATGGATGGCTGAGTCCCTTTGCTGTCCACTGAAACAATCAACATTGTTAATCAGCTTTACTCTGATATGAAATATAAAGTTAAATTTATCAAGCTGTTTACAAAAAAAAAAAGAGAGAGAGAGTAAAGTTACTCTAACCAGGACTTTCAAAAGTTAAAGCAGTCTATTAGTAATTATTCTGGGACAGCAGGCCTAATAGGGACTATCCCAGGTAAACCCAGATGATCATTTTTCAGATAGCTGTGTTTTCTCAATTCTACAATTATTTATTTTTTCCATAGGTTAATTGTGTTGTCTCAAAACTGATTCCTTGCCTACATCCTACAAGTATCAATGATTCCTAAATTACAGGAGTCCTGAGTCACAACCATCCTTAGCAGCACTTCCCTGGGGCGTTGTGTATCTCCCGTGTGTGTTTCTTGGGGTACTGCAGCCAGACCAGCAGACCAGATTTGAGGGAAAACAGGGTACTACAGAATTTTAAGAATTCAAATGGGTTTTAACTACTTTCAGACATCTTTTCTGATCCCTTATGTAGAAATAATATAATCAGGGGTGGGGTTCTATTTTGTTTCTCTTCTAATGGTGGATTTATAAATATTTATTGGGCATTTCCTATCTTCCAGGCACTTTCTAGGTATACATTAGGGAACAAGAGAGATAATATCCTGCACTGATGGAGCTAACAATTTTTTTAAGTACCAGAATGAATATTAGGCATTCAAATTTGGAGTTTCTCAGCTTTGGTCCCAGATCAACTCTTTAAGCCTATCTTCTTGAGAATAAGTGAAGTTGCTCAGTCGTGTCCGACTCTTTGCCACCCCACGGATGGTAACCTATCAGGCTCCGCGGTCCATGGGATTTTCCAGCAGTGGGCTGCCATTTCCTTTTCCAGGGGATCTTCCCAACCCAGGAATCGAACTTGGGTCTCCTGCATTGCAGACAGATGCTTTACCGTCTGAGCCACTAAAAGACAGATTAATTTCTGGAGATTCTTAGTGTTTTTCTGCCTACTTTACTAAAGTATGCCGAAATGTGTGGCATTCTTTGATAACTGTGGCTTTCACTCTTGGGTGACTTTCTGGTTAATAAAGCTCCATCCAGGGAAGCCACTTTGTTTTCCTTGATTTGCATGAAGAGATCCACTTGTCCGGAAACCCAGGGCCTGGTGATGTTTGTGGTCTTTTTTTCTGGTAGCACCAAACTCTGGGTTCAGAAGGGCCGAGGTGTTATGGTTTTGCTGTGGCCTCTGAGTCAGCCTCCTGCCTTCACAGAAGTCCTAGCCCTCTGTCTCCTGCCATGTATGCCTTGGCCCCTAGAGGCAGATGCTGTGTTGGATATATTAGTATTTGGTATATTTTGCCAAATGTCATCTTTGGAGATTCGAATCTATAAGAGACCTTGTGGGTTTTTTTCTTTCAGAGAAGTCCAGAAACACAATACCTGAGATTGTGAGTCCAGCTAATGAGACAATGGAAGTGGACTTGGGTAAGTGGGCTTCAATTAGAATATGCTGAAATCAGTATTTTTTTGAACTAGAGTAAGATAAACTGAACCTTTACTGCATACAACCCAAGCTGCTTAGTGCATGGATCTAAAGTTAGAGAGTGGCACAAGGTGTGTCTTGTTTCTTTGGATTTTTTGCCTCTTTTGGCAAACATCTAGCCACGTCTCATTGACTCCGCGTTACTTTTCTATGGACAGTTACTATTCATGAAGACATCAGCTAAAAAGCAAGTTCAGGGACTTGGCGGTGCAGCGGTTAAGACTTCACCTTACAATATAAGGGGTGTGGGTTCGATCCCAGGGAGGGGAGCTAAGATCTCACCTGCCTCGTGGCCAAAGAACCAGAACATAATACAGAAGCAATATTATAACAAATTCAATAAAGACTTTAAAAATGTTCCACATTAAAAAAAAATCTTAAAATACAAAGACCAAGTTCAATAGGCCTAGGAATAAGAAATGGAATATATTTGGTATAGGATGGATTTCTTCTCCTGAGAGAGTTAAACTTTTAGGGAGAAGACTAAGACTATAGGCCCAGAAGATAAATTACTCTAGAGAATTATTTTTCCAAGTTAGTGATAATGTTTTATTTCAAGAATAAAGACGTAATACTATAGGCATTCACATCTAAGCTGTGCAAAACAGTAGCAGCTAGGCATGTGTGGTTCTGTACATAGCCACACTAAATTTAAATTAAGTAAATTTAGTTTAATTAAATATTAGTCCCTCAGTCAAGGGCTGACTGGCTTAGATGTGACTACGTATTAGACAGCACAACTATAGAACGTTTTTGCCAACGCTGAAAGTTGTTGGAAACCACTGGTCCCAACATAAAAAACAGACTTTTCTTTTGTATCAGAGGATCAAAATTCAGGCTGGCATATAGAATTCTCTTCTGTAATAGTAACTGCATGAAGACAGAGAACAATTGTACAGAGATTAAAAGCTAAAATGTGTGACCTCTGAATTCTGTACTTGGCCAAGTTGTTCTTCATGTTGGAAGGTAATATACAGACATTCATAGATATAAACAAAGATATGAAAACTAAATATTGGCCACTAGAATTCAAAGCAGTGTTTTCAACCTTTTATTTCCCCNCCGTCTGAGCCACTAAAAGACAGATTAATTTCTGGAGATTCTTAGTGTTTTTCTGCCTACTTTACTAAAGTATGCCGAAATGTGTGGCATTCTTTGATAACTGTGGCTTTCACTCTTGGGTGACTTTCTGGTTAATAAAGCTCCATCCAGGGAAGCCACTTTGTTTTCCTTGATTTGCATGAAGAGATCCACTTGTCCGGAAACCCAGGGCCTGGTGATGTTTGTGGTCTTTTTTTCTGGTAGCACCAAACTCTGGGTTCAGAAGGGCCGAGGTGTTATGGTTTTGCTGTGGCCTCTGAGTCAGCCTCCTGCCTTCACAGAAGTCCTAGCCCTCTGTCTCCTGCCATGTATGCCTTGGCCCCTAGAGGCAGATGCTGTGTTGGATATATTAGTATTTGGTATATTTTGCCAAATGTCATCTTTGGAGATTCGAATCTATAAGAGACCTTGTGGGTTTTTTTCTTTCAGAGAAGTCCAGAAACACAATACCTGAGATTGTGAGTCCAGCTAATGAGACAATGGAAGTGGACTTGGGTAAGTGGGCTTCAATTAGAATATGCTGAAATCAGTATTTTTTTGAACTAGAGTAAGATAAACTGAACCTTTACTGCATACAACCCAAGCTGCTTAGTGCATGGATCTAAAGTTAGAGAGTGGCACAAGGTGTGTCTTGTTTCTTTGGATTTTTTGCCTCTTTTGGCAAACATCTAGCCACGTCTCATTGACTCCGCGTTACTTTTCTATGGACAGTTACTATTCATGAAGACATCAGCTAAAAAGCAAGTTCAGGGACTTGGCGGTGCAGCGGTTAAGACTTCACCTTACAATATAAGGGGTGTGGGTTCGATCCCAGGGAGGGGAGCTAAGATCTCACCTGCCTCGTGGCCAAAGAACCAGAACATAATACAGAAGCAATATTATAACAAATTCAATAAAGACTTTAAAAATGTTCCACATTAAAAAAAAATCTTAAAATACAAAGACCAAGTTCAATAGGCCTAGGAATAAGAAATGGAATATATTTGGTATAGGATGGATTTCTTCTCCTGAGAGAGTTAAACTTTTAGGGAGAAGACTAAGACTATAGGCCCAGAAGATAAATTACTCTAGAGAATTATTTTTCCAAGTTAGTGATAATGTTTTATTTCAAGAATAAAGACGTAATACTATAGGCATTCACATCTAAGCTGTGCAAAACAGTAGCAGCTAGGCATGTGTGGTTCTGTACATAGCCACACTAAATTTAAATTAAGTAAATTTAGTTTAATTAAATATTAGTCCCTCAGTCAAGGGCTGACTGGCTTAGATGTGACTACGTATTAGACAGCACAACTATAGAACGTTTTTGCCAACGCTGAAAGTTGTTGGAAACCACTGGTCCCAACATAAAAAACAGACTTTTCTTTTGTATCAGAGGATCAAAATTCAGGCTGGCATATAGAATTCTCTTCTGTAATAGTAACTGCATGAAGACAGAGAACAATTGTACAGAGATTAAAAGCTAAAATGTGTGACCTCTGAATTCTGTACTTGGCCAAGTTGTTCTTCATGTTGGAAGGTAATATACAGACATTCATAGATATAAACAAAGATATGAAAACTAAATATTGGCCACTAGAATTCAAAGCAGTGTTTTCAACCTTTTATTTCCCCCTTTTTTCTTCCCCTGTAGCACCTAACAGGACATTTTTTCCCAATCCTCTTTACTTTCTCAGATATTTAATGCCCAGATATGAACTCTGGCACTTTAGAGGACTGCAGACCATTGCAGTAGATAAGCTTTTCTTGCTCTCCTCACTAAGAAGCACATTTTTCCCTGTTGAGAAGGCATGCTCTGGGAATGTGTACTTAAGAGTTCTCTCTAAAACCTAGATTAGATCTCTCTAAAACCGAGATCTAAAAATAACAACTGCATTCAGTCTCTCCTTTGTGTCCGACTCTTTGTGACCCCATGGACTGCAACATGCCAGGCTTCCCCGTCCATCACCAACTCCTGCAGGTTATTCAAACTCATGTCCATCGAGTTGGTGATGCCATCCAACCATCTCATCCTCTGTTGTCCCCTTCTCCTCCCTCCTATATTACATTAGAAATAATTATTTTAATATATCACACTGATCAGAGGCCCGGTCACCATAGCACAAGGTTATGCTATAGTCGGGCTTTTATTTGATAAGATTTCACATTAATTACCAATAAAATGACTTAGAAAAATAGGGACAGAGGGATACTTTCTGCACTTGATTTGCAACCCCATGGACTATAGCCTGCCAATCTCCTCTGTCCATGGGATTTCCCAGTCAAGAATCCTTGAGTGGGTTGCCAATTCCTTCTCCAGAGGACCTTCCCAACTGAGGGATCAAACCTGTGTGTCCTACTTGGCAGGCAGCTTCTTTCCCACTGAGCCACCTAGGAAGCCCTCTGCACTTGATAAATAACATTAATTCAGACCAGTCATCACCAGCATTTTTAATTGTGAAACACTATAGTGTTAAGCCTTATACAGGTCTCGATTTTCTTATTGAAGTCAAGAGTGAGACTAAGCTGCCCACATGAACAGTTAACTGTTACTTATAACAGTTACTATAACAGTTAACAATTACTTAACTTGTTCCAAAAGTGCCCACTAATGCAAAGATTAAAGAACCAAGGCTTGCTGACTGCAGGGAAGAAAAGAACTTTGTTTTCCGATTGTATAATTACGTACCTATAAATTTCAAGAGAACTGGGGAAAGTTAGAATAATTATTGTATTAACTGGCCAGATATAAAATTAATATACTGTATTAATTTAGACTTTAGTAAAAGCCTAAATTAATTAGTAGTATTAGACTTTAGCAAAACCCAGCAAGTAAACATAACAAGAAAAGAGATCCTATTGCAACAGAGCTGTCTATAAAGTATCTTAGCAAAATCTTTAGAAACTATATTAGATTTATAAGGGAGAAAAAAGCCATCCAAACAAAAAAAAGTACCCCCAATCTCTGACTTATAAACCTCAAAAAATTGAGGATAACATTTCATAATGAACATGTACAGGCATATTCATTGGTATATCAATCATTAAAAATTAGGAAATTATGTGAGAAGATATTAAGAGGTAGCAAGAATACACAGAAGAACTGTACAAAAAAGATCTTCATGACCCAGATAATCACGATGGTGTGGTCACTCATCTAGAGCCAGACATCCTGGAATGTGAAGTCAAGTGGGCCTTAGAAAGCATCACTACGAACAAAGCTAGTGGAGGTGGTGGCATTCCAGTTGAGCTATTTCAAATCCNGGGCAGGAGGAGAAGGGGACAACAGAGGATGAGATGGCTGGATGGCATCACGGACTCGATGGATGCGAGTCTGAGTGAAGTCCAGGAGTTGGTGATGGACAGTGAGGCCTGGCGTGCTGGGATTCATGGGGTCGCAGAGTCAGACACGACTGAGCAACTGAACTGAATAGGAAAGGAGCTTGTCATAATATGTCTGTATGATGGAATACTAAACCGCATTGAAATAGCCCCTTTTGGAAGGCTGATTATGTGAGCCGAAATTATCAATAGAGTAGATGATAATGCCCCATTTTAAAAGCTGCACAGTATACAGAAAGGTAAGGAATAAGACACATGGAGTTACTAATCATGGTCATCTCTCAGTGGTAGATGTAAGAGCAATTTCTTTTCCTTTCTTATACTTTAAAATTTTTATTCGACAGTAATTTGTTAATCTAGATGGACCAGAGTCCATTAATGTTATGATTTAAAAATACATTGCTTTGCAGGATCCTGGCTTCAATTGATCTGCAATGTTACTGGCCGGCTAAGTAACTATGTCTACTGGAAGTGGAATGGGTCAATGATTAGTACATATACTCCTGTGCTAGAGGAAGACTTTATCATGTAAGTATGCCAGGAGTCAGTTGTGCCCTAGACAAACTGTGGTATTAAATTCCAAGGGTAGCAAGGGTTGGCTTCTCTGGTGGCTCACTTGTAAAGAATCTGCCTACAATGCAGAAGATGCAGGTTCAATCCTTGGGTTGAGAAAATTCCCTGGAGGAGAAAGTAGTAACTCACTCCAGTGTTCTTGCCAGGGAAATCCCATGGACAGGGACCCCAGGGGGTTACAGTCCATGACTGAGTGGCTAAATAACAAAGCAAGGGTTAGTACCAAGGATGAGTGGTCACTGTGCTTAGTTGCTGTGACCCTGTGGACTGTACCCCACCACGCTCCTCTGTTCATGGGATTTTCCAGGCAAGAATACTGGAGTGGTTTGCCATTTCCTTCTCCAAGTGGTCTTTGATTGACCCTTGAGTTTTGCTAAGCTAAGTAGGATTCATAAGATCTTGTACAATACAGGTGAACTACATGTTATTATGGTACCAATTCCAGACCACTTGGAAGGCTTTCTCTTAAATTCAGTTAAAAATTGCAACATTCCAATGATACAATCATCCTGAATTTCACTTCATGTCATTTCATTTTTAAAGTTGTTTAGAGAAGACTCATGAAATGTAACCAAGAATTAAAGCACGCCCCTGCTCAAGTCTCTGATGGCTTTCTGTCACTTCTCCAGGGAGAAACTCCCAGCCCTTAGCATCACCTGGGAACCTTGCCCACCTGTCTCGATCTACTCTTATTTCATATATTCCCTGTGTCCCATGGAGCCCAGAATGCCTGTATCCCCATTTTTCTTTTTGGAAGCTGGTCATTTTGGTTTGATTTTTCTCTGCTAGTAAGTGGTCCCAGAGCTATCAAATATCAGATCAGTGTGCTGCTTACAGCCTTATTCTTACACCTGTGCTTTAGGCTGGTGATTCTTACTACTGCAGTTTATGTGACAAAGAGATAAACCAGGTAAATGTATTGTTTCTATAATTGATGCCATCTATACAATTTTACTTACTGTTTTGAACAGGGTGGAGAATCCTTTAAACAGAAGAAGGAGTACAGTCCTTGCACGGCTTAATATTTCATCAGTGGAAAGTAAATTTTTCCTGCATCCATTTACCTGTTTAGCCAAGAATACAGAAGGAATAAGCACAGCATATATACAACTAATACATCCAGGTAAACAAGAGAGTCGTTTATTTGAAATGCAGTTTTGTTTTCCCATGGTAAGATACCATGACCTTGAGGTTTGCCATGCCATTTCCTCTGCCCACAATGCTCTTAGATTCCTTTTAACCTGGGGACTTCCATTCACTGTACATCTCAGGTGAACTGTATCTTCTGTGAAGTTTCTTTGTCCTACTTTCCTTCTCTTAATGCATCTCTAGCCCCAAAAGATAAGGTGTTAGGGCCTCAGTTATGTATTTCCATATCTATCTTACTTAGTTTTCTTTACGTGATTGTAAGTTCTATGATAATGCAGACAATTGCTAATCATTCTATTTCCAGAGCTAGTTAGCAACTTAAGTCTGATCATCAGTTCAGTTAAGTCACTCAGTCGTGTCCGACTCTTTGCGACCCCATGGGCTGCAGCACGCCAGGCTTCCTTGTCTATCACCAACTCCCGGAGCTTATTCAAACTCATGTCCATAGAGTCAGTGATGCTGTCCAACCATCTCATACTCTGTTGTCCCCTTCTCCTCCTGCATTCAGTCTTTCCAGCATCAGGGTCTTTCCAAATGAGTCAGTTCTTCATATCAGGTGGCCAAAGTATTAGTTTCAGCTTTAGCATCAGTCCTTCCAATGAGTGTTCAGACTTANTCCCGGAGCTTATTCAAACTCATGTCCATAGAGTCAGTGATGCTGTCCAACCATCTCATACTCTGTTGTCCCCTTCTCCTCCTGCATTCAGTCTTTCCAGCATCAGGGTCTTTCCAAATGAGTCAGTTCTTCATATCAGGTGGCCAAAGTATTAGTTTCAGCTTTAGCATCAGTCCTTCCAATGAGTGTTCAGACTTATTTCCTTTAGGATGGATTGGTTGGATCTCCTTGTAGTCCAAGGGACTCTCAAGAGTCTTCTCCAACACCACAGTTCAAAAGCATCAATTCTTTGGTGCTCAGCTTTCTTTATGGTCCAACTCTCATATCCATACATGACTACTGGAAAAACCATAGCTTTGACTAGATGGACCTTTGTTGGCAAAGAAATCTCTCTGCGTTTTAATATGCTGTCTAGGTTGGCTATAACTTTTCTTCCAAGGAGTGTCTTTTAATTTCATAGCTTCAGTCACCATCTGCAGTGATTTTGGAGCCCCCCAAAATAAAGTCTCTCACTGTTTCCATTTTTCCTCATCTGTTTGCCAGGAAGTAATGGGATGGATGCCATGATCTTCGTTTTCTGAATGTTGAGTTTTAAGCCAACCTTTTCACTCTCCTCTTTCACTTTCATCAAGTGGCTCTTTAGTTCTTCACTTTCTGCCATAAGGGTGGTGTCATCTGCATATCTGAGGTTATTGATATTTCTCATGGCAATCTTGATTCCAGCTTGTGATTCATCCAGTCCAGCATTTCACATGATGTACTCTGCATAGAAGTTAAATAAGCAGGGTGACAATATACAGCCTTGACGTACTCCTTTCCTGATTTGGAACCAGTCTGTTGTTCCATGTCCAGTTCTAACTGTTGCTTCTTGACCTGCATATTGATCATCCTAAGTGCCTAATGAATATATTTTTAGGTAAACAATTCCATGATGGAGGCACAGGGGAAGCCAAAATATCTACTTTCCAGAGAGGATGTCAGAAGTTACTGGTTTTCATACATTGTATAATCAAACATAATATTGACAGTATTTGTGTTCCAGCTCATGGATTCATTTTTCTGTCTCGTTTATTCTACCATTGACTCCTTCTAGTGTATTTTTCATTGCAGTTATGGTATCCTTCTGCTCTGTTGGGTTGTTAAAACTTCTTGTAACTTCTCACTCTGTACATCCACCCTTTCCCTGAGTAGAACTTTATGATCTTTACGATCAGTATACTGAACACTTTCTTGGGTAGACTGCCTATCTCCACTTCAGTTAGTTGTTTTTCTAGGTGAAGGGTTTTATCATGCTCCTTTGTCCAGAATGTATTACTTTGCTGTCTCCTTTTGCGTAGATTCTATTTGAATTTTTGTGTATATGAAAGGTTATGTTTCTTGACCTTGGAGAAGTGGCCTCTATAGGGAACATTCTATTGTCCCATCAGTACGCCTCCCTCTCATCACCCAAGGGCCAGGGGCCATGGTCCCAGGGTAGGTCCTGACCTGTTTGCGTGCTCAGTTCCACAGGCTGTGAGATGCCAGTTTTCTTGTGTCTGCTCTCTGGTGGGTGAGGCTGGTTTAGAGGCTTGTTCAGGCCTCCTGTTGGGTGGAGCTATGTCTTGCCCTTCTGCAGGAAAACAGAGGCAAGACACTCTTTGACTTACATCACGGCAATATTGGACTTCCTTGGTGGCTCAGTGGTAAAGAATATGCCTGCAGTGCAGGAGAAGTGAATTTGATCCCTGGGTGGGGAAGATCCCCTGGAGAAGGAAATGGCAACCCACTGCAGTATTCTTGCCTGGAGAATCCCATGGATGGAAGGAGCTTGGCAGACTACATACAGTCGGTGGGGTCACAGGAGTCGGACGTGACTGAGAAATATTATTTCCACCACCACAGCAATATTATTTCTGATCCATTTTCTAGATAAAGTAAATAAAAACAAAGCCAAATGGGACCTAATTAAACTTAAAAGCTTTTGTACAACAAATGAAACTATAAACAAAATGAAAAGATAACTTATAGAGTTAGAGAAAATATTTGTAAATAATGTGACTAGAAAGGGATTAATCTCCAGTTATACAACTCGATAACAACAAAAACCCAGTCAAAAAATGGGCAGAAGACCTAAATAGACATTTGNCGTTTTCTGAATGTTGAGTTTTAAGCCAACCTTTTCACTCTCCTCTTTCACTTTCATCAAGTGGCTCTTTAGTTCTTCACTTTCTGCCATAAGGGTGGTGTCATCTGCATATCTGAGGTTATTGATATTTCTCATGGCAATCTTGATTCCAGCTTGTGATTCATCCAGTCCAGCATTTCACATGATGTACTCTGCATAGAAGTTAAATAAGCAGGGTGACAATATACAGCCTTGACGTACTCCTTTCCTGATTTGGAACCAGTCTGTTGTTCCATGTCCAGTTCTAACTGTTGCTTCTTGACCTGCATATTGATCATCCTAAGTGCCTAATGAATATATTTTTAGGTAAACAATTCCATGATGGAGGCACAGGGGAAGCCAAAATATCTACTTTCCAGAGAGGATGTCAGAAGTTACTGGTTTTCATACATTGTATAATCAAACATAATATTGACAGTATTTGTGTTCCAGCTCATGGATTCATTTTTCTGTCTCGTTTATTCTACCATTGACTCCTTCTAGTGTATTTTTCATTGCAGTTATGGTATCCTTCTGCTCTGTTGGGTTGTTAAAACTTCTTGTAACTTCTCACTCTGTACATCCACCCTTTCCCTGAGTAGAACTTTATGATCTTTACGATCAGTATACTGAACACTTTCTTGGGTAGACTGCCTATCTCCACTTCAGTTAGTTGTTTTTCTAGGTGAAGGGTTTTATCATGCTCCTTTGTCCAGAATGTATTACTTTGCTGTCTCCTTTTGCGTAGATTCTATTTGAATTTTTGTGTATATGAAAGGTTATGTTTCTTGACCTTGGAGAAGTGGCCTCTATAGGGAACATTCTATTGTCCCATCAGTACGCCTCCCTCTCATCACCCAAGGGCCAGGGGCCATGGTCCCAGGGTAGGTCCTGACCTGTTTGCGTGCTCAGTTCCACAGGCTGTGAGATGCCAGTTTTCTTGTGTCTGCTCTCTGGTGGGTGAGGCTGGTTTAGAGGCTTGTTCAGGCCTCCTGTTGGGTGGAGCTATGTCTTGCCCTTCTGCAGGAAAACAGAGGCAAGACACTCTTTGACTTACATCACGGCAATATTGGACTTCCTTGGTGGCTCAGTGGTAAAGAATATGCCTGCAGTGCAGGAGAAGTGAATTTGATCCCTGGGTGGGGAAGATCCCCTGGAGAAGGAAATGGCAACCCACTGCAGTATTCTTGCCTGGAGAATCCCATGGATGGAAGGAGCTTGGCAGACTACATACAGTCGGTGGGGTCACAGGAGTCGGACGTGACTGAGAAATATTATTTCCACCACCACAGCAATATTATTTCTGATCCATTTTCTAGATAAAGTAAATAAAAACAAAGCCAAATGGGACCTAATTAAACTTAAAAGCTTTTGTACAACAAATGAAACTATAAACAAAATGAAAAGATAACTTATAGAGTTAGAGAAAATATTTGTAAATAATGTGACTAGAAAGGGATTAATCTCCAGTTATACAACTCGATAACAACAAAAACCCAGTCAAAAAATGGGCAGAAGACCTAAATAGACATTTGTTTTCAAAAAAGACATATAGATGGCCAACAGGCATATGGAAAAATGTTCAACATCAATAATTAATAGAGAAATGCAGATCAGAACTACAATAAACTATCACTTCCCTCTGGTCAGAATGAAAGTCACTCAGTCGTGTTCAACTCTTTACAACCCCATGGACTATACATTCTGTGGAATTCTCCAGGCCAGAATACTGGAATGGGTAGCCATTCCCTTCTCCAGGGGATCTCTTCTTCAGGGGATCTTCCCAACCCAGGGATCGAACCCAGCTCTCCCTCATTGCAGGCAGATTCTTTATCAGCTAAACTATCAGGGAAGCCCTACCAAAGGAGACGGAGAGGGATAAATTAGGAGGTTGAGATTAACATGTACACATATATATATATATAAAACAGATAACCAACAAGAACCTACTATATATAGCAAATACTATATACTCAGTATTTTGTAATAACCTATAAGGGAAAGAAAATCTGAAAAAAAGTGTATATGTTGTTTAGTTTCTAAATCGTGTCCAGATCTTTTGTGATCTCATGGACTGTAGCCAGCCAGGGTCCTTCCAAACTCAGGGATCAAACCTGTGTCTTCTACAGTGGCAGGCAAATTCTTTACCTCTGAGCCACCAGGGAAGCCAGGAAAAGTGTATACAAACACACATACACACACACATATATATAACTTAATTGCTTTGCTGTATGCCTGAAACAACATTATAAATAAACTATACTTCAATAAATAATTTTAAAGTGTGTGAAACATTTTAAGATAATTTATAGTTGAATTAAAATATTTATGAATGTATACATGGAAAAAAAAAGAACCTATGGACAAACTATTAGGCTTAGTAAATGAATTTAGAAATATCACTAGTGAAAGTTAGTCACTCAGTCATGTCTGACTCTTTGTGACCCCGTGGACTGTAGCCAGCCAGGCTCCTCTACTACCCTTGGAATTCTCCAGGCAAGAATACTGGAGTGGGTTGCTATGTATGTGTATATATAGTATTTCTGTGTAATCTTTAAATAGCAACAATGAAGAAATAGAACTTAAGTTTAAAAAAAATAGCATTTATAATAGCATCAAAACTATCAAATACTTAGGAATAAATGCAGCAACAGTTGTTCAAAATCTGATACAAACTAAAAATAATTACTGAGATAAAGACCGAATAGATGGAGGGATAAATAACCATAGATTGAAAGACTCAGTATTATAAATACTCTAGTTCCCCTCAAATTAATCTGTACATTGAAAGCAGTTCCAATCAAAATCTTAGCAGTATTTGTGCAGGTGTGGGTGTGTGTTTGTGTGGGCATGTTGTTGTGGGTGTGTTTATTCTAAAAGTCATATTGGAAATGTCAAGGGCCCAGAATAGTTAAGGTGGTCTTGAATAAAAACAGTCTGGGAGATTTACACATCAGATAAGATGATCTTGTACAAAGCTACAGCTGGGGACTTCCCTGGTGGTCCAGTGGTTAAGAATCTGCCTTGCAATGCAGGGGACACGGGTTGGATCATGGTTGGGGAACCAAGATCCCACATGCTGTGGAGCAACCAACCCCAAGCACCACAACTAGAGAGGCTGTGTGCTGCACCTAAGACCCGACACAGCCCAATAAATAAATAAATATTTTAAAAGCTGCAATAATTGAGTATAAATGTGAACTATCAGTTAGGCCAATCGGACATTAGTCTACCTTGATTTCCACTTCATACCCAGTTTAACTGCCGGTGGGTCAGTTAAATAAATTGGAAAAACAAAATAACAGTTTTTAGACTCTCTTTCCTGGTTGTCTCCTTGGTCCCTGATGTTTAGAAGGCTCTTTCTTTCTCTGCCCTCCTCCCCCGTACCTCTCTGCTAGACTCCGGGGTCATCAGCTGAATAACTAGCCTGTGGAGCTGGGAGAATGTGGAGTGTGAAACACTGTCTGGCAGTCCTACACTCTTCTTCCTCTAGTCTACCACTTTTTCTACCTGACTCTCCTACTTTTGTAGAACGTTTGTAGGCATCTGAGTGACTTTGACTTTACTCATATTCCTATGGAGTGCTCTATCTTATGGTCTTTGGTGTTTTTTCTATGTATTGCATCCTACTTAAGTGGAAATTAAATACAGTGCACCTTAGTTTTATACAGTATCCATCCTCAATGCCTTTGTAGATTAGTATCCTTTAATAGGGGCCTCCCTGGTGGCTCAGTGGTAAAGAATCTGCCTGCAAATGCAAGAGCCGCAGATTTGATCCCTGGGTTGGGAAGATCCCCTGGAGAAGGAAATGGTAACCCACTCCAGTATTTTCACCTGGGAAATCCCATAGACAGAGGAGCCCGGCAGGCTATAGTCCATGGGGTCGCAAAGGAGTCAGTCCTGACTTAGCAACTAGATAACAACAACAACAAAAATCCATTAATGAGATACGGTAACGAATGAGTTAATACTGTCTGGAATTTGGACTTACAGGCCGATCCCAAACATGGTTTCTCTGGGATGGTAATGTTTAATTTGCTGTGCTCAGTTTTTAAGTCCTTTGGATTCTAATGTGCTTTTCCCTCGTCTCTGCTGTAGTCCCTGATTTCCAGAAGCCTACAGTTGGTATATTCGTCATGTTAACATTGGTAATTACATGCTCTCTTTGCATCTACAAAGTCTTCAAGGTTGACATTGTGCTTTGGTACAGAGATTCCTTCTATGATTTCCTCCCAAAAAAAGGTACAATTTTGTATTTTATGTAGTATTTTCCTGAGAAAGTGGGGGTAGTTAAGAGGGTTTTAATTCAAATTTTTAAATGAAATGTGGTCCATACAAAATAATGTAATTATACTTAATTATAGTTTCATAACTGAATAGACTGAATAGTATTAATATTTTCTAAGTTACTGCTCTGGTGTTCATAGTGGTGGGATAGCCTGGCATTTAGAGCATCTGCTTAGAAATCCAGTTATTCAGAAGCCACGGTTGAAGACTTGCTGTGTGCTAGGTAGCACAGAGATCACCCCGTTATCTGCCATAAGATGAAAGAAATGACTCAGTTTTCATGCACCAGGGAAGCATTTTCTATTTTGTTTAAACCTCAGAAAAAATTACTATTCCACTAATATATGGGCTTCCCTGGTGGCTGTGTGGTATAGAATCTGCCTGCCAATGCAGGAGAAACAGGTTCGATACCTGGGTTGGGAAGATCCCCTGGAGAAGAAAATGGCAACCCACTCCTGTGTTCTTGCCTGGAGAATCCCACGGACAAAGGAGTCTAGTGGGCTACAGTCCATGGGGTCACAAAAAGAGTCAGACACAACTTAGTGCCTAAACAGTAACACTAATACATAAAAGGAAGAGTGGCTAGAATTCAGGACTGAGACATTTGAGTAACATAAGAACAAGGAAATGGAGAGAGTTTCATACTAGGCAGGTGAAGAACCTTTCCATATGGGAAATCTTTCCATATGGGGCACCTTTGAATAATATAAGAACTTTGCAGTGAAACACAATAAAAAGAAATTTGTTAGAGGTGAACACTTTAAAAAGACATTATACTTCTTGGTATTGTTGCTGCATACCATTGTATACAAAATTAGTAATTCACTATAAAATGATGTTTGTGATATTGACTTTACCAAATCTCATTTTTTCTTTTGGTTCTAAAGCTATTGCATTTTCTCTTTTAGTTTCAGATGGAAAGACATATGATGCATACATACTATGTCCAAAGACCCCTGGGGAAGGGTCCACCTGTAACTCAGATATCTTTGTGTTTAAAGTCATGCCTGAGGTCTTGGAAAAACAGTGTGGCTATAAGTTGTTCATCTGTGGCCGAGATGACTACGTTGGGGAAAGTATGTATGCAGTGGAAAGAAGTATTTTGTATAACTAACTGAATTACTAAAGTTGGGTTTCCTGTCTCTGGAAGACTGCAGCCTGGGTTTACATACTTGACAACTTGAAGAGCCTCTTAAGTGGGACTTCCCTGGTGGCTCGGCGGTAAAGAACCTTCCTGCCAATGCAGGAGATGCGAGTTCAATCCCTGGGTCAGGAAGATCCCCTGGAGGGGAGAATGGCAACCCTTTCTAGGATTCTTACCTGGGGAATCCCATGGACAGAGGAGCCTGGTGGGCTTCAGTCCAAAGGGTCAAAAAGAGTCAGACACGACCGAGAGACCAAACAAGAACAGCGTTAGTGGCACATGATGATTTTCATACTAAATGCAAAGTGTTTACTTTTCTCATACTCTATTGGGGCAACAATTAACTAAATTTTATTTCCTTTTGCAGAACTTAACTAGTTAGATCTAGTAGTTACTTTACAACTGATGGTAAAATAGGAGTGATGTAGATCCAGTGGTTTAGCAAGAAAGTTGATAAAATTTATTCTTAAAGTACTCCTACTCTGACATGAAATACTCACCTTTTGCGGGTGAGTGTTTGAGCTCTTCTGTAAAATGAGAAACTCCGTCAATTTTAAGGCAAGAAGAAAGAGTATCGGGAGACAGAGGTGATGGGGTGGGAAGAGCCTTGAGGGGTCATGGTTCTGGAGGGAAGGGTTATAGGTTGAAAGCTTACTTACTGTGCTGTGTCTCCTCTTTTTCAGGCATTGTTGAGGTTGTTAATGAAAATGTAAAGAAAAGCAGAAGACTGATTATCATTTTGGTCCCAGAAACGTCAGGATTCAGCTGGCCGGGGAGTTCATCTGAAGAGCAGGTGGCCATGTACAATGCTCTCATTCAGGAAGGAATTAAAGTCGTCCTGCTGGAGCTGGAGGAGATTCCAGACTATGAGAAAATGCCAGAATCCATTAAATTCATTAAGCAGAAGCAGGGGGTCATACGCTGGTCAGGGGACTTTAGAGAGGGGTCGCAGTCTATGAACTCGAGATTTTGGAAGAAGGTCAGGTACCACATGCCAGTCCAGCGGCAGCGGCGTTTATCCAAGCACCAGCTGCTGTCCCCGGCCACTCTGCTGGACTCTAAGGAGAAACGACCCATGGAGGTCCACGTGGAGAAGCTTGGCTGAGAGTTCCTTGGTGACTCCTGTCTTCGGGCACTGCAGGCTGGGCCTCACTGACTTGCACAGTCATCCAACATACCTGTTTAGTCCCTTATCCCTGAGGTCACCTGGGACCGGATTAAGGGAGCAGGATGTGGCGACAGTTGCTCTGTGGCCAGGGCAACTCCAGGCAGAGGGCTTGGGAAGTCCTTTAACAAGGCGCTGGATGCCCTGTCTGAATGTTTGAACTGCTGAGAAAAGGTGCTGGGCAGCAAACCAGAGGCATGAACATGCAGGTAATATTCACCATCTATAGACAGATTAAGGAAGTCTCCCAGGGTCTGAGGGCAGGGCTGTGGCCCAGTCTGGGCACAGCAGGCCCTCGAGTGGTTCTCCTGGGCATTGCTACAGGCAGACTAAGACCTGTCCTTCCCAGAGGATGCAGAGCATTCTTGGAGAACTCTCCATCTGCCTTGCATCTCCCATACCTCTCGACAGACAGCTGGCAGTCACTTTCCAAAGATGGAATTTCATTTCATGGAACCTTTAAAACTGTCATTTCAATGAGCAAAGGAATTCCCCTGACTCTTAAGGGTCTGAAATCACCTTAGCTTTCTGCAGAAGAGTGAGAATTTTGAGAGCAAGAATAGCAGAGAATGGACCCACCTCTTACTGCCTTCCCCCTGCAGTGACCACTTGGTCCCACCTCACTCTTCTGCCTATTCCTGGACCCGTCACTTCTCTGGAAGGTCCACTTCCAAACTCACCTCCTCCTCTCACTCTATCACACACATGCCCCACAGATGAAACATCTTTCTACGTTGCTTGGATCTTAAAATGCCCTTACCAGACCGCCTTCGTGGGCTCCTCCTGGGTCAGGAGCGAAAGCCCACTTCCGCCCATGAGCATCTCCCCACTGCCCTACACAGCCCGACACCTCTTAGTCCTGCTCTGCGCATGCCCAAATCGTTCACCTTCACACCTGTCCCCAGCCTCCCTCCACCTCTGCCTCTCCTTCCCGTCTCCTCTGACCAGAAATCCTCTTCACATTTTCTCTAGCTGACCCCAATTTTATTAAAACTCAAAATTTACTCCAAGTCCCTTTCCCCAAGAAACTGCCGTCAGGCACTTGTTCTTTTTCTTTCAATCTGGTTATACTTAGGCTCTCTCTGCAGGAACTTGCTTCTGTCTCCAGCTCCAAGCCCTGTTCTCTGCAGAAAAGGCAGGGGTGTCTCTTTGTTGGCAGTGCCTTCGGAAGAAATTTGCACACATAATGTAGACTGTTGTAATGCTTTACTGTTTAAAAATCTCCACGGGTTATCTTATTTTTTGAAAACCTCTGTTCAGTTTCCTTTTAACCTTTTCCTTTCAGGCTTTCCCCATTAATTAGATTTTACTGCATAATCTGATGGGAATTTTTCTTCTTGGTCAGTGTGAGTGTTTAAGAAAAGTTTGCAAGTATAGTGAAGTATTATTCCATTTCCAGTTGTTAAAACTGGCTTAGCAGAATTTTTATTTTCCCCCTTCTGCCTCTATTTGCAGTAAAAGAGAGTATTGAGCCATTTTTTAATGAGTTTTTTGATAAATTATATTTGTACTGGTTAATGATTTAAAAAAAAAACCTTGTTTGTATAATTCTGCAGCAGATACCAAATATTTTTATATAGAAAGACACCAGATTCATGTACAGCACGTATCATTGATCAATGGACTGTACTTATTTTCCAATAAAATTTTCAAAACCTAGTATTGATTGTTCTCCTTCAAATCTGTTTCTTTGCCGGCTCTCTCCTGAGTTTACCTGCGTGCTCCCAGGTCGGGTGGAGAGTGAGGACACCTTCTTCCTGGGGAGGTCAGAGGTCATTAGCTGAGGGCTGACTCCCCTTTGTAGCCTCAGCTGTATTCCGTCTGTTTGCTTGTTCCTAAAATAGATTAAATATGAGTCTTATTAATATATTACCAGTCCAAAACTCATAGGGGCAACATTTGTATAGACTTTTACATCTTTTTTTTTTTTTTTTTTTTGCTTTTTACAAAAAACTATATTGGAGTATAACCAATTAACAATGTTGTGATAGTTTTAGGTGGACAGTAAGGGGACTCAGCCGTACATACACATGTATCCATTTTCCCCCAAACTCCCCTCCCTTCCATGCTGATATGACATTGAGCAGAGTCCCCTGTGCTATACAGTAGGTCCTTGTTGGTTATCAATTTTAAATATAGAAGTGTGTACCTGTCCATCCCAAACTCCTTAACTTCCCCCACCATAAGTTTGTTCTGTAAATCTGAGTCTGTTTCTGTTCTGTAATTAAGTTC
The DNA here is from genome assembly GCA_006410735.1 of Raphicerus campestris. Classification (NCBI taxonomy): domain Eukaryota; kingdom Metazoa; phylum Chordata; class Mammalia; order Artiodactyla; family Bovidae; genus Raphicerus; species Raphicerus campestris. The sequence goes on from SJYW01008672.1 coordinate 1,066,128, forward strand.
ATTTGTATCATTTCTTTTTAGGTTCCACATATAAGGTATGTCATAACATATTTGTCTTTCTCTGTCTGACTTACTTTACACGGTATGACAATCTCTAGGTCCATCCATGTTACTACAAATGACATTATTTTGTTCTTTTTAGTGGCTGAGTACTATTCCATTGTATATATGTACCATATTTTTTTTTATCCATTCCTCTTAGACTTACATCTCACAAAAAGTTTTTATTTATTTTTCTCCTTTGACCCAAGAGCCTAACAAATCAACAGATTTCATATCCAAGTGTGAGCTGTAATGTTCGCGAGCTCTAAGGATCAGGGCGCCTTTCACAGCTGATCAGTGCAACTTTCCTCTTACCCTGAGGCTGTCCTAACAAGCAGATGGTGCTGTGAGCACCCGAGGAGAAGGGCAGAGGTGGCAGGTCCCCTTAAAGTCCACAGGGTCAAGCAGATGGCCTGTCCTCAGGGAATGGTAGCATTGTCTCTAGTAATTCTGTGAATAAACTTGGTTTCTCCAATCATATTGAAATATGCAAACAGAGTGGATAATCAAGATTGCGGGGAGAAATAGCAATCACCTCAGATATGCAGATGACACCACCCTTATGGCAGAAAGTGAAGAGGACCTAAAAAGCCTCTTGATGAAAGTGAAAGAGGAGAGTGAAAAGGTTGGCTTAAACCTCAACATTCAGAAAATGAAGATCATGGCATCAGGTCCCATCACTTCATGGGAAATAGATGGGGAAACAGTGGAAACAGTGTCAGACTTTATTTTTGGGGGTTCCAAAATCATTGCAGATGGTGATTACAGCCATGAAATTAGAAGATGCTTACTCCTTGGAAGAAAAATTATGACCAACCTAGATAGTATATTGAAAAGCAGAC
>SJYW01008672.1:1067441-1085479 GCA_006410735.1 Raphicerus campestris
TTGTATGCAGGTCAGGCAGCAACAGTTAGAACTGGACATGGAACAACAGACTGGCTCCAAATAGGAAAAGGAGTATGTCAAGTCTGTATATTGTCACCCTGCTTATTTAACTTAGATGCAGAGTACATCCTGAGAAACGCTGGACTGGAAGAAACACATGCTGGAATCAAGATTGCCAGGGGAAATATCAATCACCTCAGATATGCACATGACACCACCCTTATGGCAGAAAGTGAAGAGGACCTAAAAAGCCTCTTGATGAAAGTGAAAGAGGAGAGTGAAAAGGTTGGCTTAAACCTCAACATTCAGAAAATGAAGATCATGGCATCAGGTCCCATCACTTCATGGGAAATAGATGGGGAAACAGTGGAAACAGTGTCAGACTTTATTTTTGGGGGTTCCAAAATCATTGCAGATGGTGATTACAGCCATGAAATTAGAAGATGCTTACTCCTTGGAAGAAAAATTATGACCAACCTAGATAGTATATTGAAAAGCAGACATTACTTTGCTGACTAAGGTCCGTCCAGTCAAGGCTATGGTTTTTCCTGTGGTCATGTATGGATGTGAGAGTTGGACTGTGAAGAAGGCTGAGTGCTGAAGAATTGATGCTTTTGAACTGTGGTGTTGGATAAGACTCGAGAGTCCCTTGGACTGCAAGGAGATCCAACCAGTCCATTCTGAAGGAGATCAGCCCTGGGATTTCTTTGGAGGGAATGATGCTAAAGCTGAAACTCCAGTACTTTGGCCACCTCATGCAATGAGTTGACTCATTGGAAAAGACTCTGATGCTGGGAGGGATTGGGGGCAGGAGGAGAAGGGGACAACTGAGGATGAGATGGCTGGATGGCATCACAGACTCGATGGACATGAGTCTGAGTGAACTTCGAGAGATGGTGATGAACAGGGAGGCCTGGCGTGCTGTGATTCAAGGGGTCTCGAAGAGTCAGACACGACTGAGCTACTGAACTGAACTGAAAGCATACAATTGGTGATTGACGCTAAGGGAGGAAGCAAAGCAACGTAAAAGGAATGACAGAGTAGAGAGCAGTCAGGTGGAGCCGTGACGTCTGGAGACCAAAGTCTGGCTCGCCCCCCATCCCAGGGGTTTCTGAGTTGCTCAGGGCCAATGACTGTGTCCCTGTGACCCTCTGCCAGCCCCAAACTTCATAGGATGTGTAGTGCTCTAAAGAAAGAAGGGGATTACTTTAACACATTCCTGAGGGATATTTCAACAAAAATTAAAAATACAAGAACTTAGGAAAATTGGGGAGTCAGCTATCCAGAAAATTTGCCTAAATAGACCATCTCAGTGGAAGGATTCAGAGAGAGTTCACCATATTTTGGTGATTTTTTTTTTTACCAGTTAATATATTTTTAGCAAACAGAATAATACAATCAGTGCTAAGAGCAATTGTCTTTCTTTTTTTTGTCATGAGAATTTATATTTTCTTTACTAGATAAACTTTACTCAGAATAGCCTTTTTTTTTTTTTTTTGGTCTCTGGAATTGTTTCTCACTAGTGGTGCTACCTAGTTAGAAAGAGAGCTGAGTATAAGTTTCTGCACTGTCGCAGTTTTGAAACTCGTACACAGCACAAGGTTGTTTTGCCCTTTCATGCCAAGAAGAAAGTGAAATGATGTATTTAAAGTGTGTAGGGCAGTGCATGCACACTCAGTCGTGTCCAGCTCTTTGTGACCCCATGGACTGTAGCCCACCAGGTTCATTTGTCCATGGGATTTTCCCAGCAAGACTACTGGAGTGGGTTGCCATTTCTTTCTCCAGGGCATCTTCCCGACCCAGGGATCGAATCCATGTCTCCTGCTTCAGCAAGCAGGTTCTTCACCACTGAGCTACCTGGGAAGCTCATATTTAAAGTAATAAAAGGGAAAAACCTATAACCAAGAACACTCAACCCAGTCAGGCTCTCCTGACTTGAAGGAGAAATCAAAAGCTTTACAGAGAAGCAAAAGCTAAAAGGATTCAGCACCACCAGACCAGCTTTACAACAAATGCTAAAGGAATTTCTGTAGGAGGAATAGAAAAGGCACATCTAGAAATAAGACAGTTAGGAAAGGGGAAAGCTCATAGGTCAAGACAAATAAACAGTAAAGGTAGAAAATCACCCACACCACATATGATCTCAAAGCTAGCAATCCTGAGAAGAGGAAATCACAAATGTAGGATAGTAGAAACACATTTAAAATTAAGAGACCGGCAACTTAAAAAATCTTATATATATAGACTGCTAGATAAAAACCACAAGTAAACCAAAACCCCCAAATCTACAGTAGATAAAAAGGAATCCAACATAACATAAAAGAAAGTCATCCAATTACAAGAGAACAGAGGAAGAAGGTGAGTTCTACCAAATGTGTGTGTGCACGCTCAGTTGTGTCTGGCTCTTTTGCAATCCCATGCACTGTAACCTCTGTTCATGGGATTCTCCAGGTGAGAATACTGGAGTGGGTTGCCATTTCCTCCTCCAGGGTATCTCCCTGACCCAGGGATCAAACCCATGTCTCTCTCAGCTCCTGCCTTGACAGGTGGATTCTTTACCACTAGCGCCACCTGGGAAGCCCCCTACCCTTCTGAAACTTTTCCAAACTACTGCAGAGGAAGAACACATTCAAACACATTCTATGAGGTCACCATCACCCAGATACCAAAATAAGACAGAGATACCAAAAGAAAAGAAAATTATAGGCTGATACCACAAAATTGTAGGCAATATCACTAATGAATGTAAAGAGGAACATCATCAACAAAATACAAGCAAAATGAATCCAACAGTACATTAAAAGGATCATCCATCATGATTTAGGGGCATTTATCACAGGAATGTGAGGATTTTTTAATATCTGCAAATCAACCAGTGATACACCACATTAACAAACTGCAAAATAAAAAAAAATATTATCTCATAGATGTAGAAGTTTTTGACAAAACTCAACATCTATTTTTGATAAAAACTCTCCAGAGAGTGGGCATAGAGGAAACCTACCTCAACATAATAAAGGCCATATATGACAAACCAACAGCAAAAGTCATTCTCAGTGATGAAAAGCCGAAAGCATTTCTTCCAAGACCAGGAACAAGACAAGGATGCCCATTCTCTCCACTTTAATTCAACAAACTTTTGGAAGCCCTAGCCATGGCAAGCAGAAGAAAATGAAATAAAAGGAATCCAAACTGGAAAAGAGGCAGCAAAAACCTCAGTTTTCATATGACATGATACTATGCATAGAAAATCTTAACAATGCTACCAGAAAACTACTAGAGCTCATTAATGAGTTTTTGATAGTTGAAGAAGACAAAACAAAACAGAGAAAATGTGTTACATTTCTACACACTAACACTGAAAGATCAGAAATAGAAAGTAAGGAAATAATCCCATTTAGCATCACATCATGGAGAATGCAATGGCACCCCACTCCAGTACTCTTGCCTGGAAAATCCCATGGACAGAGGAGCCTGGTAGGCTGCAGTCCATGGGGTCACTAGGAGTTGGACACGACTGAGCGACTTCACTTTCACTTTTCACTTTCATGCATTGGATAAGGAAATGGCAACCCACGCCAGTGTTCTTGCCTGGAGAACCCCAGGGATGGCAGAGCCTGGTAGGCTGCCGTCTATGGGATCGCACAGAGTTGGACATGACTGAAGCAACTTAGCAGTAGCAGCAGCAGCAGCATCACATCAAAAAGAATAAAATGCTTAGGAATACCATACCTAACAAGGCAAAAGACATGTACTGCTGCTGCTGCTGCTGCTGCTAAGTTGCTTTAGTTGTGTCCAACTCTGTGCGACCCCATAGACGGCAGCCCATGAGGCTCCCCCATCCCTGGGATTCTCCAGGCAAGAAAGCTGGAGTGGGTTGCCATTTCCTTCTCCAATGCAGGAAAGTGAAAAGTGAAAGTGAAGTTGCTCAGTCGTGTCTGACTCCCAGAGACCCCATGGACTGCACCCCACAAGGCTTCTCTATCCATGGGATTTTCCAGGCAAGAGTACTGGGACAACTACATGCAAAAAAATGAAATGAGAACATTCTTTACCCTAAAAATAAGTAAACACAAAATGTATTGAAAAACTACATATGACCAAGTACAATAAAAACTTCTAGAGGACAATATAGGCAGGATATTCTCTAACATCAATTGTACTAATACCATCCATTGTTTTCTTAGTTCAGTCTCTCAGGCAATAGAAAAAATTAATAAATAAGACTAAGCTTATGAAATTTTGTACAGCAAAGCATAAAAAAAATGAAAAGTTAAAGATTCAGAGAAGATATTAATATTTGAAAATGATGTGACCAAAAAGCAATTATTCTCCAAAATATGAAATTCTGCATCCATGAAATTAAAAGACAATTGCTCCTTGGAATAAAAGCTATGACCAACCTAGGCAGCACATTAAAAAACAGAGACATTTCTTTGCCAGCAAAGGTCTGTCTAGTCAAAGCTATGGTTTTTCCAGGAGTCATGTATGGATGTGAGAGTTGGACCATAAAGAAAGCTGAGCACCAAAGAATTGATGCTTTTGAACTGTGGTGCTGGAGAAGACTCTTGAGTCCTTTGAACAGCTAGGAGATCAAACCAGTCAATCCTAAAGGAAATCAGCCCAGAACATTCAATGGAAGGACTGATGCTGAAGCTCCAATACTTTGGCCATCTGATACAAAGAACTGATTAATTGGAAAAGACCCTGATGTTGGGAAATATTGAAGAAAAGAGAAGGGGACAATAGAGGGTGAGATGGTTGGATGGCATCACTGACTTGATGGAGATGAGTTTGAGCAGGCTCCGGGAGTTGCTGATGGACAGGGAAGCCTGGCGTGCTGCAGTCCGTGGGGTTGCAAAGAGTTGGACGCGATTGAGTGACTGAACTAAACTGCAAAATATATCAACTTTTCATTCACTTCAATATCAAAAATACGAAATCAAAAAATGAGCAGAAGATCTAAACAGACATTACTAAAAAGAAGACATAGAGACCACCAAAGAGTACATGAAAACATGTTTACTGGAGATAATTATTAGAGAAACGGAGGCCATAACTATAATGAAGTGTCACCTCACACTGATAAAAATTTCCATAATTAAATTATCTACAAACAACAAACCTTGGGGAGAAGAAAAAATCCCTCCATCACTGTCATGGGGAATGTAATTGGAAAAAGCTAATATGGACAACACTATGGAGACTCCTTAAAAATTATGTTAAACTTTATTGTTAAAAAAGAAACACACTCAGGCTCACAAACTAGGAAAAATTAGCTTTACTACTTGAGAAAGGTGGCTGCTGCTGCTAAGTTGCTTCAGTCCTGTCCGACTCTGTGCAACCCCAGAGACGGCAGCCCACCAGGCTCCCCCGTCCCTGGAATTCTCCAGGCAAGAACACTGGAGTGGGTTGCCATTTCCTTCTCCAATGCAGGAAAGTGAAAAGAGAAAGCGAAGTCGCTCAGTTGTGTCCAACTCCTAGCGGCCCCGTGGACTGCAGCCCACCAGGCTCCTGCATCCATGGGATTTTCCAGGCAAGAGTACTAGAGTGGGATGCCATTGCCCTCTCCACGATAATTTAAAAAGTTAAGATTAATATACCTACACTATTGTATACACAAAAGATAACTCATAAGCACATGCTATATAACACTGTACTAAATATTCTTTATTAACTTATGTGTAAAAAGAACATGAAAAATAATAGATATCTGAATAAGGAAATAATTTTGCTATACAACTGAAAATAAAATAACAGCATATCAATACTCCACCAATATACAAAAAAAATTTTTAAGGGGAAAATGTTATGCATATTTTATAAGAATACAGAAATCTGATAGGGAAAAAAATAAAATAAATAAAATATTTTAAAACAAATATTATGTAGGAGAAAGTCACATCAAATAAAATATTTTAAAATAAACAAACACGTAGGTGAAAGACCTATGCTGAGATCTATGAAATAAAAGTAAAGGAAACTGAAGAAATGGAAATATGCCATACTCTATGATTAGAAGCACTAGTATTTTTACAAAGGCCATAGTTCATAAAGCAATCTAAAGACTGAAGGGAATCCCTGTCAAATTACCCATGTTATTTTTCACAGAATTGAAACCAGTAATTCTAAATTTATAGGGAATCATAAATAACCCCCAAGCTGCCAAAGCAATTCTGAGGATCAGGAAGAAAGCAGGAGGCAGAACCCTCCCAGACTCCGCACAACTCTACAGAGCTACAGTGTTCAAAACAAGGCAGTCCTGGCAGAGAGACAGACCTATGGGGCAATGGGGAAGGATGGAAACCCCAGGCACAAACCCACAGACCTACGGCCAATCTTTGACGAAGGAAGTAAGAATATACAATGGGGAAAAGACAGTCTCTACAGCAAGTGGAGGTGGGGAAGTTGAACAGCCACAAATAATCACTGAAATTAGAAGACACCCACACAGCTACCCCCACCCCCCCCAAAAAAGGAACTCAAAATGGCTAGAGGACTTAAACAGGAAGACACCACACCACAAACTCCTAGAGAAAAACAAAGGGAAACCACACTGTCAGAAATCATCCCATTGTTTTCTCTCTTCTAGCTCCCAAGGTAATACAAAAATAAAAAATGAGACTTAGTCAAATTAAAGGCTTTTGAACAATAAAAAAGTAATAGAGAATGGGAGAAAATAGTTGCAAACAATATGATCCACAAGATATCAGTCTCAAAATATACAAAAAGCTCACTCACCTCAATATCAAAACACTAGCAACTATACAAAAAACCAGACAGAAGATCTACACAGACATCTCTCCAGAAAAGACCTTCAGATGGCCAGGAAGCATAGAAAAAGATGCTCACCATTGATAATTTTTAACAAAATGCAAATCAAACCAAATAGAGGTATTCTAATAACATTCAAAATTTCCATGACTAAAACATTTACAAATAAGAAATGTTTGAGTTGATGTGAAGGAAAAAAAAAACAAATCACCTCTCCTACACTGTTGCTGGGAAGATAAAAGTGGTCCCACCATTACGGAGAAGAGTAAGGAGGTTCTTTAAAAACTAAATGAATTTACTTCAGTCAGTCATTCGGTTTAGTCACTCTGTCATGTCTGACTCTTTGTGACCCCAAGAAGTACAGCACACCAGGCTTCTCTGTCCATTACCAATTTCCAGAGTTTGCTCAAACTCATGTCCATCAAGTTGGTGATGCCATCCAATCATCTCACCCTCTGTCGTCCCCTTCTCCTGCCTTCAATCTTTCCCAGCAAGAGTCTTTTCCAATGAGTCAGTTCTTTTTATCAGGTGACCAAAGTATTGGAGCTTCAGCATCAGTCCTTCCAATGAATATTCAAGGTTGATCTCCTTTAGGATTGACTGATTTGATCTCCTTGCAGTCCAAGGGACTCTCAGGAGTCTTCTCCAACACCACAGTTCAAAAGCTTCAGTTCTTCGGTGCTCAGCTTTCTTTATGGTCCAACTTTCACATCTACACCTGACTATTGGGAAAAAAAAGCTTTAACTAGATGGACTTCCATCGGTAATGTCTCTGCTTTTTAATATGCTGTCTAGGTTGGGTCATAGCTTTTCTTCCAAGGAGCAAGCATCTTTCAATTTCATGGCTGCATGCTAAGAAGCATAAAACACTAAAAATAAAGTTGAAGATGACTCATAGAAATGTAAAGATATCCCATGCTTTTGGCTGATACCAGTAATATTTTTTAAATGCCCATATGACCCAAAACAATCTACAGATTTAGGGCTATCCCTATCATATTCCTTGTGATATTTCACAGAACTAGAACCAATGATTCTAAATTTTACTTGGAACTATACATGACCCAGAATTGCCAAAGCAATCCTGAGTACCAAGGACACAGCAGGAGGCATAACCCTCCTAGTAGCCACATACAAATAATCACTGAAATTAGAACCCACGTGCACAACATGCAACAAATAGGAACTCAAAAAAGCTTGAGGAGTGAATAATGGACATCACTCCATAAACTCCCAGAGAAAAAGGTAGGCAAAACATTCTCTCACAGATGGTACCATTATATTTTTGTCTCCCAAGGCAATAGAAAAATGAATGAAAAATAAACAAATGGGACCTAATCAAAGTTGTAATCATTAGCACAACAAAGGAAACCCATTTTAAAAATGAAAAAAAAAAAAAAAACCCAGCCCATCCAATGGGAAAAAATTAGTTTCAAACTTTGAGATCAAGACTGATCTCCAAAATACAGAAACAGTTCATTCAGCTCAGCAACAAAAACATTAACAAGCCAATCAAAAAACAGGCAGAATATCTACATACACACTTCCTCAGAGAAGACATCCAGATGGCACAGAATAGATGCACAACATCATTTATTATTAATGAAATGCAAATTAAAGCCACAATGAGCTACCACAATGATCAGAATTTCCATAATTAAAATGTCTACAGATAAGCAACGCTGCAGTGAGTGTGGAGAACTGTTGCACTGCTGTTGTGCTGTGTTGCACTGTAGTTGAGAACAGAAAGGGGTGCTGCCACTGTGGAGAGCAGTAGGGAGGTTCGTAAAAATTCAGTGAACTCACTTGAAAAGAGAAACAGACACACAGACTCACAGAGCGAGTAAAGAGACTGACAGATACCAAAGGCAGAAGAGAGGGGTAGGTACGATTTAGGAATTTTGGTATAATTTAGATACACCACTCCTTACAAAATTAAAAATATATCATCAACAACAACCACAGGGAACTTTACTCTCTCTGTCACATTTGAAAAAAGAAAAATAATATATATATGTATAAATAAATCAATAGGCTCTACAAGTGAAAGCACAACATTGTAATTCAACACTACTTTATCATCAATACAAATCTTAAATAATTAAGAAGGTAAAATGTTATGTTATGCATATTATACCATAATAAAAATATGAATAAAGCTGCAATGAAATAAAATGGTAGCAAAGTATTAAATAAAATACTTAAAAATTAACCTGACAAAAGAAGTGAAATATTTATGTCCTGAAAACTATGAAATATTGATAAAGAAATTTGAAAATGTTTCAAATAAATGGAAGAATGCCACATACTCTTTTATTGGAAGCATTAAATTATTAAGTGGTCACACTACCCCAATAAATCTACATATTTAATTGCAATCTCTATCAAAATACCTATGGACTTTTTTTTTTTTCAGAGCTAGAACCAATAATACTGAATTTTATATGGAAGCATAGGTGATCTGGTATTGCCAAAGAAATCCTGAGCACAGAATAAGTCAGGAGGCATAACCCTCCCCAGAATTCAGGCAATACTACAAAGCAACAGTGATCAACACAACAGTGGTACTGGCACAAAAACAGACCTCCGGATCAACGGAACGGAAGAGACCGCCCAGGAGTAAACCCATACACCCACAGCCAGTTAATCCTGCATAAAGGAAGCAAGCATATACAATGGAAAAAAAAGACAGTCTCCTCAGCAAGTGGTGTGGGGAAAGCTGGACAGCTCAATGGAAATTAGTGAAATTAGAACACAGCCTCACATCATACACAACAATGAACTCACAATGCTCAAGACTTAATATTCAGACATCACACTATGTAAGTTTTAGAGAACATCATACACAAAACGTTCTCTGACATTAATTGTACCAGTGTTTCGTTAGGCCAGCTTCCCAAGGCAATACAAATAAAAGCAAGAAGAAAGAGGGTTTCTCTGGTGGCTCAATAGTAAAGAATTCCCCTTCTAATGCAAGAGATAAGTGTTCAGTCCTTGATCTAGGAAGATCCTAAAAGCCACAGAACAAACCTGTGTACCACAACTACTGAGCCTGTGCTCTAGAGTCCAGGAACCACAGCTTCTGAAGCCTAGAGCCCGTGAGCTGCAACAGATTAAGTCAGCACAGTGAGAAGCCCCTGCGCTGCAACTAGCGAGTAGCCCTTACTCTCCACAACTAGAGACAAGCCTGCACCGCAACAAAGACCCAGTGCAGCCAGTAAGAAGCCATATATTTAAAAAAAGGCAGCAAACTAATCTAACTCATGAGCTTTTGTGCAGCCAGGTAGCCATAAACAACAACAAAAAATGACAACCCATGGAATGGAAGAAAATATTTGCAAATGATGGGACAGACTAGGACTAATCTCCAAAATACACAAACAGCTCATTCACCTCAATATTTAAAAAAAAAGAATCTATTAAAAAAAATGAGCAGAAGATCTACCCTGACATTTCTCTGAAGACACACTGATGACTCAAAGCACATATGAGTATGCTCAACATCAACAATTATTACACAACTGCAAATCACATCTACAATCAGTGCTCACCACACCATTATCAAAAATTCCATAATTAAAATGCCTACAATAACAAATTCTGGGGAGGTTGTAGATAAAAAGGAGCTCGTTTACTCTTCTGGCCAAAATGTATATTGGTTCAGTCAGTACAGAGAACTGTATGGAGGTTCCTTAAAATTTAAAGATTCAAAGACTGAGAAAATGCACCCATCCTTTCCAAAGGGGAGAGGTAGTGAGGACAGATGAATTAGGAGTTTGGGATTAACACAAACACACTACTAGACACATAACAGATAATTAACAAGGACTGACTGACTGACAGTCATGACTGACATTGAGACCGCATGGACTATACAGTCCACAGGATTCTTCAGGCCAGTATATTGGATTCCCCAGGTGATCTTCCCAACCCAGGGATCAACCCAGGTCTCCTGCATTGCAAGCAGATTCCTTGCCAGCTGAGCCACAAGAGAAGCCCAAGAAGACTGGAGTGGGTGGCCTATGGCTTCTCCAGCAGATCTTCCTGATCCAGGAACTGAACCGGGGTCTCCAGCACTGCAGGCGGATTCTGAGCCACTGGGCTTCCCTGGTGGCTCAGATGGTAAAGAATCCGCCTGCATTGTGGGAGACCTGGGTTTGATCCCTAGGTTGGGAAGATTCCTCTGGAGGAGGGGAGGGCAACCCACTCCAGTATTATTGCCTGGAGAATCCCCATGAACAGAGGAGCCTGGCAGGCTACAGTGTCCATGGGGTCCCAAAGATTCGAAATGACTGGGTGACTAAGCACAGTACAGACTGATTGCATAGCACAGGGATCTCTAATTAATACTCTGTATAACCTAGATGGGAAAAGAATGTTAAAAACTTGATTTCTGTTTAAGTACATTACTAAGCTGCACAAATGAAATTAACAGAATATTGTAAATTAACTCTACTCAAATATAAAAGAAAAATTCTTTAAATGATTTAGATAATAAATGTTATGCATGCTGTATCACAATAAAGAAATGTTTACAAATATAAAATAAAACACATCAAAATAAATAAAATACTTAGTATTAAACCTAAGGGGATGAAAGACTTATATGCTGAGAACCATAAAACACTGAAAATAAAATGAAAGATGACTCAAAGAAATAAATATCCCATGCTTCCGGACTGACAGCAGTAGTAGTTTTGAATGGCCATATTACCTGAAGCAGTCTACAGATTAAATGCAATCCATGTCAGATTCCCTAAGACATTCTTCACAGAAGTAGAACCCAAGATCCTAAAGTTTACTCAGAATCATCTATGATGGAGAAATTGCCAAAGCAATCCTGAGGACCAAGAACAAAGCAAGAAGCATAACCCTCCCAGACTCCACACAACACTACAGAGTTACAGTCTTCAAAACAAGGAGGTCCTGGCACAGAAACAGACCTATGGGACAATGGAAAAGAACAGAGACCCTAGGATCAAACCCCCTTCCCCAGGGGATCTTCCCAACCCAGGGATCAACCCAGGTCTCCTGCATTGCAAGCAGATTCTCACCAGCTGAGCCACAAGAGAAGCCCAAGAATACTGGGGTGGGTAGCCTATGGCTTCTCCAGCAGATCTTCCTGATCCAGGAATTGGACCGGGGTCAATTTATCTTCCACAATGGAAGCAAGAATATATTGTGTTGGCCACAAATTGCATTCATATTTTTCTGTAGATGCTATGAAAAAACTTTTAAGGAAACTTTTGGCCAGCCCAATAAAAGGGGAGGGCTTCCAAGGTGACTCAGTGGTAAAGAATCTGCCTGCCAATGGAGAAGACATGGGTTTGATTCTCCAGGTTGGGACGATTCCCCAGAGAAGGCAATAGCAACCCACTCCAGTATTCCTGCCTGGGGAATCCCATGGACAGAAGAGTCTTGTGGGCTACAGTCCATAGAGTCGCTAAGAGTCAGACATAACTGAGTCACTAAACAGCAACAGTACAAGGGTAAGACAGACTCGTGGCAAGTGGTGGTGGGAAAGTCAGAGTCACATGCCAGTCACTGCCGTTAGAACCCACATGCACACCATTAGGAGAAAGTAACTCAAAATGACCTGAAGGCTTAAGAAACACCACACCATGAACTCCTAGAGAAAAATTAGGCAAAGTGTTCTCTGACAGAAATCATACTGGTTTCTTTCCTTAGGTAAGTCTCCCAAAATGATAGAAAATGAGCCACAGATACACACATAGGACCTAATGGAGTTTATGACCACTGGCACAGCCAAGGAAACCATATACAAAATAAAACAACCCACGGGATGGGAGGAAGGCGAGGAAAATGTTGTGATCCACAAGACACCAATCTCAGAAATGTACTAACGACTCATTCGCTTCAGTGTCACAGCCCCAGCAACCCAATCCAAAAATGGGCAGGAGATCTGCATAGATATTTCTCCAGAGTGGACCTACAGATGACCGAACAGCGCAGGAGGAGATGCTCAATGGATAATTGATGGATAATTTTTTAACAAAACGCAAATAAAAACCACAATGAGGTATCACCACAATGATCAGAATTTCCATAATTAAAATGTCTACTAATAAGAAATGCTGGACAGGGTGGGAGAAAAAGGCACATGCCTACACTCTTGGGTGTGAATATAAGTGGTACCGCTACTGTGGAGAATGGTAAGGGGGTTCCTTAAAAATTAAATGATCTTATTTACAAAACAAAAAGAGACTTACAGACTCAGAGAAAGCAAACTTATGCTTAAGAAGGGAAACTAGTGATGGGCAGGTTAAAATAGGAGTTGAGATTAACATACACACATTACTTATACCCAATGCATATTCAACAAATAACTAATGTGTACAACAGGGAGCACAAATATCCTAGACAGACTATATGGAGAAGAATCTGAAAAATGATAGATATAAGTAAATTTTATGCATTAAAACAGAATCTAACACAGCATTGTAAATCAACACTTTTCCAATATGAAATAAAAGTTTGTAAAAATTAAGATCATAAATGTAATGTTATACATATTTATCCACAATATGGAAATTTGAAAAAGTCAGTATGGTAAAAACAAAAAATGTCCCATCACAATGAGTATAGTACTGAGGAATTAACTGGACTAAAGAGGTCAAAGATTTATATGCTGAGAACCATAAAATACTACAAATAAAATGGAAGATGACCAAATAAATGGAAAGATTTCACATGCTTTTGGATTTTTAAATGGTCATACTACCCAAAGCAATCTGTAGATTACATGCAATCTCTATCAAATTCCCTGTGACATTTTTCAGAGCTAGAACCTGATCCTTAAATTTATATGGACACATACATGACACACAATTCCCTAACCAATCCTGAGGACCAAAAACAAAGCAGGAGGCAGACCCTCCCAGACTTGACCCATCACTACACAGCTGCAGTATTCAAAACAAGGGGGTCCTGGCACAAAACAGACCTATGGGACAATGGACAAGGAGAGAGCCCCGGCACAAATCCACACACTGAAGGTCAATTAATATCCCACAGTGGAATCAATATATGGGGCTGGCCAAAAATTTCACTTGGATTTTTCTGTACAATGCTATGGAAAACTTGTCCAGCCCAGTACAAGCAGAAGAAGGCAATCTCCTCAGCAAGCAGTGTTGGGAAAATTATAGAGTTATGTCCCAGTCACTGAAATTAAAAACCACATGCACACCAGTCAACAAAAACTAATTCAACATAGCTTGAAGACTCAAATAAGAGACATCACACCATAAACTCCTAAAGAAAAACATAGGCAAAGATTCTCAGAAATCGCACAGTTCTTGCCTTAGGGTTAGTCTCCCAAAGCAATAGAAAATGAACTAGAGATATAAAAATGGGACCTAATCAAGCTAATATTATTTTGCACAGCAAAGGAACCATAAACAAAAGGAAAAGACAACCCACTAGATGGGACAAAATAATTACAGATGATGTGATCCACAAGACACTGATCTGGAAATTATAGAACAGTTTGTTTACATCAGTATCAAAACTCTAGCAATACAATTAGAAAGCCACCAGTCAGAAGATCTACATAGACATTTCTCCAGGGTAGACCTACAGATGGCCCAAAATCACAGGACTGATGATTTGTGTTATTGCACCAACATCAATAATGCTTAACAAAATGCAAATGAAAACCACAATGAAGCATCACTTCTATGCTCAGAATTTCCAGAATTAAAATGTCTACTAATAAAAATATTGGACAGGGTGTGGAGAAAAAGGAACACTCCTACACTTCTGGTGGGAATGTAAATTGGTATAGCAGTATAGAGAATAGTAAGGAGGCTCCTTAAAAATTAAATGGCAAAACCAATACAATATTGTGAAGGAAAAAAATAAATAAAAGAAAAAAATTAAATGATCTTATTTACATAACAAAAAGAAATTTAACAAACACAGAGACTGAGAAAACAAACTTATGCTTAAGAAGGGAACTGGTGGTGGGCAGGGATGAATTAGGAGCTTGAGATTAACATATACACAGTACAAAATATATAATACATATTCCACTAGTACCTAATGTATGGAAAAGGAAACAACTAGATATACTGTGTGGCTTCTATGGGAAAACAATCCAAAGAGGATAGATATAAGAAAATTATGGGGCTGTTACAACTGAATCTAACACAGCATGTGTAAATAACTTGATTCCAATATAAAGATTCATAAAAATTAAGATCATAAAATTGTTATGAATACTATATCACAATATAGAAATTCAAAAAGTAAATATAAAAAACAAAAAAGTCATATCAATATGAGTACAGTACTGAGGAATTAACCTGACTAAGCAGGTCAAAAACTTATATGCTGAGAACCATAAAACAATAAAAATAAAACTGAAGATGACTCAAAGAAATGGAAAAATAACCCAGGCTTTTACATTGATGACAGTAATTTTTAAAAAAAGCCATACTGCCCACAACAATTTATAGGTTTAATGCAATCACTAATAAATTCCCTGTGACATTTTCACAAAACTAGAACCACTGTTCCTAAAATTTACTTGGAACAATTCCTGACGCAGAATTGCCAAAGCAATCCTGAGGACCAAGAAGAAAGCAGGAGGCCGAGCCCTCCCAGACTCCACAGAGCACTGCAGAGCCAGAGTGCTCAACACAAGGCGGCCCTGGCACAGAGGCAGGCCTGCGGGACAAGGCACGGAGCACAGGCCCCAGGCACAAACCCGCACGTCTACGGTCAGCTAAACTTTGATGGAGGAACAGGAATACACAATGGGGAAAAGTCTCCACCACAACCGGGGACGAGGAAGTTGGACAGCCACAAACATCCCTGAAATCAGAATCCACTCGCACACCTACCAAAAAGAGGAACTGAGGATGGCTAGCGGACTTAAATAGGAGACATCACACTGCAGACTCATAGAGGAAAATGAGCAGAAACATACTCTGTCAGAAGCTCTCCCACTGTTTTCTTACATCAGGCTCCCAAGGCAGTAGAAAAATAAACAAGCTGGACCTAATCAAATCAGTGGCTTTTTGCACAACAAAAAGGAAATCAATAATAGAGAATGGGAGAAAATAATTGTAAACAATGTGACACACAAAGCACTGATCTCAAAAATATACAAAAAGCCCCCTCACCTTAATATCAAAACACTAGCCACCCAACAAAAACCAGATGGAAGACCTACATAGACATTCTCTGGCGAGGACCTTCAGATGGACAGGAAGCACCAGAAAAGATGATCAACATTGATGATTTTTAATCAAAATCAAACTGAGATGTCACAACAATCAGAATTTCCCTAATAAGAAATGTTTGAGTGGTTGTGAAGATAAAGAAACTCTCCAGTACTGTTGGTGGGAAGACAAAGTGGAGAAGAGTAAGGAAGTTCTTGAAAAATTAAATGAATTTACTCCCAAAACCAAAAGAGACTCAAAGACTCAGAGACTGGGAAAACAAACTCAAGCTTAAGAAAGGAGGCAGGTGGCAGGCAGGCATGAATTTAAAATATACACACTACTATATGCATAATATATGCTCAACAAATACCTAATTTATAGAATAGGGAACTCTGTGTAACCTATATGGGAAAAGAATCTCATAAAGGACAAATAAAAAGAATATGTAAATTACTGTGCTGTTACAACTTAATCTAACACAACACTGTAAATCAACTCAACTCTAAAACAAAGCTAAACTTGTAAAAATTAAGATCATACAAGTTATGTTGTGCATATTAGATCACAATAAAGAAATCTAAAAAAGTACAGTACAATAAAAAGCAAAAAAAGTGGCATCAAAATGTATACATTAGTGAGGAATCGTCAAGGCTGTATATTGTCACCCTGCTTATTTAACCTCTATGAGGAGTTCATCATGAGAAACGCTGGGCTGGATAAAGCACAAGCTGGAATCAATACTGACAAGAGAAATACCAATACCCTCAGATACGCAGATGCTACCACCCTTATGGCAAAAAGTGAAGAAGAACTAAAGAGCCTCTTGATGAAAGTACTGAGTGAAAAAGTTGGCTTAAAGCTCCACATTCAGAAAACTAAGATTCTGGCATCTGGTCCCATCACTTCAAGGGAAACAAATGGGGAAACAGTGGAAACAGTGACAGACTTTATTTTGGGGGGCTCCAAGATCACTGCAGATGGTGACTGCAGCCATGAAATTAAAAGAAGCTTGCTCCTTGGAAAAAAGTTATGATCAACCTAGACAGCATATTAAAAAGCAGAGACATTATTTTGCCGACAAAAGTCCATCCATCTACTCAAAGCTATGGTTTTTCCAGTGGTCATGTATGGATGTGAGAGTTGAACTACAGAGAAAGCTGAGTGCCGAAGAATTGATGCTTTTGAACTGTGGTGTTGGAGAAGACTCTTGAGAGTCCCTTGGACTGCAAGGAGATCTAACCAGTCCATCCTGAAATCAGTCCTAAATATTCATTGGAAGGACTGATGCTGAATGAAACTCCAATACTTTGACCACTTGATGTGAAGAACTGACTCATTTGAAAAGACTCTGGTGCTTGGTAAGACTGAAGGAGGGAGGAGAAGGGGGGAAGACAGAGGATAAGATGGTCGGATGGCATCACCGACTCAATGGACATGAATTTGAGTGAATTCGGGAGTTGGTGATGGACACGGAGGCCTGGAGTGCTCCAGTCCATGGGGTCACAAAGAGTTGGACATGACTGAGTGACTGAACCTAAGGAGGCAAAAGCCGTTATGCTGAGAATATAAAAGATTTAAAAAGAAAATTGAGCTGATTCAAAGAAATGGAAAGATCTCTCACACTCTAGGATTGATAGCAGTAATATTTTCAAGATGGTCATACTACCCACAGCCATCTACAGATTTAATGCAATCCTTGCTCAAAATTCTCCAAGCCAGGCTTCAGCAATATGTGAACTGTGAACTCCCTGATGTTCAAGCTGGTTTTAGAAAAGGCAGAGGAACCAGAGATCAAATTGCCAACATCCACGGGATCATGGAAAAAGCAAGAGAGTTCCAGAAAAACATCTATTTCTGCTTTGTTGACTATGCCAAAGCCTTTGACTGTGTGGATCACAATAAACTATGGAAAATTCTGAGAGAGATGGGAATACCAGACCACGTGACCTGCCTCTTGAGAAATCTGTATCCAGGTCAGGAAGCAACAGTTAGAACTGGACATAGAACAACAGACTGGTCCCAAATAGGAAAAGGAGTACGTCAAGGCTGGATATTGATGTTATGTAAAAGATGGTG
>SJYW01008672.1:1102719-1123569 GCA_006410735.1 Raphicerus campestris
GGGGGCAGGAGGAGAAGGGGACGACAGAGGATGAGATGGCTGGATGGCATCACGGACTGGATGGACGTGAGTCTGAGTGAACTCCAGGAGTTGGTGATGGACAGGGAGGCGTGGTGTGCTGCGATTCATGGGGTCGCAAAGAGTCGGACACAACAGAGCGACTAAACTGAACTGATCAAGTTACTCATGACTTTTTTCACAGAACTAGAACAAATAGTCCTAAATTAAGACAAAACCATGCATGACCCAAAATTGCCAAAGCAATCCTGAGGACCAAGAAGAAAGCAGGAGGCATAAACCCCCCAGAATGCACACAAGACTACCAAGGAAGTATTCAAAACAAGCGAGTTCTGGAACAAAAACAGACCAAGGGAGGGGACAATGAAAAAGGACAGAGACCCCAGGCACAAACCCACTCACCTACAGTCAATTAATTCATCTTTCACAGTGGAAGCAAGAATACATTGAATTGGCCACAAATTTCATTCGGATTTTTCTATAAGATATTAAGGAAAAATCTGAAGAAACCTTTTGACTAACCCAATACAAAGGGAAAATGACAGTTTCCTCAGAGTGCTGTTGGAAAAATCATACTGCCACAGGCCAGTCACTGAGATTAGCACCCATATGCATACCATTCAGCAAAAAGGAATTCAAAATGGCTTGAAGTCTTAAATAAGAGACACCACACCATGGACTCCTAGAGAAAAAAGTAGGCGAAACAATCTTTGAAAGAAATCGAACTCTTCTCTTTTTAAGCCAGTCTCCCAAGCCAATAGAAAATGAGCCTAAATATACAAATATCAAGCTTGGCTCAGCGGGTAAAGCATCTGCCTGCAATGTGGGAGATGTAGGTTTAATCCCTGGGTGGGAAAGATCTCCTGGAGAAGGAAATGGCAACCCACTCCAGTATTCTGGCCTGGAAAACCCCATGGATAGAGGAGCCTGGTGGGCTACAGTCCATGGGGTACAGTCGCAAAGAGTCGAACATGACTGAGCGACTTCACTTTTAAGCTTATTATTTGAAAAAAAAAAGAAAACAATATATATATATATGTATAAATAAATCTCTAGGCTTTACAAGGGAAAGAAGCACACCATTATAAATTAATGCTATTTTATTATCATACAAATCTTAGATGGCAAATGTTATTTACACTGTATCACAATAAAGAAATTTTAATAAAATTGAAATAAAATGTTAGCAAAATATTAAATAAAATAGTTAAAATGAACCTGACAAAAGTATAATACTTGTATCCTGAGTACTACAAAATATTAATAAAGGGATTTGAAAAATCCCTTCAAACAAATGGAAGAATATCACATGCTTTTTTTTTAACGGAACCATTAAGTTGTTAAAATAACCATACTACCCCACGAAAACTACATATTTAATGCAATCTCTATCAAAATACCCATGGACATGTTTTTGTAGAGCTAGAACCAGTAATAATGAAATTTATAAGGAACCATAAATGACCCAGTATTACCAAAGAAATCTATAGGACAAAGAATAAACAAGGAAGCATAACGCTTTCCAGACTTCAGGCAATACTACAGAGCAACAGTCCTCAAGACAGTGTGGTACTGGCACAAAAACAGACCTATGGATCAACGGAACAGAAAGAGATCCAGCAGCAAACCCCCAAGGAAACATGAACATACAACTGGGGAAAGACGTCTCCTCTGCAAGTAGTGTTAGGAATGTTGGACCACCACATGAAAATCAACGAAAGTAGAACACTCTCTCACACCATACACAACAAGGAACTCAAAATACTTAAGGACTTAAATCCAAAGCTCACTTAGGCCAATTTCCCAAAACAACAGAAAGAAACAGGGTTTCCCTGGTGGTTCAGTGGTACAGAATCCACCTACCAATGCAGTGGACACAGGTCCAGTCCCTGGCTCAGGAAGATGCCACATGGGGCAGAGCAACGGAGCCCCTGTGCCCCAGAGCCCAGAAAACAGAACTACCAACACGCTCGAGCCCTAGAGCCTGTCTCTGCAATAAGAGGAGCCACTGCAGTGAGAAGCCCAAGCGCTGCAACTAGAGAGAGCCCACTCAGCCAGAAGACCCAACACAGCCACAAAGAAAGAAAGAAAACTATACAAGAAAAAACAAATGTAACTCATGAGCTTCTGCCCAGCAAGGTACCATAAACAACAGGACAGCACATGGAATGGAAGAAAATACTTGCAAACAGTGGGACGGACTAGGGACCAGTCTCCAAAACACACAAACAGCTCATTCAACTCAAGATTAAGAAAACAAAGAACCCGCTGAAAAAATGGGCAGATCTACATAGACATTTCTCCAAAGACATACAGATGACCCAAAGCACACGTGCTCAACATTGACAATTATTAGAGAAATGCAAATCAAATCTACAATCAGTGATCAGCATGCCAAGCATCAGGATTTCCATAATGAAAATGTCTACAAATAACAAATTCTGGGGAGATGGTGGAGAAAAAGGAACGTTTCTACCCTACTGTTCAGAATGTATATTGGTTCAGCCAGTATGGAGAACAGAATGGAGTTTCCTTACAAATTAAAGGTTCAGAGACTAAGAAAACTTATCCTTAATAAAGAGGAAAGGGGTTGGGGAGGGATGAATTAGCAGTTTGGGATTAACATATGCACATTACTACATACAAAATAGATAATCAACGGAACTGACTGCATAGCACAGGGACTGCTAATCAATATCCTGTATAACTTATATGGGAAAAGAATCCAAAAAAAAAATTTCTGTGTGAACACATCACTAGGTTGTACAAATGAAATTAACACAATATTGTATAGCAAAGTTAATCAGTCATATATATACCCCCTTTTCTTGGAATTTCCATCCTAGTTGGGTCACTTACTTCTCAGTTTATCACCAAGATCATTGCATCTCAAACACAGCCCTGATTCCTCTGTGAAACCAGCTGCAAAATGGGAGGTGACTTTGTAAGTTAACTGTATTCCAACATGGGGCTTCCCTCATAGCTCAGTTGATAAAGAATCTGCCTGCAATGCAGGAGACCCTGGTTCAATTCCTGGGTTGGGAGGACCCCCCCTGGAGAAGGGAAAGGCTACCCACTCCAGTATTCTGGGCTGGAGAATTCCACAGACTATTCAGTCTGTGAGGTCGCAAAGAGTCAGACACAACTGAATGACTTTCACTTTGACTTCAACATAAAAGGAAATTTTTTTCCATGATTAATATAATAAATGTTATGCATATATCACCACAATAAAGAATTTTCTTAAAATACAAAAATAAAATCAGATCAAAATAAACAAAGTACTTAGAAATAAACCTGACTAAGGAGATGAAACACTAAAAGAAAACTGAAGATGACTCTAAGAAATGGCAAGATAGCCCATGCTTTTGGACTGATAGCAGTAATAGTTTTGAGACAGCCGTACTACCCAAAGAAATATACATATTTCATGCAACCCCTATGAAATTCCCCAGGACATTTTTCAAAGACCTAGGACCAACAATCCTAAAATTTACATGGAACCATACATGACCCAGAATTGCCAAAACAATCCTGAGGACCAAGGACAAAGGAGGCATAACCCTCCCATACTTCACACAACACTAAAGAGCTACAAACTCAAAACAAGGAGGTCCTGGCACAAAACAGACCTATGGGGCAATGGAGAACAGACACCCCAGGAACAAATCCACACACGCATGGCCAGTTAACCTTCCACGCAGAGACAAGAATGCATTGAGCTGCCCACAAATTTCATTTGGATTTTTCTGTATGATGCTGTGGAATAACTTCAAGTAACCATTTGGCCAATACAAGGGGAAGAAGACAGTCTTCTCAGCAAGTGCTGTTGGGAATAGAACAGTCACTGAAATTAGAACCCCCATGCACACCACTCACCAAAAAGGAACTCAAAACGGCTTGAAGTCTTAAAGAGACATCACACCATGAACTCCTAGAGAAAAAAGTAAGCCAAGCATTTTCTGACAGAAATTGTTACTGTTCTTTTCTTAGGTTAGTCTCCCAAGGCAATAGAAAATGAACCCAAGATATAAAAATGGCACTTAATCAAGCTTACCATCTTTTGCACAGCAAAGGAAATCCAGAAAGGAAATGATAAAAATAACCCATGGGAGGAAACAGTTGCAAACTTTGAGATGAAGACTTTGATCTCCAAAATATAGAAACAGCTCATTCAGCTCAATATGAAAACCACCACAAGCCAGTCAGAAAATGGGCAGATTTACACAGATGTTTCCTCAGAGAAGACATCCAGATGGGCAAAAAGCATATGACAAGATGCTGTACAGCGTTTATTACTAATGAAGTGGAAATCAAAACCACAATGAGGTACCACCACAGTGATTAGAATTTCCTCAATTAAAATGTTTACAAATAAGAAATGTTGCACTGAGTGTGGAGAAAAAGGAACACTTCCACACTGTTGGTGAAAATGTGAAGGGTATCACCACTATGGAAAACAGTAAGGAGGGACCTAAGAATTAGGTGAACTTACTTCAGAAAAGAAGAAAGAAAGAAAAAAATAGAGAGAAACAAGCACACAGACTCGCAGAGTGAGCAAAGACACTCATGGTTACCAAAAGCAAAACAAATGGATAGGAATGATTTAGAAGTTTTGGTATAACTGGTCCCTTCACTTCATGGCAAATAGATGGGGGAAAAATAGAAACAGTGACATTTTCTGGGGCTCCAAAATCACTGTGGATGGTGACTGCAGCCCTTAAATTAAAAGACACTTGCTTCTTAGAAGAAAAGCTGTGACACACTTAGTGTATTAAAAATCAGAGATCGCACTTTGCCAGCAAAGGTCCACATAGTCAAAGCTATGGTTTTCCCAGTAGTCATGTATGGATGTGAGAGGTGGACCATAAAGAAGGCTGAGGAACAAAGAATTGATCCTTTTAAACTGTGGTGTTGGAGAAGACTCTTGAGAGTCCCTTGGACTGCAAGGAGATCAGAGAAGTCAATCCTAAAGGAAATCAACCCTTAAAATTCATTGGAAGGACTAATGCTGGAGGTGAAGTTCTAATACTTTGGTCACCTGGTACAAAGAGCCAACTCTTTGGAAAAGATCCTGATGCTGGGAAAGACAGGACAGGAGGAAAAAAAGATGATAGAGGGTGAGATGGTTGGATGGCATCACTGACTCAACGGACATGAGTTTTGGGTGAACTCTGGGAGATAGTGAAGGATAAGGAAGCCTGGTGTGCTGCAGTCCATGGGGTCACAAAGAGCTGGACACAACTAAGCAACTGAACAACACCAACATACATACCACTCTACAAAATATATCATCAACATGACCACAGGGACCTTTACTGAATACTCTCTATATGGTATTTTTAAAAATAGGAAAAATAATAAATATATATATAAATAAATCCCTAGGCTCCACAAGTGAAACCAACAGGGCATTGTAAATTAGCACGATTATCAATACAAACCTTAAAAATAATTAAGATGGGAAATTTTATATTATGCATATTGTACCACAATAAATTTGAGTAAATGGTGGCAAAATAGTGAATAAAATACTTAGAAATCAATCTGACAAAAGAAGTGAAATACTTCCTATCCTGAGAACTATAAAATACTTCAACTATAAAACTATAAAATAAAGGAATTTGCAAAAGGTTTAAANATATTATGCATATTGTACCACAATAAATTTGAGTAAATGGTGGCAAAATAGTAAATAAAATACTTAGAAATCAACCTGACAAAAGAAGTGAAATACTTCCTATCCTGAGAACTATAAAATACTTCAACTATAAAACTATAAAATAAAAGAATTTGCAAAAGGTTTAATAAATAGAGGAATATCGCATGCCCCTTTAGTGGAATCATTAAACTGTTAAAATACCCATACAACCCCAAGAAATTTAGATTTAATGCAATCTCTATCAAAATATCCAGGGACATTTTACTTTTATAGTAGAATTAGAACCAATAATGCTGAAATTTCTATGAAATCATAAATGACCCAGTATAGCCAAAGCAATCCTGAGGACAAAGAACANATAAATAGAGGAATATCGCATGCCCCTTTAGTGGAATCATTAAACTGTTAAAATACCCATACAACCCCAAGAAATTTAGACTTAATGCAATCTCTATCAAAATATCCAGGGACATTTTACTTTTACAGTAGAATTAGAACCAATAATGCTGAAATTGCTATGAAATCATAAATGACCCAGTACAGCCAAAGCAATCCTGAGGACAAAGAACAAAGCAGGAGGCATAGCCCTCCTGAGACTTGAAGCAGCACCACGGAGCAACAGTCATCAAGACAACGAGGCACTGGCACAAAAACAGACCTCTGGGTCAACGGAAGAGAAGAGAGCTCAGCAGCAGACCACAGACTTACAGCCCATTAAGCTGGCATAAAGGAAACAAAAATATACAATGGGGAAAAGACAGTCTCCTCGGTAAGTGGCTTTGGGAAAGCTGGACTGCTCCATGGAAATCAATGAAATTGTAACACCCTCACGCCATACACAGCAATGAACTCAAAATGCTGAAGGACTTATTCCAGGATCAAAGCATATCAGTTTGAGAAGAAAAATCATCAACAAAACATTCTCTGATATAAATTGTACTAGTGTTTCCTTAGGCCAGTCTCCCAAAGCAATAACAATAAAATAAAAAAGAAATGAATGCTACCTAATCTAATTCATGAGCTTTTGTGCTGCAGGGTAACCATAAACAAAATGAAAAGACCACCTATGGAATGGGAGAAAATATTTGCAAACAATGGAGCAGACTAGGAACTAATCTGCAAAATATACAAACAGCTCATTCTTCTCAATATTTAAAAAAAAATTCAAAATACGCAGATCTACGTAGACATTTCTCCAAAAACATATATGGCCAAAAGGCACATACAAATCTGCTCAACACTGATAATTATTAGAGAAATGTTAATGAAATCTACAATCAGTGATCATAAGTATCAGAATTTCCATAACTGAAATGTCTACAAATAACAAATTCTAAGAAGACTATAGAGGCTTCCCTGGTGGCTCAGAGGTTAAAGCGTCTGCCTCTAATGCGGGAGACCCAGGTTTGATCCCTGTGTCGGGAAGATCCCCTGGAGAAGGAAATGGTAACCCACTCCAGTATTCTTGCCTGGAGAATCCCATGGACGGAGAAGCCTGGCAGGCTACAGTCCATGGGGTCGCAAAGAGTCTGACTTGACTGAGTGACTTCACTTCTTCGCTTCTACACAGTGTATTGGAATAAATATTTGAGCCACTATGGAAATAGTATGGAGGTTCCTTAAAAATTAATTTATTTAGGCTTCCCTGGTGGCTCAGAGACAAAAATCACCTGCCAGTGCAGGAGACATGGGTTCGGTCCCTGGTCCTGGAAGATACCACATGCCAAGGTACGCAAAGAGCGTGAGTCACAACTATTGAGCCTGTGCTCTAGTGCCCAAGAACCGCAACTACTGAGCCCATGTTCTGCAACTACTGAAGCCCCACATGCCCTACAGCCCATGCTCAGCAGCAAGAGAAGCCACAGAAATGAGAAGCCCACACATGTAACTAGAGTAGTCCCTGCTTGCTACAACTAGAGAAAAGCTCATGCAGCAACAAAGATGCAGCATAGCAGAAAATATGTAAGGTTATCTATTTTAAAAATTAATTTATTTATAAAACAGAAGCGTGCACAGACAGAGACTGAGAAGAAGACCGTCTCCTCATCAAGTGCTCTTGGGAAAGTGGTACAGCCATAGGACAGTCACTGAAATTACAAGCCACACACACACCATTCACCAAAAAGGAACTAAAAATGGCTGAAGACTCAAATAAGAGGCAACACACCATTAACTCCTAGAGGAGAAAGCAGGCTAAGCATTCTCTGACAGAAATCATAGGTCAGTCTCTAAAGGTAGTAAAAAATGAACTCAAGATGTACAAATGGAACCTAATCAAGCTTATGACATTTTACACAGTAAGGGAAACCCAGAAAGAAAACGATAATAAAAAGAAACAACCCATGGGAGAAAATAGTTGCAAACTTTGAGATCAAGACTCAGATGTGAAGAACTGACTCCTTGGAAAAGACCCTGATTCTAGGTGAGATTGAGGGCAGGAGGAAAAGAGGGTAACAGAGGATGAGGTGGTTGGATGGCATCATTGACTCAATGGACAGGAGTTTGAGCAAGCTCAGGGAGACACTGAAGGACAGAGAAGCCTGGTGTATTGCAGTCAAAGAGGTCTCAAAGAGTTGGACACAACTGCACAACTGAACAACAAAAACATGCACNGGTTGGATGGCATCATTGACTCAATGGACAGGTGTTTGAGCAAGCTCAGGGAGACACTGAAGGACAGAGAAGTCTGGTGTATCGCAGTCAAAGAGGTCTCAAAGAGTTGGACACAACTGCACAACTGAACAACAAAAACATGCACACCACCACACAAAATACATAATCAACAATGACCACAGGGAACTTTTCTCAGTACTCACTATATGGTATTTTTTAAAATAGAAAAATAACAGATATATGTATAAATAAATCCTTAGGCTCTACAGGTGAAACCAATAGAGCACTATAAATTGGTGCTATTTTATTATCAAGGTAAACCTTAAAAAATAATTAAGATGGTCAATGTTATGCTGTACATATTGTCTCACAATAAAGAAACTTGAATAATACTGAAACGAAAACAAAATGGTAGCAAAAGATTAAATATTTAGAAATCAACCTAAACAAAGAAGTGAAATATTTATATCCTTAGAACTATAAAATATTAATAAGGGAATTTGAAAAAGATTTAAATAAATGGAGGAAGATCACATGTTCTTTTGGCAGAAGAATTAAATTGTTAAAATGGCCATATGACCACAAGAAATCTACAGATTTAATGCAATCTCTATCAAAATGGTCATGGACATTTTTATACAGAAAACCAAAAATACTGAAATTCTTATGAAATCCTAAATGACTCAGTATTGCCAAAGAAATCCTGAGGACAAAGAACAAATCCCTCCCCAAACTTCAGAGCAACAGTCATCAAAACTATATGGTACTGGCACAAAACCGACCTATGGATCAATGGAACAGAAGAGACAGCCCAGTAATAAACCCACAATCGGTTAATCTGGCATAAAGGAAACAAGAATATACAATGGGGAGAAGATAATTTCCTCAACAAGTGACACTGGGAAAGCTGGACAGCTGCATGGAAATCACACAGAAATTATACAACACCACACACAAAAATGAAATCAAAGTGATTAAGGCATCACACCATGTAAGTCTGAGAAGAAATCACAGACAAAACATTCTCTGACACAAAACGTATGAATGTTTCCTTAGGCCAGTCTCCCAAAGCGATAACCCTAAAATCAAAAAGAAGTAAATCTTACCTAATCAAATTCAGGAGCTCTTGCACTGCAGGGTAACCATAAACAAAATGAAAAAACCACCCACAGAATGGGAGAAAATATTTGCAAATGATGGACCAGACTAGGGGCTACTTCTCAAAACATACAAACAGTTCATTCACCCCAATATTAAAAAAAACAGAAAATCCATTCAAAATATAGGCAGAAAATCTACATAGACATTTTCCCAAAGACATATGGCCAAAGTGAAGTTGCTCAGTCATGTCCCACTCTTTCCAACCCCATGGACTGTAGCCTATCTGGCTCCTCTGTCTATGGGATTTTCCAGGCAATAGTACTGGAGTGGATTGCCATTTCCTTCTACTGGATATCTTCCCCTGAGCCACCAGGGAAGTCCAAAGAAAAAAAGCCTATGGCATCGGTATTTCCAGACGGTCTCCCATCCAAGTAATAACCAGGCCTAACCCTGCTTAGCTTCCGAGATCAGACGACATAGAGTGCATTCAGGGTGGTGTGTCTGTAGACAAATATTTCTTTGAACCCCTGTTTTGGGGTGGGGGAGGCAAGAATACTGGAGTGGGTTGCCATTCCCTTCACCAGGAGATCTTCCTGACCCAGGGGTTGAACACGGGGCTCCCTCATTGTAGGCAGATGCTTTACCGTCTGAGCCAGCAGGGAAGTCCATATGACCAAAAGGCACATATAAATATGTTCAACATTGATAACTATTAGAGAAATGCTAATGAAACCTACAGTGATCACCACACAAGTATCAGAATTTCCATAATTAAAATGTCTCCAAATAAACTCTGGAGAGGTTGTGGAGAAAAAGGAGCCCTAGACACAGTCAAAATATATATTTGTTCAGCCACTAGGAAAACAGTATGGAGGTTCCTTAAAAATTAATTTATTTAGGGCTTCCCTGGTGGCTCAGTGATAAAGAATCCCCTGCCAAAGTAGGAGACATAGTTTGATTCCTGATCCGGGAAGCTCCTGCATGCCAAGGTGCAGCTAAGCCCATGCCCTACAGCTACTGAGCCTGTGCTCTAGAGCCCAGGATTCAACTACTGAGCCCATTACTGCAACAACTGCAGCCTGCAGGCCCCAGCACCTGTGCTCCGCCACAAGAGAAGCCACAGTAACGAGGGGCCCACGCTCCAACCTGGTGACTGCAGCTAGACAGAGGCTCACGCAGCAACGAAGACCCAGCACCGGAAAAAGCAAACAAGGTTACGTGTTTTAAAGAATAAGTTATTTATGAAACGGAAACACACGGATTTAGAGACTGAGAAAACAAACCTACCCTTACCAAGGGGAAAGGTGGTGGGAAGGGATGAATTAGGAGAATGGTGTTAACATATGCACACAACTATACACAAAACACATAATCGACAGGACCTAATGCATAGCACTGGTAAATCTGATCAATACACTGTATAACCTATATAGAAAAAGAATCTGAAAAAAAAAATAGATTTAAGTATAAGCACACTCTAGGCTATACAAATAAACCTAATACAACAAAGCAAATTAACTCTTCTCCAATACAAAAGAAAAACTTAAGAAATGATTAAGATGATAAATGTTCTTTTATGCATATTTTACCATAATATAGAAATTTGAAAAAAAAATTGCATCAAAATAAATAAAACACTTAAGAACAAAGCTGGCCAAAGAGGCAAAAGACGTATATACTATGAACCATAAAATATTGAGAAAGGAAACTGTAGGTGATGCAAAAAATTGGAAAGATAGGCCATGCTCTTGAACTGTAAACATTGATGTTGCTAAAATGGTCATACTATGAAAGCAGTCCAGAGATTTAATGCAATCCCTGTCAAATTACCCATGATGTTTTTCACAGAATTCAAAACAATAATCCTAAAAATGACATGGAACCATATATGACCCAGAATTGCTAAAGCAATCCAGAAGACCAAGAACAAAGCAGGAAGCATAACCCTCCCAAAATTCACAAAACAGTAAAAAGCTACAGTATTCAAAACAAGGAGGTCCTGGCACAGAAACAGGCCTATGGGACAACGGAACTGAACACAGACCCCAGGCACAAACCCACAAGTCTATGGTCAATTAATCTTTGACAGAGGAATAAGAATACACAACGGGGAAAAGGCAGTCTCCACAGCAAGTGGGGATAAGGAAGTGGGACAGCCACAAATAATCACTGTAGTTAAATAATCACACACCTACCAAAAAAGGGAACTCAGAATGGCTAGAGCACTTAAACAGGAGATATCACACCACAAACACCTAGAGAAAAACGAAGGGCAAACATACTCTGTTAGAAATCCTCCCACTGTTTTCTTACGTCAGGCTCCCAAGGCAATAGAAAAAAAAAAGAGGCCTAATCAAATTTATGGCTTTTTGCACCACAAAAAAGCAGATAAAATAACAGAGAATGGGAGAAAATAATTGCAAAGGATGTTATCCATAAGACACTAATCTCCAAAATGTGCAAAAAGCTCACTCACATCAATATCAAAACACTAGCAACCATACCAAAAACTGGATGGAAGATCTACAGAGACATTTCTCCAGAGAAGACTTTCAGATGGTCAAAATCACAGGAATAGATGTTCAATATCAATAATTTTTTAACAAAATGAAAATCAAGACCATGATAAGGTATCACCACAACTATCAGAATTTCCATAATTAAAATGCTCACAAATAAGAATTATTGGACAGAGAGTAGAGCAAAGGGAACCCTGCTAACTGCTGGTGGGAATGCAAAGTGGTACCACCACTAGAGAGAACAGTAAGGGACTTCCTCAAAAATTAAATGAACTTACTTACAAAAGAGAAACAGAGACACAGACTCACAGGGTTCGTAAAGAGAGTTACGGTCACCAAACTCTAAGAGATGGCTAGGAATAGTGTAGGTCTTCGGGTATAATTTATACACACTACTCTCTACAAGACACATAATTAACAAGGACCACAGTGAACTTTACTCAACACTTTCTATACCGTATTTTGAAAAGAAAAAAAAGAATAGACACATGTATAAATAAATCAGTAGGCTCTACAACTGAAACTAATGTAGCATTAAATCAATGCTATTTTAATATAAATAAAAATTTTAAAAAATGATTAAATGGTAATTACGTTGTACATATTATATCACAAGAAATTTGAATAAAATTGAAATGAAAATAAAATGGTTGCAAAATATTATATAAATAGAAAATACTTAGAAACCAACCTGACAAAAGAAGTGAAAACTAAAAAATATTAATAAAGGTATTTGAAATGGAAGAATATCACAAGCTCTTTTATTGGAAGCATTAAATTGTTAAAATGGCCATGCTGCTGCTGCTAAGTTGCTTCAGTCGTGTCCGACTCTGTGCAACCCCATAGACAGCAGCCCACCAGTCTCCCCCGTCCCTGGGATTCTCCAGGCAAGAGCACTGGAGTCGGTTGCCATCTCCTTCTCTGATGCATGAAAGTGAAAAGTGAAAGTGAAATTGCTCAGTCGTGTCCCACTCTTAGCAACCCCATGGACTGTAGCCCACCAGGCTCCTCCATCCATGGGATTTTCCAGGCAAGAGTACTGGAGTGGAGTGCCATTTCCTTCTCCATAAAATAGCCATACTACCCCATGAAATCTACAGATTTAATGCAATCTCTATCAAAATATCCGTGAACATGTTTTATAGAGCTAGAACCAATAATACTAAAATTTATATGGAAGCATTAATGACCCAATATTGCCAAAAAAAAAAAAAAAAATCCTCAGGACAAAGAACAGATCAGGAGGCATAGCCCTCTCCAGACTTCAGGCAATACTGCAGAGCAACAGTCATCAAACCAGTGTGGTACTGGCACAAAAACAGACCTATGGATCAATGTAACAAAAGAGAGAGCCCAGTAGCAAACCCACACGCCTACAGTCAACTAATCTTGCACAACAGAAACAAGAATATGCAATGGGGAAAAGAGAGTCTCCTCAGCAAGTGATGGGAAAGCTGGACAGCTGCATGGAAATCAATGGAATCAGAACACACCCTCACATCATACACGGCAGTCAACTCAAAATACTAAAGGACTTGAATCCAGGCATCACACCATGTAAGACTTAGAGGAAATCAGAGACAACACATTCTCTGACATAAAATGTATGAGTGTTTCCTTAGGCTAGTCTCTCAATACAATGAAAATAAAAGCAAAAAGAAACAAATGCTACTTAATCTTCAGTTCAGTTCAGTCCACTCAGTTGTGTCCGACTCTTTGTGACCCCATTAACTGCAACACACTAGGCCTCCCTGACCATCACCAACTCCCAGAGTTCACTCAGACTCATGTCCACTGACGGTGATGCCATCCGACCTTCTCATCCTCTGTCATCCCCTTCTCCTCCTGACTTCAATCTTTTCCAGCATCAGGGTCTTTTCAAATGAGTCAGTTCTTCCTATCAGGTGGCCAAAGTACTGGAGTTTCAGCTTCAGGATCAGTCCTTCCAATCAGTATTCAGGATTGATTTCCTTTAGGATGAACTGGTTGGATTTCTTTGCAGTCCAAGGGACTCTCAAGAGTCTTCTCTAACACCACCGTTCAAAAGAATCAATATTTTGGTGCTCAGCTTTCTTTATAGTCCAACTCTCACATCCATACATGACCACTGGAAAAATCATAGCCTGGATTAGATGGACCTCTGTTGGCAAAGTAATGTCTCTTCTTTTTAATATGCTGTATAGGTTGGTCACAGCTTTTCTTCCAATGGCTAAGCATCTTTTAATTTCATGGCTGCAGTCACCATGTGCAGTGATCTTGGAGCCCCTCAAAACAATGTCTGCCACTGGTTCCACTGTTTCCCCATCTATTTGCCATGAAGTTCACTCAAAGTNGAAGATATCTCTAGTCTTTCCCATTCTATTGTTTTCCTCTATTTCTTTTCATTGATCTCTGAGGAAGGCTTTCTTATCTCTTCTTACTATTTTTTGGAACTCTGCATTCAGATGCTTATCTTTCCTTTTTTCCTTTGCTTTTTGCCTCTCTTCTTTTCACAGCTATTTGTAAGGCCTCCGCAGACAGCCATTTTACTTTTTTTGCATCTTTTCCATAGGGATGGTCTTGATCCCTATCTCCTGTACAATGTCATGAACCTCTGTCCATAGTTCCCTTCGTATCTCTTATTTTCTTGAAAAGATCTCTAGTCTTCCTTATTCTATTGTTTTCCTTTCTTTGCACTGATCACTGAGGAAGGCTTTCTTATCTCTCCTTGGAACTCTGCATTCAAATGGGTGTATCATTCCTTTTCTCATTTGCTTTTTGCTTCTCTTCATTTCACAGCTATTTGTAAGGCCTCCTCAGACAGCCATTTGGCATTTTTGCATTTGTTTTTCTTAGGGATGGCCTTGATCCCTGTCCCCTGAACAATGTCATGATCCTCTGTCCATAGTTTTACAGGCACTGTGTTATCAGATCTAATCCCTTAAATCTACTTGTTACATCCACTGTATAATCATAAAGGATTTTATTGAGGTCATGCCTGATGGTCTAGTGGTTTTCCCTATTTTTTCAATTTAATTCTGAATTTGGGAATAAGAAGTTCATTATCTGAGCCACAGTCAGCTCCCAGTCTTATTTTTGCTGACCTTATAAAGCTTTCCCATCTTTGGCTGCTAAGAATATAATCAATCTGATTTTGGTATTGACCATCTGGTGATATTCATGTGTAGAGTCTTCTCTTGTGTTGTTGGAAAAGGGTGTTTGCTATGACCAATGCATTTTCTTGGCAAAACTCTTATTAGTCTTTGCCCTGCCTCATTCCGTATTCCAAGGCCAAATTTGCCTGTTACTCCAGGTGTTTCTTGACTTCCTACTTTTGTATTCCAGTCCCCTATAATGAAAAAGACATCGGTCTTCATAGAACTGTTCAACTTCAGCTTCTTCAGCATTACTGATTGGGGCATAGATTTGGATTACTGTGATACTGAATGGTTTGCTGTGGAAATGACAGAAATCATTCTGTTGTTTTTGAGATTGCATCCAAATACTGCATTTCAGACTCTTTTGTTGATTCTGATGGCTACTCCATTTCTTCTTAGGGATTCTTGTCCATAAGAGTAGATATAATGGTCATCTGAGATAAATTCACCCATTGCGGTCCATTTTAGTTCGCTGATTCCTAGAATGTTAATGTTCACTCTTGCCATCTCCTGTTTGACCACTTCCAATTGGCCTTGATTCATGGACCTAACATTCCAGGTTCCTATGCAATATTACTCTCTACAGCATCAGACTTTACTTCTATCATCAGTCACATCCAAAACTGGGTATTGTTTATGATTTGGCTCCATCTCTTCATTCTTCCTGGAGTTATTTCTCCACTGATCTCCAGGAGCATATTGGGCACCTATCGACCTGAGGAGTTCAACTTTCATGATCCTATCATTTTGCCTTTTCATACTGTTCATGGGATTCTCAAGGCAAAAATACTGAAGTGGTTTGTCATTCCCTTCTCCAGTGGGCCACATTTTGTCAGAACTTGCCACCATGACCCATCTTGGGTGGCCATACACAGCATGGCTCATAGTTTCATTGAGTTAGACAAGGCTGTGGACCATGTGATCAGATTGCTTAGTTTTCTGTAACTGTGGCTTTCAGTCTGTCTACCCTGTTATGGAGAAGGCTAAGAGGCTTAAGGAGGCTTCCTGATGGGAGAGACTGACTGAGGGGGAAATTGGGTCTTGTTTTGATGGGCGGGGCCATGCTCAGTAAATCTTTAATCCAATTTTCTGTTGATGGATGGAGCTGTGTTCCCTCCCTGTTATTTCAGTTCAGTTCAGTTGCTCAGTCGTGTCCGACTCTTTGCGACCCCATGAATTGCTGCACACCAGGCCTCTCTGGCATTGCCTTTCTTTGGAATTGGAATGAACACTGACCTTTTCCAGTCCTGTGGCCACTGCTGAGTTTTCCAAATTTGTTGGCATATGAGTGCAGCACTTTCACAGCATCATCTCTCAGGATTTGAAATAGCTCAACTGGAATGCCATCACCTCCACTAGCTTTGTTTGTAGTGATGCTTCCTAAGGCCCACTTGACTTCACATTCCAAGATGTCTGGCTCTAGATTAGTGATCACATCATCATGATTATCTGGGTCGTGAAGATCTTTTTTGTACAGTTCTTCCGTGTATTCTTGCCACCTCTTCTTAATATCTTCTGCTTCTGTTAGGTCCACACCATTTCTGTCCTTTATCGAGCCCATCTTTGCATGAAATGTCCCCTTGATATCTCTAATTTTCTTGAAGAGACCTCTAGTCTTTCCCATTCTGTTGTTTTCCTCTATCTCTTTGCATTGATCGCTGAAGAAGGCTTTCTTATCTCTTCTTGCTATTTTTTGGAACTCTGCATTCAGATGCTTATATCTTTTCTCCTTTGCTTTTCGCCACTCTTCTTTTCACAGCTATTTGTAAGGCCTCCCCAGACAGCCATTTTGCTTTTTTGCATTTCTTTTCCATGGGGAGAGGCCCAACTGCAGATGGTGATTGCAGCCACAAAATTAAAAGATGCTTACTCCTTGGAAGGAAGGTTATGACCAACATAGACAGCATATTAAAAAGCAGAGACGTTACTTTGCCAACAAAGGTATGTCTAGTCAAGGCTATGGTTTTTCCATTGGTCATGTATCGATGTGAGAGTTGGACTATAAAGGAAGCTGAGTGCCGAAGAATGATGCTTTTGAACTGTGGTGTTGGAGAAGACTCTTGAGAGTCTCTTGGACTGCAAGGAGATCCAACCAGTCGATCTTAAAGGAGATCAGTCCTGGGTGTTCATTGGAAGGACTGATGCTGAAGCTGAAACTCCAGTACTTTGGCCACCTCATGAGAAGAATTGACTCATTGGAAATGACCCTGATGCTGGGAAAGATTGAGGGCAGGAGGAGAAGGGGATGACAGAGGATGAGATGGTTGGATGGCATCACCAGCTCAATGGACATGGGTTTGGGTGGACTTCAAGAGTTGGTGATGGACAGGGAGGCCTGGCATGCCGCAGTTCTTGGGGTCGCAAAGAGTCAGACACAACTGAGTGACTGAACTGAACTATGGTGGAAGTAATGGTGACCTCCTTCAAAAGGTCCCATGCACGCACTTCTATTCAGTGCCCCCAGTCCTGCAGCAGGCCACAGCTGACCCATGCTTCTACCAGAGACTCCTGGATACTCCTGGGCAAGTCTGAGTCAGTCTCTTGTGGGGTCACTGCTTCTTTCTCCTGGATCCTGGTGTGCACAAGGGTCTGTTTGTGCCCCTCCAAGTGTCTGTTTCCCAGTCCTGTGTAAGTTCCAGCAGCTCTATGATGGGGTAAATGGCAACCTCCTCCAAGAGGGTTTATGCCATACCCAAGTCTGCTGCACCCAGAGCCCCTGGCCCTGCAGCAGTCCACTGCTGATCCGTACCTCCTCAGGAGATACCCAAACAGTTCTGGCTCAGTCTCTGTGGGATCTCTGGGTCCTGGTGCACACAATGTTTGTTTGAGTCTTCTGAAGGTCTCTGGCAGGAATGGGGTTTGATTCTAAACGTGAATTCGCCCCTCTTACCATCTTGCTGGGGCTTCTTCTTTGCCCTTAGATGTGGGGTATCTCCTCACAGTCACTCCAGCACCACGCAGCCATCGCTCCAACACGTACTGTCTTGATGGAGCTTCTCAGCTGCATCCAACTCTTTGTGACCCTATGTACTATACAGTCCATAGTACTGTACAGTCCACAGAATTCTCCATGATGGAATACTAGAGTGGGTAGCCTTTTCCTTCTCCAGGGCATCTTCCCAACCCAGGGATCAGACCCAGGTCTCCCACATTGCAGGCAGATTCTTTACCAGTTGAGCCACAAGGGAAGCCTGAGATTCATTTACTCAGAGTAAAAGTCAAGGACTTCTCAGGTGGCTCAGTGGTAAAGAATCTGCCTGCCAGTGCAGGAAACATGTGTTCAATCCGTGGGTCAGGAAGATCCCCTGGAGAAGGAAGTAGCAATCCACACCAGTATTCTTGCCTGGAGAATCCCACAGACAGAGGAGCCTGGTGGGCTACAGTCCATGGTATTGGTTCATGGTATCACAAGAGTCGGACATGACTAAGCAACTTCACTCACTCACTCACTACAAATCAATGCTGCTGCTGCTAAGTGGCTTCAGTCGTGTCCAACTCTGTGCGACCCCATAGATGGCAGCCATGAGGCTCCCCCATCCCTGGGATTCTCCAGGCAGGAAAGCTGGAGTGGGTTGCCATTTCCTTCTCCAATGCATGAAAGTGAAAAGTGAAAGTGAAGTCACTCAGTCGTGTCCGACTCTTAGTGACCCCATGGACTGCAGCCCACCAGGCTCCTCTGTCTATGGGATTTTCCAGGCAAGAATGCTGGAGTGGGGTGCCATTGCCTTGNAAAAGACCCTGATGCTGGGAGAGATTGAGGGCAGGAGGAGAAGGGGATGACAGAGGATGAGATGGTTGGATGACATCACCAACTTGATGGACATGGGTTTGGGTAGACTCCGGGAGTTGGTGACGGACAGGGAGGCCTGGCGTGCTGTGGTTCATGGGGTTACAAAGAGTTGGACACAACTGAGCAACTGAACTGAAATGAAGGGAGGCCTGAGACGGTGACTCCGTTCTTGAAAACGGATGGCTCTTGGCTTCCCCTGAAAGCCACAGGGAACAAAGTCACTGAATTAGCCCAAGCCCCACCCCTCACACACAAGGTAGCAGGTTTGGTGACTGAGTATAAAGAAAGGAAAAAAACCTTCTGGTGTCAGCTTAGGAAATAAAAGGAAGTAATTATTGATGCAAAGAATTGTTTGAGACTCCATTATTAGTAACAAGTATTTGTTACAAGAAAAAATTTCTTAACAAAATCCTTATTTTTTTTAAAAATGCAGATTAAGTTCCATACTTTTTGCTCAGAACAAAAGTGCAAATGAAAGATCTTATTTATTGTGCTTTGAAATGAATCATTTTTTTAGCTTTTATTTCTCTCTCTATTAAAGGAATTTAGAGCAAAGTCAAGAGAATGGGACAAGCAAGAGATACTGTATCAGACTCATCTGGTTTCTTTAGATGCTCAACAAAAAATATTATCTGAGAAGTGTAGTCAATTTCAGGTACGTTTTCTAATACTGTCTAATACTAAGTTAGAATAAATTAGAGGTTAAACACTATTACTCTTTTCACCATTCAGCATGTAATCTTCTTACAGATAGAAATACCAAGCGGCAGAAAATAACCAGAGTAGGTCCAACACTAGGTAGAGTTACAGGTGCATGAAATATCGTTAATGACTTTATATGTCCCAGAATGTGGTGCTATTAAAAGTCTCTATTGTTATTATGTCATTATATAGCATGTGTTTGCATGCCTGTGGGCAAGTCATTTAAGTTTAAGAAGGCTTGGTCCCTGCCCCCTAGTACTTTACGATCTAAACATAGAGATGATACAGGTACAGGTCGACAAATAATTAATGACAAGTAAATGGAAAGAATTCAAATCCTTTTAGAGGTCACAGGAATAAGAGAAAAATTTGAACTGAGATAGTCAGGAAACATCCTCCAGCAGGGGTGGAACAAGGCATGGACCTTGAGAAGGGAGGTATTTTGAGACAGGAGAGAATGTATTCAGGGTAGTGGAGGCCTCAGTTCACTTCAGTTGCTCAGTTGTGTCCAACTATTTGTGACCCCATGAATCACAGCATGCCAGGCCTCCCTGTCCATCACCAACTCCTGAAGTTCACTCAGACTCAAGTCCATCGAGTCAGTGATGCCATCCAGCCATCTCACCCTCTGTCGTCCTCTTCTCCACCTGCCCCCAATCCCTCCCAGCATCAGAGTCTTTTCCAGTGAGTCAACTCTTCGCATGAGGTGGCCAAAGGACTGGAGTTTCAGCTTCAGCATCATTCCCTCCAAAGAAATCCCAGGGCTGATCTCCTTTAGGATGGACTAGTTGGATCTCCTTGCAGTCCAAGGGACTCTCAAGAGTCTTCTCCAACACCACAGCTCAAAAGCATCAATTCTTCGCTGCTCAGCTTTCTTTATAGTTCAACTCACATCCATACATGACCACTGGAAAAACCATATCCTTGACAGACCTTTGTTGGCAAAGTTATGTCTCTGCTTTTGAATATGTTATCTAGGTTGGTCATAACTTTTCTTCCAAGGAGCAAGCATCTTTTAATTTTATGGCTGCAGTCACCATCTGCAGTGATTTTGGAACCCCCAAAATAGTTTGTCACTGTTTCCACTGTTTCTCCATCTATTTGCCATGAAGTGATGGGACCGGATGCCATGATCTTTGTTTTCTGAATGTTGAGCTTTAAGCCAACTTTTTCACTCTCCTCCTTCACTTTCATCAAGAGGCTTTTTAGTTCCTCTTCACTTTCTGCCATAAGGGTGGTGTCATCTGCATATCTGAGGTTATTTATGTTTCTCCCGGCAATCTTGATTCCAGCTTGTGCTTCTTCCAG